>OY730192.1:94846349-95446349 GCA_963422505.1 Pseudognaphalium luteoalbum | reverse complement strand
TTATTTCTCTTACCAGATGTGACAATTATCCCGACTGCACAGCTTCCTCTATTTTCTTCCGCAACTGATAACAATCGTTAGTATTATACCCTTTATCACCATGTAACTCACAATACCTGTCTGCAAACTTCCCCTCCGGATTGCCTTTGAGAAGAGCAGGTTGTGTGAAGTTTTGTCGAACCGCTTCAGTTGCCAATATTTCACAGGGTGTTTTGGTAAGTAGCGTGAAGTTTGTACTCCTCTTTGGGGCAGGTGAGTAAGGTTGCGGAACGCGTCCCTTGCTGCTGGAATATGCCTCATGATTCCGCCTGGGAGATGTAAGGACCTGCGTCGGAGCTGGCGGGGGTGACTTCCAGGGCGAACCTCTGCCCTGCCGCAACGGAGCTCTGGACGAAGCTTCGGCGACATGCCCAATTGCTTCTTTTCCCTGAATAAATGCCTTAGTCCGTTCAAAAACTTCATTGATTGTCTTGGGGATGTTGGCGTAGAACTGTTCTATCAACTGCTTTGGTATTATCCCATGGATAAAACCTGAGATGCGCATGATCTCGTCTGCTCCTTTAATTTCCATACTTTCCTCCTTAAACCGCTCCATGAAGTCCGTCAGTGACTCATGGTGTCCTTGCACTATGTTATGGATTTCCATAGGGTGTTTGGTGTACCTTCGTTGTTGCATGAAGTTGTTGAGAAAGCTCTCCCGCAACTCCTCGAAGCTGTCAATACTGGCGTGAGGAAGGTCATCGAACCAAAGACGAGTTGGTCCTGCAAGCGTTTGCGCGAACATGTGGCACCACACAGGCATGGACCACTGCTCCATTTCTGCCACTCCGGCAAACAATCCTAAGTGATCATCCGGATCTCCGGTACCATCGTACACCCGGATGTGTGAGGGAAGCCTCGCCTTTCTTTGGTCTCTTGCATCTTTTTTTTGGGTAAAGGGCAAAAATTTTACCCGGTAAATATATTCCCAAAAGCATTTAAGTACAATGGATGTGAGTGAATCCCACATCTCAGCCCGTTATATAGGCGATAAAGACTACATAACAAGGACACAACCACAAAGCAACATTTGACTCAACAAAAAAAATCAAATAATAACCACTCTACTCATTTCTTTTGTCCACTCTTACTACTCTTCCTATCATGAAGACTCATGAAATCAACCATTTCATTATCAGGAGGATCTAAAATATCATCTTCATCATCCTCTTCAGCCAAAAAGGGATTAGTAGCTTCAGATGCATAAGCCTCCTTCCAACGTGAATACAAGCTTTGATTCTCGGTGTTAGCATCTGTAGAAGCCACTTTCTTCCCTCTATCTTCCTTCTGGTTAACCAACTCTTCACTTGAAGAAACATTGCTGTCCACTTTAGGATCTACCTTAGAAAGTGCCTCAAAGAAGTTAGACGTAGAAGTAGTGTTAGTCTCCTTTGTCTTCTTCTTAGCAACAAAGACCTGCTTAGGATTAGCAGCCACCTTCTTTGGATTACCAATAACAAGACCACGAAAAGGCTTCCTAGGAACCTGGTAGCCTTGAGAGTCATCCTGCTTCTTCCCTTCAACCCCCACCTTTGTAGCCTATTTTTTCAAATTTTCCATAATACGCGTAGGACATTGGTCATCCACATGTCCAAACAACATACAATGACCACAACGTGGAGGTTTCCATTCATACTCCACTCTAATCTTGTGCAAAGTGGTACTAGTACCATCCTCACAAGGAATAGCAATCATCAAAGTCTCCCTTAAAGCCCGATCAGCCTTAACATCAATTAAGGCACGGACAAAATCTAAACGACCCCATGAATTCATACACATAGAACTGGTGTACGAATCAAGCATAAGAGGTGTGCCCAGCTTAGTAGCTATGGCACTCAATCCATCCGATGTAAAAGCAGCAATCGGAACATCATGAAGCTTAACCCAGATCGGAATAGAAGCTAAGTCTTCTTTCAGTAAAGAGGTAGTAGAAGACCACATCTTTAGAACAATTGGGACATTCCGAATAAACCAAGGACCATTCTCCAAAAACTGATCTCGACCTGCTAGAGAATTGAACTTAAAAACGAAAAAGCCTTTAGCAATCATCATAACTTTAGATATCCCATATTTCTTCCATGAATTCAGAACATAATGTTCAACCACCGGGAATGCAACTCTTTTACCAATGAAATAACCATACAAAGTGTTTTCAAATCTAGAGTTAGCCTCCCTCACCGATGACAAAGGAATCTGGACATCTACATTTTCAACACTAGGCTGATCCGTCTCAAGCACTCGAAAGTGAACCTTCCTAGTGCTTGAATTATTATCAACCACAGATGCATACGACATGAAGGTAGGCTGATTTACCATACCCTCATCACTAGTATCAGTACAATCATCAGATGGATTAAAATCAACCGGAAGTCCATCATCACCAATTGTCTTACCATCAACAATCCGAATAGATTTGGCACCAAGAGTTGATTTCATTGATGCCATATTAACTCCCTCTCCCTTTACCCCCATCAATCAGTTCAAACCACACAAAACTTAGCGACCCTCAAACCTGCAATTATCGAACCACAATCTGTCAAGCAAATCAGATCCAAAGCAGCAACAATATAACCACAATTCCAATTCGTCCAATTAATGAGTAATCTGATCAGATGAAATCTGGGCAGATTCGTATGTAGTATAAATCCTCAAACCGACTACACAATCAGATAATATAGATGTTATGAAAAGAACGTGTAGATAGAACCAATCAAGAACTTTAAAGTGTGTTGCCCAAGTAAACCAGCAACAAATCGTGATCCCCAAGAAAATAATAATCAGTTCCAGAATTGAATCAATGTAAATGGTAACTAATGCATGAAATAAACAGTATGTGTGCAGCCCAAGTAATACGATTAGGGTTTTAAAACCCAGAACCGATTACAAAAATACGAGTTAAGGTTAATGAAAACCCAAATCGATCTTGAAAACAAACCCTTTGTGAATTTTTTGATGAGTGATGGTCTATAAGGCTCGTCTATGCCCTCTTCTACTTCTTCCTCCGAGCTGGAACTCGCTGAGTCACTACTGTCAGTAGTTACTGCTTTTCTAGTTTGAGAACGTGAGGAGCTACATCTTTTTCTCCTTTCCTTTCTTTTGCCCGGACTAGCTTTTTTCTTCATTTTTTGAGTGTACTTCCTCTTCCTGCGGACCTTTGCTGCTTCGGAATCTGAACTAGAACTATCAGTTTCTTCTTCAGACTCGGTGGAGTCATCTGCTTGGTCTTCGTAAGTAAGTTGTGTTCTCACACCATCCATTCGCTTGTTTTTCTCAGTTTCTGGCATTAAAGTACGAAGTGCTTCGTAGTGACTTTCCACAAAAGCAGGAGTAAGTCGAGGCTCGTCCTGCTGAACCCCTGAGACGCCCGTATTTACTACCCCACTTTCGTGTCTTTCAGCGGATCGATCTACGCGCACCTGCGGTATGGGATTTCCAGATGAAGGGGTTTCCTCCATTCTTTCAGTTTGGTCCCACGGATGGCGCCAAATGTTGATACAAAAACTAGCAGCTCCCCCAACGTAGCTTGAGAGCCTCCTCTGAAGGTGAATGAAACTGCTAAGATGTAACAAACACACATTGTTAGCCTCGCCCAAGGGGAAAGGGGGGTTTCCCTTTGGACCAAGCTCCGGCGTGAGAATAAGCTATGGACCTGTGTGAAATAAGTATTCTAGAGAGAGAAAGTAAGTAATATGAGTGAGTGAAATATTGTGAATATGTTTACCTTAGACTTATCTGGTATATTTATGCCAATGTGAAGCAAAGATTCCCTTTCCTTAAATGGTTAGTCTGCTTTCCGCAGCTCGGAGCGGCGGAGCAGACCTTCCTTATTTAGCGAAAGCTTACCTTTATTCTTTTTTGATATGACCTTACCTTTTACTGGTAATCCAGAGCATCTCTGCTGTGATTCTCATCCTTGGGTACTGTGCTTTAGTCAAAGATTCCTTTCTCGTAACTTTCTTATGTTTCCGTAACTTAAGTGCATGTATTTAGCTGCGGCATATGTTGTAAGCTGCGGTTACTAGCATATACCCGATCATTCAACTTTATGAAATAGGAGATAAAGATGATATTTGATTGCAACAAACATCATTAGCATAATCCTATTAAGACTCAACATGCTCCGACGGGTTATTTTTATAGTTCTTTAAAAATCTTTAAAAGAAATATCAACAACAACAACAAAAAATAATAATAATAATAATAATAATAATAATAATAATAATAATGATAATGATAATGATAAAAATGAATTAAAATAATAAAAATGTACTCTTTCAGTACCAAAAAGAATATCTCTGAAGAAAAATTGTTAGATTTATAATAATTTGATAGAATGTCAAGTATATCTTTACATTCTAAGCAAATTTGATTAAAAAACATTTAAGAAATCAGTTATTGAGAGTAATAAATGACAATAAATTTAAGTTTTTTTAATAGTTATTGTTTACAAATTACTAATCTTTTTGTGACAAATAAAAATAATAATTAAGTTGGACATTTAAATTAGTACGAACGAAAAGAGTTGTAAGTTGAGCTTAAAAATGTTGGAATCCTCTTTGTTACTAGATGTTTTGACTCATAAAATCATTGTTAGAAAAACACACATATAGACAAGCCGGCAATATGGGATATCTCATAATTATTCGATTCAATCATAGTGGAGGCATGTTTGTCATTGATAAATTAAACATCACGCTAATAATAGTGATATGATGATTGTGTCTAAAATAAAACATATTGTTAGGTTTTAACATCAATCGGCTCACATTAGAGAGGATCAGACCAATTATATGAAAAATAAATCAAACTATATATTGGTGATCCAATCAACTTATCGACACATAAAACTTCTACTTTATTATATATAAATATTATTGTTTGATGTCGCTAAAAATTGAACTCGAAATAATTTTCAAATGTCCAAATGTCGTCTTTAACCAATGATCGAGTAAATTGAATCAAGAGACCATGAACCTTGTGGTCACACAACATTGGAATATGTTTTACGAAGTTATCGATTCTTTGTTATTAATTGGGATGGGTTCTAAAATGAGTTTGAAAAATCTAGTTTATGATTTTACGAACTACGCATCGATTCAATTTACTATGTGATCAGCCATTAAAATTGGTTAAGCACATATACGCTTTCATCAAGATTGTCATAAACAAAAATTAAACAATTAAAAAGGTACATGCTTAATGCTAAAGATTACGATCTACATCATTTCAGCATCAATCAATATGACCCTTTACTGCACTTGATAATTGTTTCTGTATTATTATATATTTAATCAAAGATCAAGAAGAAGATGCAATTTTCAACGGTCAACATAATCCAACCTTTAATTGGGAAAAAAAAAATAGTCTTCCAAAGGTTAATTGGCCTTTCTTTGGTGGTATACATTAATCTGTCAATCACATGATTTATTAAGGTCATGTTTGATGTTTGGTTCACGGAATGTAATGGAATTCAAAGGAATTAGAATTTAAATTTCATTCATTGAGATGTTTGGTTCACTAATTGAAGGAATTTGAATTTTGTGAATTCCTTCAAATTCATATGAACAAAGGAATTCAAGATTCCTTCCATATATGAAAGAAAAGAATGTCAATCAGATGGAATTTACATTCTTACTTAAAAACCCTTTTTAACAAATAAATAAATTGGTTTCTTCCAGAAACATGAACTCTCATATGCTTTCCGTCTACCTTGCTCCATTCACTATCACCGATGAACACCTCCGACCAACTTCGATATATTTCCGGCGTCCACCTGTGACTTTATGATTTGGTTTTCCGTTTTAGCCAAAAACCTATCGAAACCGACTCATGCTCACCTCTACTATCAAAGACTTCTTCACTCAATCTTTCATAATTTAGTAGTGTTGAACATTACTCTGGAGTATTATTATATTTTGTTGTATATACTGACATACGGTAAACTTGGAGATTCTCTGAACGTAAGACCAAAAATAGTTATGACAAATTGTCGTGCATGAGACCAACCACAACTAAAGAGTGTAACACGTACAAACCCGTAAGAGTTGAGTCGTGAGTTGAAAACTCGATTACGAGTTGACGATGGTGCTTTTAATAGCTTTTTTGACATCTTTTAAAAAAGCTTTAAGTTAGCTTTGAAAATTAATGAAAACAAACTTAAAAATCTTTTCAATGGAAACTTAACACTACATACACGAATAAGTAAATAACACAACGTATAACAAAGAAATTCTACAAAGGCTTGAGATATCGTTAAGTCGCTACATATAACACCTATACACTCCAATGATAAAAAAAATAACAATTAAAATTAAAAAAAAAAAACCTTTTATAAAACTTTTTTATGCATAAAATTAACAGTTTTAGAAAAAACTCTACCGGAGATGCTCTTGATATTTGATAATTAGAAGTGGCTAATTAAATACAGTCCTTCACATTTAAGCATGCTTTATACTTCATCATATATCATTGTGTACGATGAATTTTATAATTCTATTAACAACGTATCAAAGTATTCAAAGTATACTCTTGAAGTAAATCGGTTTAACTTGAAACTCGGAACATTTATAATATTTACCTGTTATAGGCATATTTTAAATATTTCTTTGTTGCGAAAATTGCAAAAAGCTGTAGGCTTATATCCATCAATGAATCTTGTTAGATCAACAATGATACTTATAAATGGGAGCAGTAACAAGTAGCAAGGTTTCCCCAACCAATATTAATTTCTTTTACAATGAATTGAAGTAATATAGTACGCTCTCAATTCTCAAATTATTTGGTTGGTCTTCTTTTAGTTTCTTCTTCTTTAGTTAATCTTCCGTAAAAAATACAAATAAGAAAAGAAAATTGATTAAAAGTGTTGGGAGTCCTAAATAAGTTACTCGTCCTTCCATTGTGTTTATCGTCTTAAAAAAGAACTGATAAGATAATGCAACCTTTTACAGTTTCACACTTTCACATGGACACGATGATAATTTAGTGGTAAAAGACATGTAACATAAATGTGAAGATCGGAGGTTCAAACCATGTTCTTATGTTCCTTTAACCAGGGCCGGCCTAATAGTTATGTGGGTTTAGGCCATCGCCTTTAGGGCCCATTCTTATTATATGTTGGGCTTACAAAATTTTTATGATATTTTGGGTTTATATATTTATGATATTATGGATTTACTAAATTTTTATAATATTTTAGGCTTACCATATTTTTATGATATTTTCGGTTTACCTATTTTAGGGCTCCAAATTTTTATGATATTTTGAGCTAAACAAAATTTTATGATATTTTAGGCTTACCAAATTTTTTTGATATTTTGGGCTTACTATATTTTTATAATATTTTGAGCTTTATCTATTTTAGGGCTCCAAATTTTTCTAAACTAAAAATTATAAAAAATTATTTACGAACTAAACCCCGGATAAAAACATATGATTAAATTAGTTTTTTTATGCTAACGGACTAGGCCCTAAAATATCCCGCCGCGGAAGCCCCATATAGGTTAAGCCGGCCTTGCCTTTAACCGTGATTATATGATTTACGTATCTTATGTTGTTACGTTGACTGATCAACGGACTGTCAGATGGTCGGTTATCATTATTACTGTATTTTTTAACATGCAAATACAGCGGATATGAAATTGAACCTCAGATGTGTGCGAAGAAAGTAACGTAGAGAAGAAATGGTGTGAATATATCGTAAATGACGGAGTGTGAAATTAAACATAGGGAAAGGGAAATGGGATCCTAATCAGCATATTATAAAATGTACAACTCAGATATGGAAAATGACGTGTCACGTGTGTCTCCACTGTATCTTTGCTTTCACTTTCGGCGGAAATTAGGATCTCATTTTTGCTGATATTTGAAGCAAAATCACTACCTACATTATTAGCCAAACACATATTTAAAAATATAGACCGCAAATTGGGGAAAATCACAAAAATGATTCAATTATCACACCTATTTTAACAAAATAATCCTTTGACCAATACTTTTCACAAACTAATCTATTGACTAGCGCCAAACATGACGCCCCCAGCGCCCCACCCTATTTATTCTATTTTTAAACTTTAAAGTCAACAAAATGATGGGCCCGGCGCCCCTCGGATGTCACATCAGCGCCCCACCCTCTCACACATGTCACCATCGGCGCCCCCCTCACACATGTCACATCGGTGCCCCACCCCGTCACATCGGCGCCCCACCCTCTCACACACGTCACCATCAGGGGCGTCGGGCCCATCATTTTGTTGACTTTAAGGTTTAAAAATGAAATATATAGGGTGAGTCAATGAATTAGCTTGTGAAAAATGTTGGTCAAAGGATTATTTTGTTAAAATATGTGTGATGATTAGATTATTTTTGTGATTTTCCCAGTAAAACATACCATAAACTTTTAATTATTTTAACTACAGACAAACCAAAGCATCATAATGAGTATAAAATTATAAGATCCTAGATAATAGTACTAGAATGTTACTTATAATTGCATAAGCTAACAGAAAGTATGCTTTATCTATATGTTTTGGAGGTTTAATAATAAATCATACTTTAGAAGTTAGACCACTCGCTAGTATGACAACAGGAATTGAAGGGTTGAAAGTTTAGCGTCACGTACGTCTTCAGAAAGACTGAAAACAGAATGAACACGGTCTATAATTACTTAAAAGACTGAACCCATATTTACCAATAATACATCTATCTATCTATTAAATATCTAAAACACATATATAACCAAAAAGCCCCGCAATCACTGTATTCTTTCTGTCTTGCCAAGAACGATGGCAAGTAAGTCGGAGGCAAAGACTCTACCGAGCCTATGGTGTCTATGCAAAGACTCAACAAAGACGTTCTGTTTTCCATACCATAATGAGTGGTATAATAATATTAGTTGGTTTTTGTAGCCTTAAACACACCATGTTATATTCTATAATTCTAGTTTGCACCGGTTGCCACCGCTAGAGAAAAGGAAAAGGAATTTAGATTTTTACATGAGTGAAAGTTCCATTAAATATAAACGAAAAAAATACTAACATTTGAAGAAACTTATTTAAACGTCACACCACTTATAAATCATTTTATTTCTTGCTTTTAGAAAGAGAAAATATAAATGATTAATCATAGGGTGTTAGACGCGTCCCAACGATGTTAGTTTCCGTCGGTTGAAACCGACGGAACCGACACCGATGGCACGAAGCCGTCGGTTCGGTCCGTCGGTTTCTTCCGTCGGAAATCCGATGAGGTGTTTGGGTGTGGAAGGTGGGGCCGGTGGGTCCTTGAACTAATTAAAAGAAAAAAAAAAAAAATTTTTAAAAGTTAGCCGTTAGGCTTTTTAAAAAAATAAAAAATCCCAACGGTCAAGAAAGGAGCGTGTTTTTTTTTTTTTTTCTTTCTTTTTCTTCACTTTTTCACTATAAATACACACCCTTAATTCATCAAAAAATTACACCTCAAATTCACAATTCTCTCTAAACCTCAAATTTGTATACTTTCACATTTTATAAAATGTCATCTTCCGATTCCGATATCGAGGACGTGACCGCGGTAAATGCTTGTGCCGATCCGATGCAAGCTCTCGCATTGCTCGATGCGATAAGCTCCGGTTCATCCGACGAAGACGAAGTTTATGTTCCGGTACCACGAGCACCCCGACGATACTTTCCTAGAGATCGTGCCAACGCGTCGGAACGTTTGTATCGAGACTATTTTGCCGAGAATCCAACCTTTCCGGCGGATGTTTTTCGTCGTCGTTATCGGATGAGCAAAGGATTGTTTCTCCATATTTGCCAAGGTATACTATCATACTCCACTGTTCCGGTACCTCCATACTTTTCTTACTTCATTCAAAGACCCGATGCTACCGGGTTACTTGGTTTTAATGTGTGGTAAAAATGCACGTTCGCCATACGGCAATTGGCATACGGTTGTGCCGCTGATGCGTTTGATGAATATTTACATATGGGTGAGCAAACTTCATATGATTGTTTGGATAACTTCTGTAAGTGTGTTTTTCATTTATACTCTACGGAATATTTACGAAAACCGACTTTGGCGGATGTGCAACGATTGCACGAGAGACATGCTCAGGTGCATGGTTTTCCTGGGATGCTTGGTAGCATCGATTGTATGCATTGGTCATGGAAAAACTGCCCAGTGGCATGGCAAGGTCAGTACACTCGAGGTGATCACGGGCATCCAACGATCATGCTTGAAGCGGTTGCCTCTTATGATACTTGGATTTGGCACGCTTTCTTTGGTCCCGCCGGTTCGAGCAACGACATCAATGTGCTCAATCAATCGGATCTGTTCAACGACTTACTTCAAGATACTGCTCCCCAAGTAAACTTCACAATTGCCGGGGAAGAATTCACTCGAGGTTATTATCTAGGAGATGGCATTTATCCAGAATGGGCCACTATTGTGAAATCGTTTAAGCATCCCCTAACGGAACAGGAGAAACGCTTCAAGAGATATCAAGAATCTGCAAGAAAGGATGTGGAGCGAGCTTTCGCTCATCTCCAAGGCCGTTGGCAAATAATCAAGAACCCGGCAAGACCGTATAGCACCAATCGGATATCAAGAATCATGTATGCTTGTGTTATTCTGCATAATATGATAACGAAGGATAACGGACGAAATATGTGTGATCTGGAGGAGCAATATCCGGATGTCCAATCGAGACGCTCGTGGCGAGAAAGAGTGGAGACTCATTTGCGTATGGACAAAGAGTTGCGCGATCGGGTAGTTCATCACCGACTTCGAAATGCTTTGATCGAGCACATTGCACAACTCCCTCCGAACTACCGTAGTCGTTAATTGTTGTAACTTTCGTTTATTAGTGTAACTTTTTTTAATTATTGTATTTTATTTTAAGTATTGTAATTCTTTTTTAAGTATTGTAATGTTTTTTTTAAGTATTGTAATGTTTTTTTTAAAGTATTGTAATGTTTTTTTTAAGTATTGTAATGTTTTTAATTTTGATGAAATGTGTTTTTATTTTAATTATTGTGTATTAATTAATTAAGTTTATTGGTGTGGGTCCCTGAAAAATGAAACTGACAAAAACTGACGGACGACTGTTGAGAGGGGCCTGTCAGTTTCTGTCAGTTGGGTGAAAAAGCTGACATGGCGCTGACGTGGCGCATCAGTTTCAGTCAGTTTCCATCACCATTGGGAATCGTCTTAGACCACTCCCATCAGTGACTGAAACCGACTAAACTGACAGAGCCACGTCAGCGTCACGTCAGCTTTTTCCACAAACTGACTGAAACTGACTGACCACTCCCATTAGCACTCCGTCACTTCATTTTCTGGGACCCACTGACTAATTAATTAATCAATTTAAATTCAAAAATTCAAATATACAAAACAATTTAAATAAAACACACTTCATTAAAAATAAAAAAAATACAAATTTCCTAAAAATTAAAAAATACAATAATGGGAGTGGTAAAAAAACTACAAATCCTAAAAATTAAAAATTACAATAATTAGAAACTACAAATCCTAAAAATTAAAAAGTGCAATAATTAAAAACTACGATTCATAAACTAATGTAATCGGAGCCCGATTCCTCGTTTGCATTTTCCTCCTCGTTTTTCTCCTCGTCTTCATCGGACTCGCCGGCGGCATACTGTTGTTCGTATTGTGATACAACTTCTTGGCGAGCAGATTTGATCATTTTGAGCTCTTTTTTAGACGGCTTTTTTCCAAGTGTCTTAGCTAGAAAAGAAATAGCTTTGTACGCCGCCTTTTTCATTGCGTATTCCTTGATCAACTTGATAGCTTCTTGTTGCGCTAAAGCGGTTTGTTTTACTGCATCAAGTGTGTCAATCTTTTCCGAACGAACACTTTTCGCGAAGACGAATCGGCAGAGCTAGAAGCCGTACTTTTGGCCGCTTTTCGGCCTGCTGGACGGCGGATGTAGTCGTCTTGAAACAACCGTTTCATGTTTGCATCTAGAGCAGAATGAACCGGCTCGTCGTCTATGTCAAGATCAGTGACAAAAGGTGCGAAGGTGTCTTCGTTAGCCATCACCCCCGGCTCAGCAAAGAATTTTAGGTAACGTTTCAATACAATCCAAGATGATTCATAGATGAAAGCACGTTTGACTTGCTTTCGGAATGCTTTTCGGGCCGCCGTTAAGACGTCATTTTCGTCGGCACCGCTTTGTGGTTGAATCTCCTTGTAGTGTTTGTAGATGCCTTGGAAAGTCTTGGAATCGTGTGAAATCTTGTTCCACTTGCCGGTAAGTTGGTTGAGGTTGCGCTCGCGTGAAGCTGCCACACAAGAGTTGTAACCGGCTTTGACTTGAGCCCAAAACGACTCGTTTGTTTGATTTCTTCCTTGGACCCCATTCTCGGAACAGTAGATCCACCTCTCCATCAAGATTCTTGCCTCCTCATCAAGCCATCGTAGTTGTTTGCGTTTCGGGTTGCTGGCGGGTTATTTACTCCTTTTTTTGGCCTTTTTTGGATCGGCACCGGGTTCGGTTTCAATGTCGGGTTCGGACTCGGGTACAACATCTTCATTTTCGGGTTCGGCCTCGTCGAAGCTTTCTTCCAATGTTAGAGGAACGGTGAAATTGGTTTGGTGAAAGTGAGCATTCGAAGTGGCTGGTGAAAAGTTGGGTGGTTGTTGTGGTGACCATTGTGTGTGGTGGTAATGTGGTTGTTGTGGTGACCATTATGTGTTTTGGTACCACCCGGGGTGTTGGTAGTTGTTTCTCGGATCTTTGGCGCCAAGGTTGAATGGTTGAGCAATCGATGGGAAGGCGGCATATTGTTGATGTTGAGAAGAGGAACCAGAAGCTTGGGTGTTTGATTGTGACGGGTTTGAATTCGGTGGAAAAACGGCATATTGTTGAGGTGGTTGGGAGGAACCGGAAACTTGGGTGTTTGGTGGTGACGGGTTTGATAACGGGTTGGTGAACAAAGCTTGCCACATATCATGGCCAACACTTTGTGAATCTTTCTTTTTGGTTTTGGATTTGGGGTTTGATTTGTTGAAGCTTGACATTTTTGTTGGAGATAGATGAGAAAGTTAGATGGTGAGTGAAAATGGGTAAGTTGGTAGTGGTATTTAAAGGTGAAAAGTGGGGTTTTTTTTTTAAAAAAAATATTTTTTTGAAAAAACGGCCATATGACCGTTTGTTTTTCAATTTTTTTTTTGTCAAACGGCTAGATTCTCAAAAAAAAAGTTGCTGGGCCCCACCACCTCTCGTCCCCCTCGTCGCTAAACCGAAGAAGTAAAACCGACGGCCGAACCGACGAGTCCGTGCCATCGGCGTCGGTCTTGCGGTTCAAACCGACGACCACCGACGAGTTGCGATGGGAGTGGTCTTACAATTATATATACTTAGGCGTGTTTGGTCCGAGGGTTTTTAAGTAAAGGAACTTTGATATCAATGGTACTAAAACCTAGAAATCATACATCAAATTAAGGGTTTTCTCAAACCCATCACCTAGTTGGGTTTATTAAACTCTTCTACGGAGTAGCATTTATACATTTATTTATGAAAAGTACTAGAAAATACTTAGGTGTGCGATGTCAACCCCTGCCCAAGTATGCTAACGTTGATTTTTTCAATGTTTTGTATATCTTATATCCAAAATTAAATGTTTGGCATATAGTTATCAATAAAGAAGAAAATAAAATTGTAAAAAAAAAATCATATAATAAGTTACAAAGATGATATATTGAAACGCTAAAGATAAAACGAACTTGAAATTATAGAAAATATTTTTTGACAATATCATCGTAAATTATATGCAATGTAAATTATTAAAGGGAATGAGATATTAAAATGAATCTTCCAAAAATCGATTCTCAATGACTTGTAACAATTAGTACATATAGAAGATTATTTAGAAACTATTACACAAATGAAATCTTGTTAGATATTTAGTATAAAATTCTAAAGATTATGTATTTTTGTAAGAAAAAGAATATCTTGATTTACTACACCTCTTTAAGGTTTGAGATGTTGAGTTTTAAAGTTAACGATGTATTTTAGTGTTAATGTTAATGTTAAGTTTAAGATGTGAAAAAGGATCCAGTATAAAATATATAATAATAAAAAAGATTAAGTTATATAATAATATTCAATTTAATGCTAATATTAATATTAATTAAGTTTAACAAAATATAAAACTTTTTTTTCAATAATATTAAAAGATAAATGACACGTGACACTTTATTGTGTAATCTTAAGAATGAGGTTTTCTTTATATAATAAGTAAAGATATAATTTGGTCATATCAACTCATAACTAAAAGTTACAACTAATTAAATTAATAGAGAGAATGTAGAGTGAGTGAAAGGTTTTATATGTGTTATACGTTTAAGTGTTGAAGTAATTAAAATTAGTTTGATCGTATGATAAAAAAGAAAAGAATGGAATAAAATCAAATTAAAGATAAGAAAGGTATGATTAGGATCTTTATCTTTGAGCTCAGTCCCATGTTCTTTTGGATTGTTTTTTCAAATGTTTTAAAACCCGGGTTTTTAGTCGATCCGGAAACGTGTTAATTTCTGGTCGGACCAGTCGGACTGGTTGGGCCGGAAGGTCAGACTGGAGTTAATAATAGTATACATTAGTAGTATTTAGTGAATTTATTTTTTATTTTTTAACAGTTATAATTATAATTATTAAGTATATCATGTATAATAATATAATCCATTAAGTAATAAAGAGTGATAACACATCGATTCCCTTGTTGTTATTGGATTACACATCAATATAATAATTATATAATCCATAGAGTAATAAATGATGATGACACATCAGTCAAACGTTCTATCATTACCTTTATTATTCCTAAAATACACAATTAGTCAATATTCTCTAATTGTAAATGATTAAATGTACATAGAAATTATAAAAAAAAATACATGAAACCGAGTCAATGCGCCGGTCCGGGTCCCGGTCTTACCCAATCCGACCGGCAGGGTCAACCAGGTCGTTGACTAGTCAACATTTTGAAAAACCCGAATTTTTTTACCCGAAAATCTCTAAAAATGCGGTCTGACCGGTCCGACCAGGCCGGTCAAACCGGATCTTAAAACACTGATTTTTTCTTTACAAAATTCGCCCATTTGCCCATTTGGTTGTAGTACCCTTTTTTTAGTGGGAAATAAGTCCCAACTGCCGACCCACTTGATTTACATTTGACTCACGCGCAACCGCCGGCATTTATCCCCAATCTAATCCCATTCCTTCTCGATCAATCTTCATTTAATCACCATATATCTTCTTTTTACTTTTATTTAATTAATTAATAATTAATTAATGACTATAAAGCTTAAAGCTGTTTTAACGGACTATATGTTTTAATTGGTTTTGTGTTGGGTGTATATGAGTCGAGACTGCTCGTGAGCTATTCGAACTTGACTCGTTAAAAGCTAGATTCAAGTCAAATCTAAACGAGTTCGATACCGAAGTTGAACATAGTTAAGAGCTCGTTTAATAAACGAGCTCGAGCTTTCTATATTGAGTTTTAACAAGCTCACATGCTTAAACGAGATATACGCTATTACTTTCTTATATATATATATATGGAAAGTTCAAAAAAGAATGGTAAAAAAAGGGAGAATGGAGGAACCAATAGAATTGCTCCATTTGAAATACTTATTTTCACCTTTTTATTTCAAATCTAAATATCTCACAAACCGCATGTCTACAAATTATAAAAATTACATATTCGGAATCAACGTCTTTTTCTCTTCGATTCCAAATCCTTCAAGATATACTTTCGACGAAGTTTTTTTTCCATTTTTTTTGGGTTTTAGAAACTTTTAATGTGAAATCAGATGTGATTTACCACTAAAAAATAATCACACCCGTTTATATTTCCGATTAAACTTTAAATTCAAATCATTGATGATGTAAAGAGATTAAGACATAACTAAGGTATAATCACATGCGATTGAACATCAAAGTATCAATCACATGTGATTAAAGAGTAATCAAATACGGATTTTTAAATCATTGACTAAGAATTATACAATCAATTAAAAATCAAATTGAAATCATACATGAATTATCATATATCGGTAAATTGCTAATCAAATATCAATTTTTAAATGAAAATCATATGTGATTATATACAAAATCATATGTGATTATATAACAAATCAAATGTGATTAAATGTACAACTAGCAATCACATGTGATTTTTAATGAAAATCAATGCAATTTTTAATTGTTTCTTTATAACTATTAATGTGGATGAATATTAAGTATTAATCACGTGTTAAATAATATATACAATGAATAAATAATCGTGAACATATTTAAATTTCTTATCAAAAATCACATGTGATTATATTGTAAAATCCGGAAAAAATGAAAAAAAAATTCATCGAAAGTATAACTTATGACATCTCTAATCGAAGAGAAAAAGACGCTGGTTCCGAATATGTAATTTTATAATTTATGGATTTACGGTTTGTGAGATAATTAACCATGGGGGTAAATTTAAAGTGAGTTTTGTTGAAAAATAGAGCAATCCTATTGGTTCTCACATTCTCTACTTTCTTTGCATTATTAAAGGAACCCACCTCATATATATATATATATTATAGTATAATGGTCTTAATTTACCTATATAATACTTATTATAATATAATAATGATCAATCATACGTAGTATTATACGAGAAAAGTTCAAAAAAGAATGGTAAAAATATGAAGAATGGAGGAACCAATAGGATTGCTCCATTTCAAAAACTCATTTCCACATTTTTTTTCAAAGTTAAATATCTCACAAACCGTATGTCTATAAATTATAAAAATTTTATATTTAGAATCAGCGTCTTTTTCACTTCGATTCTAGATCCAACAAGTTATACTTTCGACAAAAAAAAATTTCTCCATTTTTTTGGGTTTTAATGTGAAATCACATGTGATTTAATACTAAAAAATAATCACACCCGCTTATATCTCCGATTAAACTTTTAAATCAAATCATTGATGATATAAAGAGATTCATACATGAAAAACTAAGTTGTAATCACATGCTATTGAACATCAAAGTATCAATCACATGTGATTAAAGGGTAATCAAATGCGAATTTAAAAATTATTAACTATAATGATACAATTAAGTAAAAATCAAGTTGAAATCATACATGAATTATTTATCGGTAAATTTCTCATCAAATATCAAATTTTAAATGAAATTCATATGTGATTATATAACAAATCACTTGTGATTAAGTGTATAAATAACAATTACATATGATTTTTAATGAAAACTATTGCAATTTTTAATTTTTTATTTGTAACTATCAATGTGGGTGAATATTAAGTTATAATCACGTGTTAAGTAGCAAATACCATGAATAAATAATCGTGAATAAATTTTAATTTTTATCATAAATCACATGTGATTATATTGTCAAATCCGGTAAAAAAAATGAAGAAAAAAAATTGGTCGAAAGTATATCTTATGATATCTCTAATCGAAGAGAAAAACGCACTGCTTCTGAATATGTAATTTTTATAATTTATGGAATTACGGTTTGTGAGATAATTAACCAAGGGGGTAAAAAATAGAAGTGAGTTTTGTAGAGAAATGGAAGAATTCTATTGGTTCTCTCATTATCTACTTTTTTAGCATTTTTAAAAGAACTCACCTTAGTATTATATAGCTAAAAGTTAGATAAAATATATATATATATATATATATATATATATATATATATATATTGAAAAAATAATAATTAAATATATATTATTATAGAATAAAGGAGTTGAGCCTGAGCCGAACTCGAGCTTAAAATACTAGGCACGAAATGAACCGTGCTCGAGCTCAGTGAATTTTAAACGAGCCTAGACGAGCTCGGGCTCAACTCGACTCATTTATACCTCTAGTTTCAGATAGGTTATCGATCTAAGGAAAATGTACGTTCACAATTTTTGTTCAAAATTATTAATCTAAAAAATGTTCAGACGATCACGATATGACTAAACGATCAAACACAAATTTGCAAAAAGAATAAAAATCGAAATCTCAGACATTTACGCATTGTATTATTAATCGGCTCTCAATAGTGTCTTTAACCCTAATACCATGGGTATTTAAATATATTGTAAATTGAGATGAGACTAGACATGTCCGAATTCAAAAGTAAAGACTTTTATTATTAAAATGTCAAGAGTTCGTCCTCTCATAAATTCAACAATTTTTTTTGAAACATTCTTTTTGAAGTAGATCCTTTGATAGATATATCAAAATTGTGCATTATTAATTTGTAAATTTAATTATCATGTATCATCAGGGTGTGTTTGATAAAATAATATGGAGATGGAGATTGAGATGGAGCTGGAGATGAAGTGGGAGATGGATGATAGAAGCTAGAGCTAAAGCTTTTATTAAAGGCTGGAGCTGAAGATTTTATTTTCTTAGAAGTGTTTGACAAATAAGATGAAGATGGAACTTATTAATGTAAATTGACTTAAATAGACGTGATATAATATAACTTCAAGTAAGAGATGGAGTAATAAAGGGTAATATTGTAATTTGATAAATAGGAGATGAAGTTTCTTCCAAGAAGCTACTTTTAGGAGAATATGTTTTAGAGGATTCTTTTTTTAGAAGCTCTAATTTTTGTGTTTTGCCAAACAAAGATTGTAGAATTGTAAGGGATTGATATTTTTGAAATTAGAATCTCAACCAACTATAATCTCCTAAAATCCCTTACAATTGTGTTGTCAAACACACCCGTAATGATATAAATATTGTTGTGGAAGGATTTTCAAGCTAACATTGCAGGATCACAAAAAATGATTTAAAGGATCCTGGGACTGTTTCTTACTATTTGTCTTGCAGGATCCCGATTAGGATATATTTGTTCGGCATAATTATGCAGGATCTGGAGTCAAGGATTCCGGATATGATTGAGGATACCTTCAGATAACGATCTTGTATTGGTTTGTATTTAATATATATTCACGATCCTAGATATTCAGTATCCCGGGATCATGTATTACTAACTTGTTTATTCTCATTCGTTTTGACCAGGTCTACGCGGTTTTAGGGATAGTTAACTACCTCCGAAATGCTTGGAATAAGACTATTTCAAGTCTAATTCAACATGTGTTTCACCTTTGGTCAACATGAACGTTGTAGAATATAACACCCCTACTACTATAATTCAATATAACATATTATTTTAATCGAAAGCGTATATTATAAAAACATATTTCATTATATAAACTATACATAAACTGTTTATTTGTTTAAAGTAATTAAACATATATTACATTTTATACACAAAATGGGGTATTATATATATCCAAAGTTATTTTATCGAAATCATATCAGAGTTTTACAGCTTCAAACATTCCTTGCTATCATAGCATCCACTTCCTGCTACCCACAACCCAAAACATCATCTGTAGGGAGTAAAATGAGGGATTAGCACGAAGCTAAGTGAGTGAAGGTGTCACACACAATTCAACTTAGCATAATCATCTGTTTACACCAAATAATCGTAAACACATATTAATCAATGAGGATCGGTGGTTTTGAGATACCATAATACCCGGGTGGTTCTCCAAGAACACTTACCATCAATCTGTAAGACCAATATAGAATAGACCGATAGCTAATCGTTATTATAATCAAACACAGGTTACCTAAACAACAAATGTATCAAGTACCTGTGTAATTCTTATCATAACCAACTAGCCCAACTAACACGTTGACCTCAATAACACTGATGCCCATAGGCCAATTAGCACGTAGATTCTCAATCAATAATTTAGACTAACAAGTATAATCAACGCATCTACGTTTACTTGTTGAAATCAAACAATTACTACTAAATCAAACAGTGAGTTCTAGATCCACTCACCTGTCAATCTCAGTTCACTTACTCAGTTAAGTTGTCTCACCGAGTCTTCAGATGATCTGAGAATAAAGTCAATAAAAGTTCGTAACTAAATTCATAGTTGAAACACAACTATACTTTAAACTAATCATCAATCAATTCAAGTAGTATTAATAACAATACTATACAAATAGGGTAATTACATAAGTTCACAAGTTATCATAATCATCGAATTTATACTAGCAAACGCGATCCGGGTCTAGTGTGTGGGATCGCGTTCCTCTTAAGAAAAGTTTCTGTCACCAATTTACACTGAGCAACGCGATCCATAAACAAGGATGGGATCGCGTTCTCCTTTAGAAAACTTTCTGTAATCAAATTACACTGGGAAAGAGTAATTTGATTACAGAAAGTTTTCTAAAGGATGGGATCGCGTTCTCCTTTAGGAACAAAGGGCTAGATTGCGTTCGTTAGAAGAAAATATTCTGTAACCATTTTACACTTGGAAACGCGATCCGGAAACGAGGGCAGGATCGCGTTCCTTAGAACAAAATCGACTGTGACAAAATATAACTATGGAACGCGATCCGGGCAATAGGTGGGGATCGTGTTTAGCTGTTTTTCAGCTCATGTTCAGACCTGCAATTGCTCTGCACGATCCAAAACCTTAACACATCCAATTCTCTGATACCAAATTGATAATTCAAGAGTTCTAACACTAAAGGGACATCAAATATGATTTTATAACAACAAATCAATACAAATTTCATGTTCAATTTATACTAACTTAATAATCCATATGATTAAGCTCTAAAACCCTAACTTCAGAGCAAGCAATCTAAGAAAACACATATCATGTACACCAAATCAGTTATTAACATCTTGTCATCTCAAACCTCATCAATAATCATCTTATTTTAACTATTCAATTTCATATCAAAGTACAAACTTTACAAGTTTAAAATAATCAAAACAATTAACCACTTACACTTGAAGGAGAAGTAAGGCTTTAAGATGAGGATGATAAGCAAGATGATTATGAGGATGATGATAACACAAGTAATAAATATCAATCACAATTTCCTCTTTGATTTCTTGAGTTCATATGTGGTTTGTGTGAGAATGGTAAGTATTAAATAAAGTAACAAAATATTAGGTCGGCTCCCCCTTAATAAACCGACCCTAACTTAGAGTATTTTATATCCGTCTTAAATCTATTATCTGGAACCTAGAAACCATTTACGAAAACTATTACTATAATTTACCGTCACCTATAACAACTTAAAACAAGTAATATTTCACTATTCACAATAAGTCAATTGACCTATTTATCGTAGTTTCACAATCAAACAAATAATATAATTTTTTTAAAAACATTTGAATATTAATTTAAAATTAAGAAATTACCAGACCTATTTAAGGAGATTTCGTCCCCGAAATCTCACCATGGTCAAATAATCCAGGATATCTGGATCTCATACTCTCCTCGGTCTCCCAGGTAAGATTTAAACCTAGACTATGTTTCCATTTCACTAATACCATAGGTATCTGTTTCTTCCTAAGTTTGGTGACTTTTCAGTCGAGAAGTTTCATGGGTTCTTCAACTAACTTGTGACACCCGCCAAATTAGGGCTAGTACTTAGTGCCTAATCTATGTATTAATACATGTAATTAGTTGTGTTTAGGGCTAATTATGTGTATCATTTTGTATATTGTTATATATACACACGTACGCGATCTATTTAAATCGTGCATTTCATTATCGGATGGAATCCGACACAATCACAAATACGGACGTTGGTGAACAATTTATTAAATAATGGGAAATATTTAATTAACTCATTTTATTTATATATTATTTGGATAATATATACAAACACATTACGTATCGTATAAAACTAACCGTACGAACAGAAATGCATGAAACGCGCCCGACAAATGAAATGAACCCAAATAATATTTTGATAATTCATTATTATACCTGTTTCTACCGAACACTCATATGTAACAAATACTAATATACCTGTTTCTACGGTGTAATCCGTGGTGGCGCTACCACCCCAGGTAGGGATTGTCAGTCCCAAATGGATCCATTTACTAGTAATCGCGCTTAAGTTCATAACTAACAACTTATAATAGGAGGCTTTCAGTGGATAAAAGTAACTCATGTAATGTGTGTAAAAGTAGTGTAAACATTTCAGTTATTGTGTTCATACGTAAAACGGTAGCAAATATCTCACCCCAAAGTAGAAAACAGTAAAAATGGGGCTGTAAGACTCACCTGAGTCTAGCAAGTATGATACTTTCATGTAAGCGAAATAGTATCCCGGATGTAAGGCTGTAGTGTCGGATGTAATTCTGTAAGTTGGTTCTCCGAACCCTGCAACCTTCTGGCGTCCGAAACGCACAAGGTTGTAAGCAAGTAAGTAAGCTGGTGTCACGAAGGATCACCTATGCTAGTTGTCCACTCAACTAGAAAATGTCCAAGTATTTGTTTGTACGTTTGTAATCATTTTGTAAATAAGTGTGGCCCGTTGATGACGAAGGTGTAATAATAATTCAAATATTATTATCATGTAATTCATCGTGTTTGTATACCTTGTAAAGCATATACATAAGTTGGTTATTTGTAATGTGACGTGTAACCGTCGTTCGGATGTAAGTCCGTGCGAGTGTAAGCTCGTAGTAATGTGGGTGTAATACCATTCTAAGTGTGAGTGTAATCTCATAGTGGTTTCGAGTGTAATCTCATGTAATATTTGGTTATTGTAAGTATCCCATACTTAGTAAGTTATGTATTTTCAAGTTTCTGTTTTATGCGACACTGCATGCGTCACTTGTATTGTGATTGCGTCACTGAGGTCAGTGTCGGTATAAGTGTCGGTATAAGTGTCGGTACATGAGGCGTCACTCAGGTGAGGCGTCACTTTAGGTAAGTGTCGGGTAAGGTGCGTCACTAAAGGGGTGGCGTCACTTCGGCAAGTGACGCTAATAATGCGTTTTAAAGATTTCATGCTTCACTTGGGTAAGTGTCGCATACTGTTTTTGGGCTGCATGCGACACTTCCTTCTGGTTAGTTTTGGTGTTTGTCGAAAACGTGTTTAACGGTCTCCGTTCGACCCGAAACTTTTACACAAGCTTTAGTTTGGTTTATAGGTTTTGTAAAATTTGTTGGTTTGTGTCGGGGTTAGCCCGAAGTGTCGGTTTTTAAATAATTTCCAAAACAGTCCCTACATTATATTTTCCAGATTTTTAACCCGAATCAACCCCCGATCTCGCCCATTTCTAGTCCGAATCAAGCCTAACCAAAAATCACACATATTATCCTAGGTCTCTTGTTATTCTGCACTTTATGATACTTTTATAAGTTCATTTACTATATTAAACAAAAATAATTATGAAGAGTGGTCAGATTTGGTCCAAAACAGACATTTATTCAAAGTTCGAGTTATACACAAAAATCCGTATATTTCTGGAAGTGGTCAAAGAAGAACTTTTTAAAGATAACAAAATATTTAAGGTTTTGGCACTGGTCTCGTACGTTTTAGTGGTTTAGAACTCAAGATATGGTCTCGAGAAGGAGGTAGATATTTCTGTCCTCCGGAACAGTAATGTGCACCTTAACGGAAATATTATTTTAAAATAGTAAACTAAGTCGATATGTTACTAAATTGGTGTCGTTGGAAAGCTAACATCACGAGCTACATTTTAGGCTTAAGAAACGTCCATTTTAGTTGAGAGGTGGATTTTATAAAAATCATGGAACTTGACCAACTTTCTGGACAGAAAGTTAGGGTAGTGTATCGAGTTGTAAAAAGCATTTCGATTTATGTTTTGGACATGTAATCATTAAGTGAATATTATAACAAGTAATTATATGTTTTACAAGTATATATAATGAAAGTTCAAGAGTTCTTACAAAGAAATGATGAAGAGAGGAAAGAAAGACGTTGTAGGCTCGTTTCCTCGCGAAATCTTGAAGATCGGCTTGGTGGTGTTATGGTGGATGGATGGTGGATTATGGTGATGATCTAGGTGGTTGTGAGGGATGGAAAACCAGTAAGATTTTAGTGGTAAGGGGGAGGGAGAGAGAGATTGGGGTTGTGTGTGAAGAATGGTGAAGTGTAGTGAAGGTAAATGGGGTATGGGTGTAAGGAGTGATCAAATAAGCATGGGAGGCCATGCCTCATGCAGATTTTCGACATAAAATCGTGGGGGTCCCTCACCATGTGATGTCTAAATTGTTTCCCCAAATTTTCACTCCGTGCGGTATTCGTTTACCCGTTCATTCGACGTTTATTTAGGCGTTAAACGTTTGTTACGCGTATTTAACTAACGATTTAAAACCCGATATTTTAACTTGAAGTATTTTATCAAAATACTTAATAATGAGTTATAAAAGTATAACTTGAGTTTATTTCGCGTGTCGGGCACGTTTCACGCATTTTTGTTTCGTACGGAGTGTTTTATACGATATTTAATACGTGTAATATATTCTCACAATATATTAAGGTAAATAATGTTTTGCTTGGATAAATCCACATTATTTTAAATGGTTTGTCACCAACATCCATATTTTCATTGTCGGATATCCATCCGGTTCATGAGTGTACGATTTAAACAAATCGTATAAACGTGTATGTAATTACACATAATGTTACATATATTTAGATTAATACAAAACTAAATACACGTAATTACAAGTAAGTTAGGCACTAATTAAAGTCCTAATTTGGCGGGTGTCACATTCTCCCCTTGTTAGGAGAATTTTGTCCCGAAATTAGCTCGTAGTCGCGGTGTAAGTAGGGTCCGTAAACAAGTGTGGATATTTCTGTCGCATTTGGTCTTCCCGTTCCCAAGTGAATTCAGGACCACGCCTCGAATTCCACCGGACTTTTACAATGGGAATACGACTCTGTTTTAAGCGTTTGACCTCACTGTCCATAATTTCCACGGGTTCCTCAACAAAGTGTAGTTTGTTGTCAATGTGTATCTCATCAAGAGGTATAATTAGTGTCTCATCCGACAGACACTTTTTGAGATTCGAAATGTGAAAAGTAGGGTGCACGCTACTGAGTTCGGAAGGTAGCTGCAGTCTGTATGCCACTGGACCAATCATTTCAAGGATTTCGAAAGGTCCAATGTATCTGGGATTCAGTTTCCCACGTTTGCCATAACGGATGACGCCTTTCCAAGGCGATACTTTCAGGAGCACTCGATCCCCAACCTGGAATTCGAGGTGTTTGCGTCTCACGTCTGCATAGCTTTTCTGACGATCACGCGCAGCTTTCAGTCGGTTTTGTATGCCGACGATCTTTTCAGTGGTTTCGTGAATGATTTCTGGACCAGTGAGTTGTGTATCCCCCACCTCGGTCCAACAAATGGGTGATCGACACTTACGACCGTAAAGTGCCTCGAAGGGTGCAGCCTTTATGCTGGTGTGATAGCTGTTGTTGTATGAAAATTCACACAACGGTAAGTGATTTTCCCAGTTTTTACCGAAGTCAACTACGCAAGCTCGTAGCATATCCTCCAGTGTTTATATAGTACATTCGGTTTGGCCGTCAGTCTGTGGGTGGTAAGCAGTACTCATGTCCAAACGAGTACCAAGAGATTTTTGTAGCAATTGCCAAAAGCGAGAAGTGAATCGAATATCTCTGTCAGAGATAATTGAGATGGGAACGCCGTGTCTTGACACGATCTCTTTTAGGTAGATCCGTGTCAAACGTTCCATCTTGTCAGTTTCCTTGATGGCCAGGAAATGAGCAGATTTCGTGAGACGATCTACGATCACCCAAATGGTATCGCAACCGCTCGGTGTTTTCGGGAGTTTGGTAATGAAGTCCATGGTGATCTACTCCCATTTCCATTGAGGGATTTCCGGTTGTTGCAGCAACCCGGAAGGTTTTTGATATTCAGCTTTAACCTTGGAACAAGTAAGGCACTTGCTAACATAGGTTGCAATGTCAGCTTTCATGTTAGGCCACCAATACAACTGTTTGATGCCATGATACATCTTGTCGGCGCCAGGGTGGATAGAGTATCTAGACTTGTGAGCCTCGTCCATCACCAAGTCCCGTAGGTTCCCAAAACTTGGTAACCAGATTCTGTTAGAGAAGTATTTGGCCCCGTCAGGTTTGGTCTCAAATTGTTTATCCACGCCTCGCAAGACCTCGTGTTTCACATTTTCAGCTTCGAGTGCTTCGAGTTGAGCGGTAAGAATTTGGATTATGAGATCGTTGTGTATAGTCATACTAAGTGCTCAAACTCGGAGGGGTTTCACTCGTTCTTTACGACTTAAGGCATCGGCCACAACGTTGGCTTTGCCCAGATGGTAATGGATTTCGCAGTCGTAATCGGTAAGTAATTCGACCCAACGGCGTTGTCTCATGTTTAGGTCTTTTTGGTCGAAGATGTGTTGGAGACTCTTGTGATCAGTGAAGATTGTACACTTGGTTCCATACAAGTAGTGTCTCCAGATTTTAAGAGCGAATACAACTGCTCCCAACTCTAGGTCATGAGTGGTGTAATTCTTTTCGTGGACCTTGAGTTGCCGAGAGGCGTAAGCAATAACTTTTTTTCGTTGCATCAGCACGCAACCGAGACCTTGGTGTAAGGCGTCACAGTACACCACGAAGTCATCGTTACCCTCGTGTAATGATAGGATAGGTGCACTACAGAGTTTCTATTTCAGTAATTGAAAGGCTGACTCTTGTTTTTCAGTCCAGTCAAACTTCTCTTTCTGAGTCAGTGTAGTGAGTGGTTGAGCTATTTTTGAGAAATTCTCAATGAATCGCATGTAGTATCCGGCGAGTCCTAAGAATTGGCATACTTCAGTGGGTGTAGTAGGTGCTTGCCAGCACTTGATGGCTTCAATTTTGGAAGGATCAACATAAATTCCTTGACTGTCAATCACGTGTCCAAGGAATTGTACAGTTTGCATCCAGAACTCACACTTGGAGAATTTGGCATATAATTCCTCGTGCTTGAGTAGTTCTAGAACGGTTTTCAGGTGTTGCGCGTGTTCTTGTTCATTGTGCGAGTAAATCAGAATGTCATCAATGAAGACGATGACAAACTTGTCGAGGTAAGGCTTACACACCCGATTCATAAGGTCCATGAATACTGCTGGTGCGTTGGTCAAGCCGAATGGCATCACTTGGAATTCGTAATTCCCATAGCGAGTTCGAAAAGCTATTTTAGGGATATCTTCGTCACAAACTCGGAGTTGGTGATAACCTGACCTTAGAACGATCTTTGAATAAAAAATCGACCCTTGAAGTTGGTCAAACAGGTCATCAATACGAGGTAGTGGGTAACGGTTCTTGACGGTTAATTTGTTGAGCTCACGGTAGTCGATGCACATACGGAAAGAACCATCTTTCTTTTTCACAAACAGGTCCGAGGCTCCCCAAGGCGAGGAACTCGGTCGAATATATCCCTTATCCAGGAGTTCTTGCAGTTGAGTAGACAACTCCTGGAGTTCAGATGGGGCTAAACGGTATGGTGCTCGTGCCATGGGTGCTGCGCCGGGCACAAGGTCAATAAAGAATTCGACTTGTCTAGGTGGCGGAAGGCCAGACAAGTCTTCAGGAAAGACTTCTGGGAAGTCTCGAACAATAGGCACATCCTCAAGTCGCTTCTCCTCCGACTGTTTCTCCATAACGTGTGCGAGGATTGCCTGGTACCTTTTTCTCAGGTATTTCTGGGTTTTCATACACGAAATGATATTCAGTCTCCTCCTACCGGTCTCCCCTTGTATGACTAGCATTCCACCGGTGGCGAGAGGGATACGAATGATTTTCTCAAAACAGATGATTTTGACACGGTGTTTGGATAGCCAATCCATACCGACAATGATGTCGAAGCTGCCGATCTCAACAGGCATAAGGTCAATAGAGAACAGCTCATCAGCTAAGTTTAAGGTGCAGTTAGGTATTACACTGTTGGCCTCAATAAGTTTGCCATTTGCCAACTCTACTATGTACTTAGAATCTAAGGCAACAGGTGTGGTGTCAAGTAGTGAACCAAACTCTTCAGAAATGAAACTCCTATCAGCACCAGTATCAAATAACACAGAAGCAGTCAGATTATTGAGAAGGAATGTACCCGTGACCACATTCGGGTCTTGGCGGGCATCCCCAGCATTTAGTACAAAAGCTCTGCCCCGAGCATTTTTGTTGTCCTTTTTCTTGTTCTTCAATTTGGGGCAGTCACTTTTGAAATGTCCAGCAACTCCACATTCATAACAGGTTCTGGGAGTGTTGGGTTTGGTGTTGGTATTGGCAGTGTTGGTCCTGCAGTCTTTAGCAAAGTGCGCAAATCGCTTGCATTTGCTACAAGGGCAAGAACCATTATGATGAAGTTGGCACCTAGCACAGTAGGGTTTATCCCCTTGGTATTCCTTCTTTTTATCAGAACTAGAGGTGTAGGCTTTTGATGGTTTCGGGCTTCTTAGATGCTTGTTGGTTTTGATTCTGGTTGCCAGAGTTCCCAGACCACTTTCTCTTGTTGTTGTTGCCAGTGGATTGGATGGGTGCTTCACGGCTAACAACCATGGCCATAAGTTCATGCGCCATATGAATGGCACTCTAAATGTCAGCTGGTTTGGATGAGGCCACGTTCCCCTGGATACTCTCCGGGAGTCCGCTAATGTACCTCTGAATACGCTTGCGCTCAGGATCAACCATAGATGGACAGAGGAGAGCAAGCTGTTGGAACCTAGTGGTATAACCAATGATATCGGTTCCCTGAACCATCAAATGCCAGATTCCTCTTACAGATGTTGGAGTTCTTCATTTGGACAGTATTCATTAGTAAGCTTTTTCTTCAGATCCTCCTAGGTAATTTGGTATGCAATGTCAATGCCCACTGCCTGAGCATAGGCGTTCCTCCAAGTCAAAGCACCTTCAAGGAAAGTGCAGGTGGCATACTTAACCTTGCAGTCCTCGGGACAGTTGCAGATCCGGAAAACTGATTCCATTTTCTCGGCCCATCTAATCAATCCTATGGCCCCTTCCGTACCTTTAAAATTTAAAGGTTTACAATTTAGGAAATCTTTGTAGGAGCAGGGTCGTATTGGAGGTCCATTTACAGTGGAGTCCTCGCTGCCCGAGTGCGGCCGAGCAGCTATGGCCTGCGCCACTGTTTGAGCAATCAGTTGGGCGAATTCGACATCGTCGTACGTGTGTCATCGAGGTGGCATAATGCTGTATATCAAAGGAAAGAGGTCGGTAAGATGTTTGCACAAGGTTATGTGTAACACCCGCCAAATTAGAACTAGTGATTAGTACCTAATCAGTTGTTAATACATGTAATTAGTTCTGTGTTAGGCTAATTAATGTACCGATATATATATATATATATATATATATATATATATATATTGTTGAATATATACGAATATGCGATTTGATTAAATCGTACAAGTGTCAAATCGAATGTAATTCGGTTCAAGTGAATACGGACGTTGGTGAACATTTTTATCAACTAGTACAACATTATTTAATAACGCTACTATATCCAAAATATTATTTTGATAATATTTCAATTACATTTCGTATCGTGTAATAAACGTCTACGCGACTTACACACTTAACACACAAACAAACGAAACCATCTAAGTTATTAAGTATTTGGTAAAATACTTCAACAAAAATAATAAAGAAACATTTGTATTTTAAAACATATAATTAAATGTATAAAATAATTATTTAACGTTTAAACGAACGCCGCACGAAGCGCGAATACACGGAGTTAAAAAGTGGAGACCCACACTCCGGTGGGACCCCACCGAAATCAGCCACCAAAAGGGGGAAACCCACCCTTTCCCTTATTTCAACATCATCATCCCCTCAAAACTCTCTCTCTTTTCTTTTCTTTCCTTCTTTCTAAACTACCACACCACCATCACTTAAAATCATCAAAATAACACCACTAAATCACCTCGGATCATCTCGTTCATTTGAAGAAAAGTAACCACCACTTCACGATCTACGTTTTCATCTTTTCGGATTCTCGATTCACCACTTTGTAAGTTTCTGACAAATCCCGACACCTCTCGTTTTCTATTGTTTTCAGCTTATAATTGTTTATTTAAGCTTGAAATGTCCAAATATGGGTTGGGTAAAAGTCTCAGGTCAAACGGAGGCCGGAAAACACTTTTTCGGCTCATTTTCCGGCCAACAGCGCGTTATGTCGCAGAGGCTCCAGGCCACCTGCGACATAAGCCTTTATGTCTCTAAATCAGACCTTTTGTCGCATATAGCGACATAAGCCACTATGTCGCACTAATCACAGATGTCGCATATAGCGACACAAATAGTTATGTCGCAGAAATTACGGACGTCGCATATAGCGACACAACTCCCTACGTCGCATTAAATTGCGGATGTCGCCCTTAGCGACACAAGCCCTTATGTTGCAGATATGATCAGCAACACAATAGACTATGTCGCACTTAGCGACACAAAGCCGTATGTCGCACGCTATGTCGCATGAAACAGAACCAAGAAAACACAAATTTTACTAAGTGTCGAGACCTAAAATTTTATCACTCGATTTCACCCAAATTCAGCTCGACCCCAGCCAGCGGCTCTGCCCATTGGACCCCGCCAGGGGCTGCCGCCCCTTGGACCCCGCTACCAGGGGCGCTGCCCCCGGACCCCCGTCATTAACGGGCTTCGCCCTTACCCTAGGGTCACGAGTAATAGTGTTACATCTAAACTTTCACAAAAGGTGTTAAACTTGTATAACATCAAACACGAATGCGACACAACTTCTAAAACACATTGGAACTTACTTTTAGGTATAACACTTCAAAATCATCAAAATAATAATGTGGGATTATTATTACAAACAATCACCAACGGGCCGTACACATTTTCAAACACTTAGACAATCAATCAAATTGTAATCATTTGGACATTCTAGTTGGACAAACAACTACAATCAATCAAAGTGTAGATTAGGCACTCGTGGAGGCACCTCGCTCGGAATTCTCTCTATGGGACCCGACCCTCGAGTTAAGCTCAGACTATGCGCTCATGGTTGTATACACTATCAGTATCATTTGCTGGATGCAAATCAACATTTAAATCTTGCGGTTCACACACTATTATTTAATATCTAAACCTGTGAGCTCACCAGCGTTAGCTGACCCATTTTAGCATGTATCACAGGTACTCAGCAGTAGATCTGGACTGCCCATCGGGATGCCTATTAGCTCGAGTCTTCATGCAAACTTCAGAGATTTCATTGCATTATTAGATTTTGTATAACTAATTATGTACTTAAATCTCTCATATTACGAACACGAGCTATGTACGAGTTCAAACTGTTGTAAACCTTTTAATATTGATATATTTTGTTAAAACGACGCATATAGAGTCGTTTGCTATATATCTGTGTGCTTTGATTATTGATTAGTAACACCCAAATTATGCTTCCGCGAAATATTAAATTTGGGGGTGTTACATTATGATATGTCACATGCGTAAATATATATAAGGTGGTAATATATGTAACACCCCCAAAATCACTGTTCAGCGGAAGCAAGCTTTGGGATGCTACTAATCAAATATCACAGCACAAAAGTAAAGCAAACGACATCTATATGCAACGTTTGTAAAATAGTTACATTTTCATACATAAAATGTTTGAAAACATAGAGTTTTTGGTTACAAAATGAAGTTCCCTAGAGTCCGCGCGTATAGAGGGAGATTCTATTACATAATCATAATAAATACAAAAGATAATGTTAAGAATCTCCGTTAAATGCAGTGTAGAAATCATGCGACTCTAGCTAGTATCCTGAGGGGATCCTACTCAGTCGGTGTACCTGAGATACAAAGCTAAAAAGGTCAACACGAATGTTGGTGAATCTCACAGGTTTGTAAATAATATTAGTATTTGAACAGAAGCTTTCATCAATAATGCCCGCAGGCGTAAATCAGGTATTTGCAATCCCGCAAATGTAAAGTAAGTAAGTTGTACCGTTGCCATGAGGCTCATAATCGAAGCTTAACCCGTAAGTAATAAGTTGCTCCCGTGACATGCTCGTAACTGAGCAAGCATAAGTAACGAATAATAGTTGCCCGTTTATACGGTACAGTTCGTGGTAGCGCTACTACCCCGGGCAGGGAGAGTCATTTCCGTAATGGATCCATTAACTAGTGTTCGCGCTTAAGTCCATAACTAACGATATATGATGGAGAGACTTCAGTAAAAGTAAGTAACTCATGCAATCCCGTATAGTAAAATAAGTTGTACGTACTTGTGTTCAAGAAAAGTAAGCAATGTATCTCACCCCATATGTATAAAACAGTAAAAGTTGGGCTGTAAGACTCACCTGAGTCTTGTAAGTACGTATGTGAAATCAACCAGGTAAAGCGGATGTAAGTCCGTGTATCGGTTCTCAGAACCCTGCAACCTTCTGGCATCCGAAACGCTCAAGGTCGTAAGTAAACAAGTAAACGAGTTGGTGTCTTAAAAGATCACCCATGCTAGTTGTCCACTCAACTAGGAAATGTCTAAGTGTTCGTTTAGTAATCCGTTTGTAGTTTGAAAACAAGTATGGCCCGTTGGTGACAGTTTGTAATAATAATCCAAATGTGTTATTATTATATGTATTGTTGTATCAAGTTTCATTATTTGTAAGTGTTCGACACTTAGTTGCGAAAAGTATTTACAAGTTCTTGGATGACGGGGGTCCGAGGGCAGCGCCCCTGGTAGCGGGGTCCAAGGGGCAGCAGCCCCTGGCGAGGTCCAAGGGGCAAAGCCCCTGGCTGGGTTCGAGCTTGGAAAATTTTTATTTCTACTACATTGTTTTATTAAAAAACGCATCTGGAATTTAAATTCGGGAAAATTGACCTAGTCCGGCTGCGGATTGAAAATGTGTTGCGAACTGAGTTCGCGGTGCGAACTGAGTTTGGATTCGCAAGACAAAGTGGGTTCGCAAGTGGTAGGCTGCGAACTGAGTTCGGTTCGCAGCAGAAGGTTCAACTCGTAGGTCGACTCGCAAGTCAACTCGCAGGTCGACTCGCAGGTCAACTCGCAGGTCGACTCGCAGGTCAACTCGCAAGTCAACTCGTAGGTCAACTCGCAAGTCAACTCGCGAGTGGGTTCGGTTCACAGTTTGGGTTCGCGAGTTCAGTTTTTGGATGGTAAATCTCGGTTCGCAGCTCGATATTCGAGCTAAGACGCATCTCAGTTCGCAGACGGGGCTGTTTGTACAATTCAAGTTTTAAAATGCACTTTACTTGGTTTTTGGACATAATCTTGTTGGGTAAATGTTCTATCATGTAAATCTAGGCTTTACAAGTAATTTAAAAGAGTTTTGAAGTCCCTTACCACGAAATCGGAAATGGAGAAGATGAAGATGAAGAGCTCGAGATGGTGATCGTTTCTCCCTAAATCAACTCCGCAAGATGATGAGTTTTTGGGTGACGTTTTTAGGGTGGTTTGGGGCTGCAATTTGAGAGGGAGAAGGAGAGAAGAGAGTGTACGTGTGTGTGTTTGGTGTAAATGAGAAAAGAAGGAAACCAAAAGGGTTTTTAAAAAAAAGTGGGTCATGGGTCGGTTTGAGTTTGGGTCCGCGGTTCTGAGCCGACCCATTTGGGTCTCGGCTCGCGGGTTTGTGTTTCCAAATTTTATATCACGAGTCGTTGTCGGTTAAATCCCGTAGTTGTTTAAATGTTGTTTCGCGTTGTATGTTAAAGTGTATCCGAAATATTTTTAGCCGAAGTATTTTATCAAAATACTTTAATAATGAGTTATAAAAATATAACTTGAATTACTTTCTGTTGTTAGGCGCGTTTCATGTGCTCTCGTTGCGTTCGGAGTGTTTTAAATGATACTAGATACGTGTAATATATTTTCACAATGTATTAAAGCAAATAATGTCTGTTTGGATAGTTCCACATTATTTAAACATTTTGTCACCAACGTCCATTTATTAATGTCGGACCTCGTCCGGTTCATAAGTGTACGATTTAAATTAAATCGCGTAAGCGTGTATGTAATTACACCATAATGTTACATATATTTAGAGTATTATAAACTAAATATACGTAATTACAAGTTGTTTAGGCACTAATTAAATTCCTAAATTGACGGGTGTCACATTCTCCCCTTGTTATAAGAATTTCGTCCCGAAATTAGTTCAAAGTCGCGGTGTGAGCAGAGTCTGTGAATAGGTGTGGGTATTTAAGTCGCATTTGGTCTTCCCGTTCCCAGGTGAATTCAGGACCACGCCTCGAATTCCACCTGACTTTAACAATGGGAATACGACTTTGTTTCAGTTGTTTGACCTCGCGGTCCATGATTTCCATAGGTTCCTCAACAAAATGAAGTTTATCATCAATTTGTATTTCGTCGAGCGGTACGATCAGTGTCTCTTCAGACAGACATTTCTTCAAGTTAGAAATGTGAAAGGTAGGATGCACGCTACTAAGTTCGGTAGGTAGCTGCAGTCGATACGCCACTGGTCCAATTCTCTCGAGATATTCAAACGGTCCAATGTACCTAGGGTTCAGTTTTTCTCGTTTTCCAAATCGAATGACACCTTTCCACGGTGCCACCTTAAGAAGTACCTTGTCCCCAACCTGGAACTCAAGGTGTTTGCGTCTCACATCAGCGTAACTTTTCTGACGATCACGTGCGGCTTTCAGCCGGTGTTGGATACCAACGATCTTCTCGGTGGTTTCGTGAATGATTTCTGGACCAGTGAGTTGGGTATCTCCCAACTCAGTCCAGCAGATAGGTGATCGGCACATACGTCCGTAGAGTGCCTCAAAAGGTGCGGCCTTGATGCTAGTATGGTAACTGTTGTTGTATGAGAATTCGCACAAAAGCAAGTGATTTTCCTAGTTTTTACCGAAATCAACTACACAAGCTCGTAGCATATCCTCCAGTGTTTGTATAGTGCGTTCGCTTTGGCCATCAGTCTGTGGGTGGTAAGCAGTACTCATGTCCAAATGAGTACCAAGAGATTTTTGTAGCGATTGCCAAAAACGAGAAGTAAATCGGGCATCTCTATCAGAGATAATTGAGATGGGCACACCATGTCTTGACACAATCTCCTTTAAGTAGATCCGTGTCAAACGTTCCATCTTGTCAGTTTCTTTGATAGGCTGGAAATGAGCAGATTTAGTGAGTCGGTCTACGATCACCCAAATGGTATCGCAACCGCTATGTGTTTTCGGGAGTTTGGTAATGAAATCCATGGTGATTTGCTCCCATTTCCATTCAGGGATTTCCGGTTGTTGCAGCAACCCGAAAGGTTTTTGGTATTCGGCTTTAAACTTGGAACAAGTAAGGCACTTGCCCACATAGGTTGCAATGTCGGCTTTCATATTGGGCCACCAATACAACTCTTTGATGCCATGATACATTTTGTCAGCACCAGGGTGCATAGAGTACTTAGACTTGTGTGCCTCGTCCATCACAAAGTCCCGTAAGTTCCCAAAATTCGGTAACCAGATTCGGTTCGAGAAGTATTTGGCCCCGTTAGGTTTGGTTTCAAATTGTTTGTCCATGCCCCGCAAGGCCTCGTTTATCAAGTTTTCTGGTTTGAGTGCTTCGAGTTGAGCGGTGAGAGTTTGATTGATGAGGTCATTGTGAATGGTCATACTGAGAGCTCGAACTCGAAGTGGTTTCACTCGTTCTTTTCGGCTTAAGGCATCGGCAACAACATTTGCCTTGCCCGGATGATAGCGAATCTCACAATCGTAATCAGTAAGCAACTCGACCCATCGACGTTGCCTCATGTTGAGATCCTTTTGATCGAAGATATGTTGGAGACTTTTGTGGTCAGTAAAGATTGTACACTTGGTACCGTACAAGTAGTGTCTCCAGATTTTTAGAGCGAATACAACTGCCCCTAACTCTAGGTCATGAGTTGTGTAATTCTTTTCGTGGACCTTGAGTTGTCGAGAGGCGTAAGCAATAACTTTTTCTCGTTGCATCAATACGCAACCGAGTCCTTGGTGTGAGGCATCACAATACACCACGAAGCCATCATTACCCTTGGGTAAGGATAGGATAGGTGCACTGCAGAGTTTCTGTTTGAGCAGTTGAAAAGCTGACTCTTGTACATCGGTCCAGTCGTGTGACACCCCGCAAATTTAAACACGATTACATACGCTAAACACTTGCATTATTAGGCTAATTCCCTACTTGAGTGAATTCACAACACATCTTAGATGTAAGTCTAGCAAAGCCCAACTAGTTAATACGCGTAGTATTACGTTTTGTAATTAGTTGTAAGTACGTACAAAACAATAGAAACAAACGCGACAAAAATATACGACAGTTGGTGAACAAAATTATTTAATAAAATGAAATTATTAAATAACGTTATTAACTATTAAATATTATGTCGATAATATTTACAAAGTATTTGCAAACTGAAAACAACTCGAAACATCTCTGACAAAACAAAACAGAATAAATTTTTAAATTTGTATAACTTAACTAAAATATCTTTATAAAATATCTCATCTAAAAATAGATTCGAATACGTATTTAAAAAGTTACCAAATTAAAATATTTGAACATTTAACGATCGGGTAAACAAACACGGTCCAAGTACCGCAAATTAGGGACAAAGTCTCCTCTCCTTTTGGAACCACCAAAACCGGCTCCACCTCCCACCTCCCACCCTCATTTTCATTTCACATTCTCTCTCTCTAATTTAATTCTCTCTCAAACCTCTCTCTAAAAACCACCAAAAATCACTAAAAACTACCACAAAAACGACTCGAATCACTTAGCTTCTTTGGAATAAAACACTCACGGGATCATGATCTACACTTCTATCTTTTCGGAATTCAAAACCGACACGCGTAAGTTTCCGACACTTTTCGAAAACTCCTAGATTTCGATATTTTCTTTGTTATTTCATGTTTATAATGATTAATGTACCATGCTTTAGTGTTTTACCAACTTATTATGTCCAAAAATTGACTTAAAAATGCATTTTTAAAACTTAAAATACGAACGGCTCATTCTGCGAGCTGAGATTTGTTCTTCCTGCGAACCGAACGAGCAGCGAACCGAACGAGCAGCGAACCGAACGAGTTGCGAGCCAAACCGAGCTGCGAGCCGAACCGAGCTGCGAACCAAACTGAGCTGCGAACCGAACGAGTTGTGAGCCGAACGAGTTGCGAGCTGAACCGAGCTGCGAACTGATCGAGCTGCGAACCGAACCGAGATGCGAATTGAACCCTTGCGAGCCGAGCTTGCGAGTCGAACGAGGGAGCCGAACGAGGGAGCCGAACTGACCTGGCCTGCGAACTGAGGTTTTGCCCTGCGAACTGAGGTTTTGCCCTGCGAACTGAGTTTTTACCCAACGATATCACATTTCGCGTAACGACAACTACACTTTTTACAATGATGATTGACATACAAAAGTATATACTTTTGCTAAGCATAAAACGAAACGAATATAATAATGTTTTCAGAAATTATTATTACAAACCGCTACCAACGAGTCGTATACATTTCTAAAATTACAAACTCAAACGACAAACAAACACTTTGGACATAATTTGGTTGAACGAACACTAGCATGAATGGTCAAACTAAGACATCCACATACTTATCAAATCTCATACGTTTAGGGCGTTAGGAGATTCTGGACTATATTTGGGCTTTAGGCTTTGCTCGCACTCGCACATTACTTAACTCAACAGGTGAGTTCACAGCCCCTACTTTTACTGTTTTAACTGCTTTTGAACAGGGGTGGAAAACATAGTCAATGCTTTTGCTACATGAGCAAACTTTTATCTAATTGTTGTGATACACATTGTGCTAACTATTTGTGACTGCGATCAAATGATTATAACTGTTAATTGTGAAATAGTATTTCACACGAAAACTAAACTGGGAAAACATGTTGGAGAACGATCAGCTACACACTTTTACTACTAAAACTATTGTTTCATGAAATAATGTTTTCATACGATAACCATAACAAAGGTGTTAAACTATGTTGTTAACAAGCCAGAGAAAATACTGGCAATACTATAAAGTGTGGGTCACATCCCAATGAATTGGAGTTATTGGGTGACGTCCCAACGAATCTGTGTATATTGGGTAACGTTCCAATCGAATCTAAGCTATATTGTGGGTAACATCCCAAGGTAAACGATATTGTGGGTAACATCCCAAGGTAAACAATATTGTGGGTAACGTCCCAAGGTGAACTGTACTACAGGTAACGTCCCGAGGTAAACTATATATTTTAGGTAACGTCCTATCGTAAACTATATTGTGGGTGACGTCCCAACATAAACTAATCTATATTTTGGGTGACGACCCAACATAACCTAAATTATACTTTCGGGTAACATCCCAACTAAACTGTATTTTGAGAAACGACTCAACAAGACGTATTTGAAAGAGTTTACGGACTTTTCTACAAACAACCCGAAACGTGTATGTGGATAGCATTTCACAAAAAACTTTACTTTGGCTGTTAGGTCAATGCTTTACAAACGAACTTGGATTGAACAACTACAAACGTAAAACCTGTGAATTCACTCAACCTCGTTGTTGACTTTTACTATGTTTTTCAGGGAATTAGCTGCGCATGTAAGAACCGCCTGCACGTTGGAACATAGGCGACCCACGAAGTATAGGATGCCAACTTTTGACAACTGGATTTCTTTTATATAACTGAAACTGTTTAGTCATATTTACAAAATCTACTTTTGTAAACTTAACACTTTTAAACCTGTACGATTCTAGGGATCGTGAACTTTGTAACTAATACTTTGGCATCTTAATACAGTTGTTCTGTTGTAATCATATACTCTGATACGTATGCATGTACTGTGTATTGTGGCACTCCCCATACCTAACTAAATGCTTCCGCTAAACAAAATCGACGAATTTTGGGGGTGTTACAAGTCAAACTTTTGTTCTTTCTGAGTCAGGGCGGTGAGAGGTTTGGCTATTTTCGAAAAATTCTCAATGAACCGCCTGTAGTATCCGGCGAGTCCTAAGAATTGGCGTACTTCAGTAGGTGTAGTCGGTGCTTGCCAGCATTTGATAGCCTCGATTTTTAAAGGATCAACATGGATTCCTTGACTGTCAATCACGTGTCCAAGGAATTGAACGATTTGCATCCATAACTCACACTTAGAGAATTTGGCGTATAACTCTTCGTGTTTGAGCAGCTCTAGGATGGTTTTCAGGTGTTGCGCATGTTCTGGTTCATTGCGCGAGTAAATTAGAATGTCATCAATAAAGACAATGACAAACTTGTCAAGGTAAGGCTTACACACCCGATTCATGAGGTTCATGAATACCGCCGGTGCGTTGGTCAAGCCGAATGGCATCACTTGAAACTCATAATGCCCATAACGTGTTCGGAAGGCTATTTTTGGAATATCTTCGTCACGAACTCGGAGTTGGTGATAACCTGACCATAGATCGATCTTGGAATAAAAACTCGACCCCTGAAGTTGGTCAAACAGGTCATAATGCGGGGAAGTGGGTAACGGTTCTTGACAGTTAACTTGTTAAGTTCACGATAGTCGATGCACATGCGGAAAGAACCATCTTTCTTTTTCACAAACAAGACCGGAGCTCCCCAAGGTGAGGAACTTGGTCGAATAAATCCCTTGTCCAGGAGTTCCTGTAACTGAGTAGACAACTCCTGAAGTTCGGATGGGGCTAGTCGGTAAGGTGCTCGTGCCACAGGTGCTGCACCGAGCACAAGATCAATAGAAAATTCGACTTGTCTAGGTGGCAGAAGGCCAGGCAAGTCTTCAGGAAAGACTTCTGGGAGATCTCGAATAATAGGCACATCCTCAAGTCGCTTCTCCTCCGGCTTTTTCTCCATAACATGTGCGAGGATTTCCTGGTACCCTTTTCTCAAGTATTTTCGGGATTTCATGCAAGAAATGATGTTTAGGCTCGTCCCACCGGTCTCCCCTTGTATGACTAAAGTTCCACTGGTGACGAGAGGGATGCGGACGATTTTCTCAAAACAAACTATTTCGGCTCGGTGCTTGGATAACCAATCCATACCGACGATGATGTCAAAGCTGCTGATCTCGACGGGTATCAAATCAATGGAAAAGAGCTCATTAGCTAAGTTTAAAGTGCAATTAGGTATCACACTGTCAGCCTCAATAAGTTTTCCATTTGCCAATTCTACTGTGTACTTAGAATCTAAGGCTATAGGTGCAGTGTCAAGTAGTGGATAAAATTCATCAGACATAAAGCTCTTATCAGCACCAGTATCAAATAGTACAGTGGCAGTTAAGTTGTTGAGAAGGAATGTACCCGTGACCACATTAGGGTCTTGACGGGCTTCCCCTGATTTCAGCATAAAATCTCTTCCTCGAGCGTTGTTGTTGTTCTTGTTGTTGTTGTTTTTCAGTTTGGGGCAGTCGCTCTTGAAATGCCCTGGATTTCCGCACCCAAAGCAAGTCTTTGGTGCGTTAGTGTTAGGGGTAGGGATGTTGGCTCAGAAATCCTTGGCTAAGTGCCCGAACCTTTTGCAACTAGTACAAGGGCAGGAACCGTCATGATGGCGGTTGCATTTGGAACAGTAAGGTTTGTTCCCGATGTACCCTTTCCTCTCTGTAGATCCCGAGGAATAAGCCTTAATAGACTCAGGCTTTTTGTTGAAGGTTTGGTTGGAGGAATTGGGACTTCCTTCCCACTTACGCTTGTTGTTTGTTGTTGGGGTTGAAGTTGTGCCACGGCGGACAGAGTTGGCCGTTAGTTCGTGAGCCATACGAATGGCGCTCTGAATAGTACCCGGTTTGGATGAAGTCACCAGGTCTTGAAGTCTGTCGAGGAGTCCATCTACGTATTTCTCGATCCTCTTATACTCGGGATCGACCATGGATGGGCACAGAAGTGCCAGTTGGTGAAAACGGTTGGTGTAACCCGTGATGTCATCACCCTGCATCTTGTGGTTCCAGAACTCTACCTCCAGCTGTTTCAATTCATCTCTGGGGCAGTACTCGCCCCTCAACATCTGCTTTAACTCCTCCCATGAGAGTTTGTAAGCATTTGCAATACCCACAGTCTAGGCATAGGTGTTCCACCAGGTGAGAGCGGTGTCAGAAAATGTACTGGCAGAGAACTTGACCTTGTCTCCCTCTGTGCAGTTGCAAATAAGGAATACATATTCGATTTTCTCGATCCAGCGTACTAGACCGATTGCTCCTTCGGTACCTGCAAAGCTCAAGGGTTTGCAGTTCTGAAAGTCTTTGTAAGAGCAGGGTTTGGGTTGTGGAGCATTGGTAGCTGTATCTTCACTACTTGGAATAGGTGTTCGGGTAGCCAAGGCTTGGGCCATACTGCGGGCAATCAGATCCGCTATTTCGGTTTCGCTGAGGGTGACCTGGCATCGGGGAGGCATGATGCTGAACAAGGAGAACAAGAAAAGAGAAATAAGAGATTTGTACGAATTTATGATATATCTCATGTGTATATGATGGAATATACGAGAACAGAGTGACGTGATAACCATATTTCATTAGATAACTAGATTAGATATAAGGCATGAGTTCTAGAGGGTTACATAATATAAGGAGTACAAAAGATGCCGGGAATTGTTTCATCCGGTCGAATTACATAGGTCCTACGAAAGCATAATAGAATACAGATTCAGCCTAAGCTAATTCCGGCATAGATTGAGTTGTGGCAGCAGTGCGTTGAGGTGGTCCACAGATTCTGCGAGTCTGTTGACCATTCGGAGGGCATCCTCGGTTTCCCTTAGATGTGTCTCGCACTGATGTAGTCTTGATTGTAAGATAGAGATTTCATTTCGGTTGCCAATCACTTGGTTGTGGACAACCTCCATGGTTTCGACTGTTTCTCCCACCTGATTCTGAAGAGTGTTCATGGTGGTAACAGTGTGATCGTGATCTTCGGAGACTTGCTCGATTCGCTCCATTGCTGTGAGTCTCCAGTTCTCGCGAGTTTCTTGGAGTTCGATATCCATCTCATGGAGTTGTTGATCGTGATGGTGCACCCTAGCGGCTAAGTCCAGTAGAGTGAGGTGAGTGGGATATGGGATGGCTCGAGGCGAACGGGCGTCCCTCCTAGCCACCCATGGGTTTCGTGTTCCATGCGGATAAGAGCGTGACGAACTTGGTGGTGTGTTTGCCATTCTGAGACAAAGTGTTAGAAAGAATGAGGCCTACATATATATAACATAGAATATAGCCTAGTGTGTCTAGCACAAACAAGTATCGGTCCCGTTTCTCTAGTAGTCAAAGTAAACTAGTGTATTCCTGTTCAACATCACCACTTTAGTTCTTACATCATCTTTATTTAATTGTACATAGTTGATCAGGTTATGTTAAATTAAATTCGTATGATGTAATCCCTAAATCAGTCATACTTAATAAGGAAACACAACCTAATGGTCATAGTCTAGGCCCACTAAATGCAACCTAGTTCACTATAACCTTAGGCTCTGATACCAATCTGTAACACCCCCAAAATCACTGTTCAGCGGAAGCAAGCTTTGGGGTGCTACTAATCAAATATCACAGCACAAAAGTAAAGCAAACGACATGTATATGCAACGTTTGTAAAATAGTTACATTTCCATACATAAAATGTTTGAAAACATAGAGTTTTTGGTTACAAAATGAAGTTCCCTAGAGTCCGCGCGTATAGAGGGAGATTCTATTACATAATCATAATAAATACAAAAGATAATGTTAAGAATCTCCGTTAAATGCAGTGTAGAAATCATGCGACTCTAGCTAGTATCCTGAGGGGATCCTACTCCGTCAGTGTACCTGAGATACAAAGCTAAAAAGGTCAACACGAATGTTGGTAAATCTCACAGGTTTGTAAATAATATTAGTATTTGAACACAAGCTTTCATCAATAATGCCCGCAGGCGTAAATCAGGTATTTGCAATCCCGCAAATGTAAAGTAAGTAAGTTGTACCGTTGCCATGAGGCTCATAATCGAAGCTTAACCCGTAAGTAATAAGTTGCTCCCGTGACATGCTCGTAACTGAGCAAGCATAAGTAACGAATAATAGTCGCCCGTTTATACGGTACAGTTCGTGGTAGCGCTACTACCCCGGGCAGGGAGGGTCATTTCCCTAATGGATCCATTAACTAGTGTTCGCGCTTAAGTCCATAACTAACGATATATGATGGAGAGACTTCAGTAAAAGTAAGTAACTCATGCAATCCTGTATAGTAAAATAAGTTGTTCGTACTTGTGTTCAAGAAAAGTAAGCAATGTATCTCACCCCATATGTATAAAACAGTAAAAGTGGGGCTGTAAGACTCACCTGAGTCTTGTAAGTACGTATGTGAAATCAACCAGGTAAAGCGGATGTAAGTCCGTGTATCGGTTCTCAGAACCCTGCAACCTTCTGGCATCCGAAACGCTCAAGGTTGTAAGTAAACAAGTAAACGAGTTGGTGTCTTAAACGATCACCCATGCTAGTTGTCCACTCAACTAGGAAATGTCTAAGTGTTCGTTTAGTAATCCGTTTGTAGTTTAAAAATAAGTATGGCCCGTTGGTGACAGTTTGTAATAATAATTCAAATGTGTTATTATTATATGTATTGTTGTATCAAGTTTCATTATTTGTAAGTGTTCGACACTTATTTGCGAAAAGTTTTTACAAGTTCTTGGATGACGGGGGTCCGGGGGCAGCGCCCCTGGTAGCGGGGTTCAAGGGGCAGCAACCACTGGCTGGGTTCGAGCTTGGAAAAATTTTATTTCTACTACATTGTTATATTAAAAAACGCATCTGGAATTTAAATTCGGGAAAATTGACCTAGTCCGGCTGCGGATTGAAAATGTGTTGCGAACTGAGTTCGCGGTGCGAACTGAGTTTGGATTCGCAAGACAAAGTGGGTTCGCAAGTGGTAGGCTGCGAACTGAGTTCGGTTCGCAGCACAAGGTTCAACTCGCAGGTCGACTCGCAAGTCAACTCGCAGGTCGACTCGCAGGTCAACTTGCAGGTCGACTCGCAGGTCAACTCGCAAGTCAACTCGTAGGTCAACTTGTAAGTCAACTCGCGAGTGGGTTCGGTTCGCAGTTTGGGTTCACGAGTTCAGTTTTTGGTAGGTAAATCTTGGTTCGCAGCTCGATCTGCGAGCTGAGACGCATCTCAGTTCGCAGACGGGGCTGTTTGTACAATTCAAGTTTTAAAACGCACTTTACTTGGTTTTTGGACATAATCTTGTTGGGTAAATGTTCTAGCATGTAAATCTAAGCTTTACAAGTAATTTAAAAGAGTTTTGAAGTCCCTTACCACGAAATCGGAAATGGAGAAGATGAAGATGAAGAGCTCGAGATGGTGATCGTTTCTCCCTAAATCAACTCCGCAAGATGATGAGTTTTTGGGTGACGTTTTTAGGGTGGTTTGGGGCTGCAATTTGAGAGGGAGAAGGAGAGAAGAGAGTGTACGTGTGTGTGTTTGGTGTAAATGAGAAAAGAAGGAAACCAAAAGGGTTTTTAAAAAAAAGTGGGTCATGGGTCGGTTTGAGTTTGGGTCCGCGGTTCTGAGCCGACCCATTTGGGTCTTGGCTCGCGGGTTTGTGTTTCCAAATTTTATATCACGAGTCGTTGTCGGTTAAATCCCGTAGTTATTTAAATGTTGTTTCGCGTTGTATGTTAAAGTGTATCCGAAATATTTTTAGCCGAAGTATTTTATCAAAATACTTTAATAATGAGTTATAAAAATATAACTTGAATTACTTTCTGTTGTTAGGCGCGTTTCATGTGCTCTCGTTGCGTTCGGAGTGTTTTAAATGATACTAGATACGTGTAATATATTTTCACAATGTATTAAAGCAAATAATGTCTGTTTGGATAGTTTCACATTATTTAAAAATAATGTCACCAACGTCCATTTATTAATGTCGGACCTCGTCCGGTTCATAAGTGTACGATTTAAATTAAATCGCGTAAGCGTGTATGTAATTACACCATAATGTTACATATATTTAGAGTATTACAAAACTAAATATACGTAATTACAAGTAGTTTAGGCACTAATTAAACTCCTAAATTGGCGGGTGTCACAATATACAACAGCATGAAGCGATAGTCATAATTCATTAGATAGTAAGACTAGATTCTGTACAATACATGAGTTCCAAAAGATTACAGAATCTAGAGTCTACAAAAGATGCCGGGAACATTACATCCGGTCGGGTTACAAGAGTTTACATAGCTAGCTAATAGGTTACATGATAACCACTGCACTAATCTTGATGTAGGTTGAGTTGTGACAATAGAGAAGTGAGATGGTTAATAGATTCTGCAAGCCTGCTAACCATTCTAAGAGCATCCTCGGTTTCCCGTAGACCTGTCTCGCATTCTCGCAACCTTGATTGCAGAACAGAGATTTCATTTTGGTTACTGATCACTTGGTTGTGAATAGTCCCCATGGTTTCGATAGTTTCTCCCAGATGGTCGTGAAGTGTGTCCATGTTATCTACAGTGTTCTCGTGATCTTCGGAGACTTGGTTGATACGTTCAAGGGCTGTGAGTCTCTAGTTCTCACGAGTCTCCTGCAGCTCTATGTCCATTTCGTGAAATCGTCGCTCATGGCGGTTTAGCCTGGCGGCTAAAGCTGGTATGGAATAGGGGTTAGTTCGAGGTGACATAGTGGTCCTCCTAGAAATCCGTGGGTTTTGTGATCTTGGTTGATGAGAACGTGACGAAGTAGGTGTTGTTTCAGTAGGAGTGTTTGCCATTTCTATGACAAAAATATGGAGTATAGTGAGGCCTGTATACATATTAATCACATAATAATATAGTAGAGCCTAATGTGTCTAGCACAGTCAAGTAATGGTCCCGTTTATCAAGTGGTCAAAGTCAACTAGTTTATCCCTATTCAACGTAACCATTTTAGACCTCACATCATCTTTCTTTAATTGTACATAGTTGATCAGACTATGTTAAATTAAAGTCGTATGATGTAATTCCTGAACCAGTCATACCTAGTAAGGAGATACAGCCTAACGGTCATAGTCTAGGCCCACTAATGCAACCTAGTTCGGTATAACCTTAGGCTCTGATACCAATCTATAACACCCCCAAATTTAATGTTGCGCGGAAGCAAGCTTTGGGTGTTACTAATCAATAATCAAACACCAAAGTAAAGCAAACGACATCTATATGCAACGTCGTACAATAGTACAAAAGTATTACATTGTTTAAGTAGAGTATCAAGCTTCGAGTTCAAAAATAGTTCCTAGAGATTCTAATACATAACTGATATACAAAAAGTAATGCAAAATAATCTCCTCAAGTTTGTATGCATGCGACTCGAGCTACCAGTCCTGTGGGTGTGTAGTCCTACTACTGCGGTAAACCTGAGCTAGATGCTAAAATGTGTCAACCAAAAGGTTGGTGAATCTTACAGGTTTAGTAAAGTAAATCAATTATGAACCACAAGTAAGTACCAGTAATGCCCTCGAGCATAGTAAGTAAATCAGTAAGTCAATAAATCAGTAGGTCAACACAGTTACCATGAGCTCACAAGTTGAAGCTTAACAGTGTAGCGTGAATGGTACAATCAAGTACAGTATCACGTACCCTCGTGAGTGCTATCCGAACACTCATATGTAACAAATACTAATATACCTATTTCTACGGTGTAATCCGTGGTGGCGCTACCACCCCAGGAAGGGATTGTCAGTCCCAAATGGATCCATTTACTAGTAATCGCGCTTAAGTCCATAACTAACAACTTATAATAGGAGGCTTTCAGTGGATAAAAGTAACTCATGTAATGCGTGTAAAAATAGTGTAAACAGTTCAGTACTTGTGTTCATACGTAAAACGGTAGAAAATATCTCACCCAAAAGTAGAAAGCAGTAAAAGTGGGGTTGTAAGACTCACCTGAGTCTAGCAAGTATGATACTTTCGTGTAAGCGAAATAGTATCCCGGATGTAAGTCCGTAGGGTCGGATGTAATTCCGTAAGTTGGTTCTCCGAACCCTGCAACCTTTTGGCGTCCAAAACGCACAAGGTTGTAAGCAAGTAAGTAAGCTGGTGTCACGAAGGATCACCCATGCTAGTTGTCCACTCAACTAGAAAATGTCCAAGTATTTGTTTGTACGTTTGTAATCATTTTGTAAATAAGTGTGGCCTGTTGGTGACGGAGGTGTAATAATAATTCAAATATTATTATCATGTAATTCATCGTGTTTGTATACCTTGTAAAGCATATACATAAGTTGGTTATTTGTAATTTGACGTGTAACCGTTGTTCGGATGTAAGTCCATGCGAGTGTAAGCTCGTAGTAATGTGGGTGTAATCCCATTCTAAGTGTGAGTGTAATCTCATAGTGGTTTCGAGTGTAATCTCATGTTATATTTGGTTATTGTAAGTATCCCATACTTAGTAAGTTATGTATTTTCAAGTTTCTATCTTACGCGACACTGCATGCGTCACTTGTATTGTGATAGCGTCACTGAGGTCAGTGTCGGTATAAGTGTCGGTACATGAGGCGTCACTCAGGTGAGGCGTCACTTTAGGTAAGTGTCGGGTAAGTGCGTCACTAAAGGGGTGGTGTCACTTCGTCAAGTGACGCTAATAATGCGTTTTAACGATTTCATGCGTCACTCAGGTAAGTGTCCCGTACTGTTTTTGGGCTGCATGCGACACTTCCTTCTGGTTAGTTTTGGTGTTTGTCGAAAACGTGTTTAAAGGTCTCCGTTCGACCCGAAACTTTTACACAAGCTTTATTTTGGTTTATAGGGTTTGTAAAATTTGTCGGTTCGTGTCGGGGTTAGCCCGAAGTGTCGGTTTTTAAATAATTTCCAAAACAGTCCCTACATTATATTTTCCAGATTTTTAACCCGAATCAACCCCCGATCTCGCCCGTTTCTAGTCCGAATCAAGCCTAACCAAAAATCACACATATTATCCTAGGTCTCTTGTTATTCTGCACTTTATGATACTTTTATAAGTTCATTTACTATTTTAAACAAAAATAATTATGAAGAGTGGTCAGATTTGGTCCAAAACAGACATTCGTTCAAAGATCGAGGTATACACAAAAATTCGTGAATTTCTGGGAGTGGACAAAGAAGAACTTTTTAAAGTTAACAAAATATGTAAGGTTTTGGCATTGGTCTCATACGTTTTAGTGGTCTAGATCTCAGGATATGGTCTCGAGAAAGAGGTAGATATTTCTGTCCGCCAGAACAGTAATGCGCACCTTAACGGAAATATTATTTTAAAATAGTTAACGAAGTTGATATGTTACGAAATTAGTGTCGTTGGAAAGATAACATCACGGGATACATATTAGGCTTAAGAAAAGTCCATTTTAGTTGAGAGGTAGATTTTAAAAAAATCGTGGAAATTGACCAACTTTTTGGACATAAAGTTAGAGTAGTGTATCGAGTTGTAAAAAGCATTTCGATTTATGTTTTGGACATGTAATCGTTAAGTGGACATTAAAACAAGTAATTATATGTTTTAAAAGTATATATAATGAAAGTTCAAGAGTTCTTACAAAGAAATGATGAAGAGAGGAAAGAAAGACGTTGTAGGCTCGTTTCCTCGCGAAATCTTGAAAATCGGCTTGGTGGTATTGTGGTGGATGGATGGTGGATTATGGTGATGATCTAGGTGGTTGTGAGGGATGGAAAACCAGTAAGAATTTCATGGTAAGGGGGAGGGAGAGAGAGATTGGGGTTGTGTGTGAAGAATGGTGAAGTGTAGTGAAGGTAAATGGGGTATGGGTGTAAGGAGTGATCAAATAAGCATGGGAGGCCATGCCTCATGCAGATTTTCGACATAAAATCATGAGGGTCCCACCCCATGTGATGTCTAAATTTTTTTCCCAAATTTGCACTCCGTGCGGTGTTCATTTACCCGTTCATTCGACGTTTATTTAGGCGTTAAACGTTTGTTACGCGTATTTAACTAACGATTTAAAACCCGATATTTTAACTTGAAGTATTTTATCAAAATACTTAATAATGAGTTATAAAAGTATAACTTGAGTTTATTTCGCGTGTCGGGCACGTTTCACGCATTTTTGTTTCGTACGGAGTGTTTTATACGATATTTAATACGTGTAATATATTCTCGCAATATATTAAGGTAAATAATGTTTTGCTTGGATAAATCCACATTATTTTAAATGGTTTGTCACCAACGTCCATATTTTCATTGTCGGATATCCATCCGGTTCATGAGTGTAAGATTTAAACAAATCGTATAAATGTGTATGTAATTACACATAATGTTACATATATTTAGATTAATACAAAACTAAATACACGTAATTACAAGTAAGTTAGGCACTAATTAAAGTCCTAATTTGGCGGGTGTCACATTCTCCCCTTGTTAGGAGAATTTCGTCCCGAAATTAGCTCGTAGTCGCTGTGTGAGCAGGGTCCGTAAACAGGTGTGGATATTTCTGTCGCATTTGGTCTTCCCGTTCCCAAGTGAATTCAGGACCATGCCTCGAATTCCACCGGAATTTTACAATGGGAATACGACTCTATTTTAAGCATTTGACCTCACTGTCCATAATTTCCACGGGTTCCTCGACAAAGTGTAGTTTGTCGTCAAGGTGTATCTCATCAAGAGGTATAATCAGTGTCTCATCCGACAGACACTTTTTGAGATTCGAAATGTGAAAAGTAGGGTGCACGCTACTGAGTTCGGAAGGTAGCTGCAGTCTGTATGCCACTGGACCAATCCTTTCAAGGATTTCCACGTTTGCCAAAACGGATGACGCCTTTCCAAGGCGATACTTTCAGGAGCACTCGATCCCCAACCTGGAATTCGAGGTGTTTGCGTCTCACGTCTGCATAGCTTTTCTGACAATCACGCGCAGCTTTCAGTCGGTTTTGTATGCCGACGATCTTTTCAGTGGTTTCGTGAATGATTTCTGGACCAGTGAGTTGTGTATCCCCCACCTCGGTCCAACAAATGGGTGATCGACACTTACGAACGTAAAGTGCCTCGAAGGGTGCAGCCTTTATGCTGGTGTGATAGCTGTTGTTGTATGAAAATTCACACAACGGTAAGTGATTTTCCCAGTTTTTACCGAAGTCAACTACGCAAGCTCGTAGCATATCCTCCAGTGTTTTTATAGTACGTTCGCTTTGGCCGTCAGTCTGTGGGTGGTAAGCAGTACTCATGTCCAAACGAGTACCAAGAGATTTTTGTAGTGATTGCCAAAAGCGAGAAGTGAATCGACTATCTCTGTCAGAGATAATTGAGATGGGAACGCCGTGTCTTGACACGATCTCTTTTAGGTAGATCCGTGTCAAACGTTCCATCTTGTCAGTTTCCTTGATGGCCAGGAAATGAGCATATTTCGTGAGACGATCTACGATCACCCAAATGGTATCGTAACCGCTCGGTGTTTTTGGGAGTTTGGTAATGAAGTCCATGGTGATCTGCTTCCATTTCCATTGAGGGATTTCCAGTTGTTGCAGCAACCCAAAGGTTTCTCATATTCGGCTTTAACCTTGGAACAAGTAAGGCACTTGCTAACATAGGTTGCAATGTGTCACACCCCCAAAATCAGTAATCGTGTTTATTAGTGGTTTAGCAGAAGCTTTAGTTAATTAGCGGAAGCATTTTAAGTTACAGTTTAACAGCGGGCGTGCTGACGTTACAATAGCGCATTCATTGTATCAGAGCATATGATCATACAAAACATATTAATTTAAGATGCCATAAGTTTAAACGTTATTACAAAAGGGTATGACTTATAAAGTAGTACAAGTAGTGGTGTTGTAGAACAACGTCAGTTTACAAAACACGAGTTTATAAAAGAGGGATGTCGTAAGTATAACCAATGGAATTGGTAATACAAAGGAAATCCAAGTGTCCCAAAAAGTGGCATCATAAATAGTCTGGGTTACTTACGTCCTTTATGCATGCAGAAGTACCTGAGTCCTAATTCCCTGAAAAACATAGTAAACCGTCAACATTGAATGTTGAGTGAATTCACAGGTTTAGTATAAGCGTAGTTAAACCAAGTTTTGTATAAATCATTCATGTACACAAACATAATGTTTATATGTATAGCAGGAAACACAAGTGTTCTTATCAAAGAAAACATTTCCTATTTTACTGTAAAATGTCATTCTTAATACAATTCAGTCGATGTGTTAGGAAACACAAGTTTAATCATAAACATTTCCTAATAATAGTTGCAGGAAATACAGTTTAACAATCAAGTAAACCTTTCCATATAAATAGCTGTAGGAAACACAGGTTTAACAGTCAAGTAAACATTTCCTATATAAGTAGTTGTAGGAAACACAGGTTTAACAGTTAAGTAAACATTTCCTATAAAAGTTGTTTTGTCGGGAAATCAAGTTTATCCAATCAAGGTAAACGTTTCCTAAAAAGAAATCATGTGTAGGAACACCTGTCCTATTAGTTGTCACAGGGGATACCCTTCCCAAATCAAGTTGTAGTTTAATTGTTTAGTTATGTGGGAAATATAGACTATGATCCCTCTAAGGTGAGCGACACCTTTAAAGTTAAAGTAACGACTCCTAGTACTATAACCAAACCACGACTAGTTGATGTTGTTGCCTCAGTAACACGGTAAGTATACACTCCTCGTTACGACTGCCGTCGTGTGGTTGGAATGACCAACGAGTTATATCAGTGGGAGGGTTGTCAAATCGATAGTACTATCTATATACTCAGTGGCTAGAGTCATCTAGCTAATGGTTATAGGTTGCAAGCACTGGGACTTATATGCACTACAACTACCTCATGTAAACCTAGGATCGTACTAAGATTCGTTGTCTTATTCCCAAAAAGTTGTGAAAACGTTTCATATAGTTAACAGTTGAATATAAAGCATATAGCATTTATATAAATCAGTTTGATATAAAAGCATGTCAAGCAATTATATAAAACAAGTAGCATGTAATAACATATAGTTCTATGTTTTCCGCCCCTGGTTTTAAAAGCATTTAAAACAAGTAAAAGGTAGGGGCTGTGAACTCACGTTTAGCAAGTCTTCAGCTAGTAATACAGTAGTCCGAACGTGCCTCTCAATTACCTAGACACATTTAAATATACTTTACGTAAGTATATGGACTAATCGTTAAGTTGAAATGTTTATAACATCTTAGTTGTTGGTGATATTTGTGTTGATACGATCGTTGTGTATAAGTATATATTTACATATACTTATTAGTTGAATATATATATATATATATATATATATATATATATATATATATATATATTCTTATATCTATTAATTATCGTTGCCGTGTATATATATATATATTTTTCATTTGTTAATGTCGCGTATATATATATATATATTGTTTATCGTTGTTGTTTATGTTTTAAAAACATAATTATAGTAGTTGTAAAAATAACTTTGTTTAGTACGATTGTTGTAGTTCATTTATATAACTATATATAAATTATAATCGTCCACTATATATATAATCTATTTGTCGTGTTACTAATCTCATTTGTCCCGTTTAACTCGTCACTTATATATAATCCGGTTTAAAGTTTGCATTTTGAAATCTCGTAGCCCGTTGGGCTCGGCCCAATTAGTTTGGCCCAATATCAAAGTCAAGTAGTTTGGCCCAAATATGTGTGGCCCAAAATAATTTGGCCCAATTACATTTAACAAATCATTTTGGCCCGTTAACAAAATACCATTTTTGACCCAATTTAGATTCGGCCCGTTTGGCCCAAAAAGTTATATTATTAATTGTCCGTGTCAAAATAATGTCCCGCGGTTGTGTACAATTTTGTCCCAAACTTTATATCATCTAGTTTTACAACTTTTACAACTTCTTAATATTTGTATTTCGTACGTGTTAATATATTGGTACTACGAAGTATACGTCGACAGTGTATTATTTAAACGCATCGAAAAACTCAGTACACAGACAGCCTAGCCGATCGGGTAAGAGTTTAACAAACCGTTCGGCTCAAAAATACCTTAGCCGATCGGCTAAGTGTGATGAGCCGATCGGCTGGTTAAAACCAACCGATCGGTTTGGTTCCTAGCTCGGTCTAGTCTGTGTTCGTGCCCTGTTCTTGGTCTGTAATGCATATATATATATATATATATATATATATATATATATATGTTTTGGTGTTTGATTCCAAGTTTTGGTACAATACTAATCATCATAATATATCATACAATTCCTACTACAACATGTTTACATACATACTAACATTATACAATCGAAATTTATATGAACTTATAAGTATGATATATATATATTTTTGAACCTTACAAAGATTATGATATAGATGACCAAGATGATGATGAAGAACGATCGATGATGATGATAATAACTATGTGATCATTTTGGTTTTGTTTGTGTTTGAAAGTTTGATGGTTTGAAGGTGGATGGAGAGGTTGGTTCTGCTTCCTCTTCTTCTTCCTGCTGCTTGCACGCCACACACACACAAATCACAGATGAAGAAATCTTGGTGAAGTGAATTATTGAGGATAAAGTGTAGGTGAGGGAGTATGTATGTGCTCAAATTTTCAAAGGATGGTAAGGTGGTGAATAGAAGGTGGTCGAGCAGATATTTGTTGTGTGTATGTGTTTAAGTTTTTAACCCGTTAATTCCGTGTACGGGTCAGATTATTTGTACCCCGTGTCCCACTCAATTATTCATTTGTTTAAATTTTATTTTAAACTTTATAATTGATAACTACAAAAATAAAATAATTTTATTTAAAAACAATTAATAAAATTGTTCGCCGTAGTGGGACTATACAGTTAAACTGCGTTCCAGATTTCGGTTGAATTTGGAATTTATATTTTGGGTAATGTTCCAAATACTACAACAGGAACGGGAAAATAAATACTTTTATTATTTTTCGACCTTTAGGTACGTTTTATAATTGTTTCCGTTCGTGCATGACGCGCTCGTCACGTTTAATATAAAACGTATAATATCGTATATTATTTCAATAATTCATGTTATTAATATTTGTAATTAATAATTTTCAAATTATTAATTATTTTATATCACCAAATTTGTTGTATTTAATTTGTCGAGTTTAATACGTTCATTTCGTACGTAATTATATATACATATAACTACGAATCTAATACATCACGTATCACATAGTAAGTTTCACAAACTTAACACATAAAAATCGTTTTGAATTCACTAATCAGGGAATTACTCTAGGTAATGCATGAAGTTAGGTAAAGATTATTACCCTAAATGGAGGATTGTCACACAATGTCAGCTTTCATGTTAGGCCACCAATACAACTGTTTGATGCCATGATACATTTTGTCGGTGCCAGGGTGGATAGAGTATCTAGACTTCTGAGCTTCATCCATCAGCAAGTCTCGTAGGTTCCCAAAATTTGGTAACTAGATTTTGTTAGAAAAGTATTTGGCCCCATCAGGTTTGACTCAAACTGTTTATCCATGCCTCGCAAGGCCTCATGTTTCACATTTTCAGTTTTGAGTGCTTCGAGTTGAGCGGTAAAAATTTGGATTATGAGATCGTTGGGTATAGTCATACTAAGTGCTCGAACACGGAGGGGTTTCACTCGTTCATTACGACTTAGGGCATCGGCTACAACGTTGGCTTTGCCCGGATGGTGACGGATTTCACAGTCTTAATCGGTAAGTAATTCGAGCCAACGACGTTGTCTCATGTTTAGGTCTTTTTGGTCGAAGATCTGTTGGAGACTCTTGTGATCAGTGAAGATTGTACACTTTGTACCATACAAGTAGTGTCTCCAGATTTTAAGAGCGAATACAACTGCTCCCAACTCTAGGTCATGAGTGGTGTAATTCTTTTCGTGGACCTTGAGTTGCCGAGAGGCGTAAGCAATAACTTTTTCTCGTTGCATCAGCACGCAACCGAGACCTTGGTGTGAGGCGTCACAGTACAACACAAAGTCATCGTTACCCTCGGGTAAGGATAGGATAGGTGCCTTAAAGAGATCTGTTTCAATAATTGAAAGGCTGACTCTTGTTTTACGAAAACTATTACTATAATTTACCGTCACCTATAACAATTTAAAACAAGTAATATTTCACTATTCACAATAAGTCAATTGACCTATTTATCGTAGTTTCACAATCAAACAAATAATATACAATTATTTCTAAAACATTTGAATATTAATTTAAAATTAAGAAATTACCAGACCTATTTAAGGAGATTTCGTCCCCGGAATCTCACCATGGTCAAATAATCCAGGATATCTGGATCTCATACTCTCCTCGGTCTCCCAGGTAAGATTTGAACCTAGACTATGTTTCAATTTCACTAATACCATAGGTATCTGTTTCTTTCTAAGTTTGGTGACTTTTCGGTCGAGAAGTTTCACGGGTTCTTCAACTAACTTGTGACACCCGCCAAATTAGGGCTAGTACTTAGTGCCTAATCTATGTATTAATACATATAATTAGTTGTGTTTAGGGCTAATTATGTGTATCATTTTGTATATTGTTATATATACACACGTACGCGATTTATTTAAATCGTGCATTTCATTATCGGATGGAATCCGACACAATCACAAATACGGACGTTGGTGAACAATTTATTAAATAATGGGAAATATTTAATTAACTCATTTTATTTATATATTATTTGGATAATATATACAAACACATTACGTATCGTCTAAAACTAACCGTACGAACAGAAATGCATGAAACGCGCCCGACAAATGAAATGAACCCAAATAATATTTTGATAATTCATTATTATACCTGTTTCTACCGAACACTCATATGTAACAAATACTAATATACCTGTTTCTACGGTGTAATCCGTGGTGGCGCTACCACCCCAGGCAGGGATTGTCAGTCCCAAATGGATCCATTTACTAGTAATCGCGCTTAAGTCCATAACTAACAACTTATAATAGGAGGCTTTCAGTGGATAAAAGTAACTCATGTAATGCGTGTAAAAGTAGTGTAGACAGTTCAGTACTTGTGTTCATACGTAAAACGGAAGCAAATATCTCACCCCAAAGTAGAAAACAGTAAAAGTGGGGCTGTAAGACTAACCTGAGTCTAGCAAGTATGATACTTTCGTGTAAGCGAAATAGTATCCCGGATGTATGTCCGTAGTGTCGGATGTAATTTCGTAAGTTGGTTCTCCGAACCCTGCAACCTTCTGGCGTCCGAAACGCACAAGGTTGTAAGCAAGTAAGTAAGCTGGTGTCACGAAGGATCACCCATGCTAGTTGTCCACTCAACTAGAAAATGTCCAAATATTTGTTTGTACGTTTGTAATCATTTTGTAAATAAGTGTGGCCCGTTGGTGACACTGCCGAACACTCATATGTAACAAATACTAATATACCTGTTTCTACGGTGTAATCCGTGGTGGCGCTACCACCGCAGGCAGGGATTGTCAGTCCTAAATGGATCCATTTACTAGTAATCGCGCTTAAGTCCATAACTAACAACTTATAATAAGAGGCTTTCAGTGGATAAAAGTAACTCATGTAATGCGTGTAAAAGTAGTGTAAACAGTTCAGTACTTATGTTCATACGTAAAACGGTAGCAAATATCTCACCCCAAAGTAGAAAACAATAAAAGTGGGGCTGTAAGACACACCTGAGTCTAGCAAGTATAATACTTTCGTGTAAGCGAAATAGTATCCCGGATGTAAGTCCGTAGTGTCGGATGTAATTCCGTAAGTTGGTTCTCCGAACCCCGCAACCTTCTAGCGTCCGAAACGCACAAGGTTGTAAGCACGTAAGTAAGTTGGTGTCACGAAGAATCACCCATGCTAGTTGTCCACTCAACTAGAAAATGTCCAAGTATTTGTTTGTACGTTTGTAATCATTTTGTAATTACGAATAATGTTACATATATTTAGATTAATACAAAACTAAATACACGTAATTAAAAGTAAGTTAGGCACTAGTTAAAGTCCTAATTTGGCGGGTGTCACTGAAAATGATTTAAATTTTGTCTTCTAAGTTTACATTACGTATTGTGATCGTTTACCCGTTATTCGTGTTTAAACGTTAAATCGCGTAGATTTAATTTGAGTCGTCTTAATTAACGATATGTTTTGGTTAAATCTTCATTGAAGTATTTATTAAAATGCTTTAATTTAAGTTGTCAATTTATTTATTGACATTCGTTTGGTTGCCGAATTCAATTTGCGCGTTTTCGTTGCGTTTGAGACGTTTTAGCTGATACGTCTAGGTTTTTCGTATATTATTCTAACAAAATATTAATAAGTGATAAATAACTTCTAAAAATAGATTCAAGTTATTTATTAAAATATTTTCGCCAACGTCGTAACTTTTTCAGACTCCGTCCGGTTATTTCGTACAATTTCATCAAATTGCGTAAGTGTAATTACAACTAATTACGTAAGCATTATATAAATCAATTACGGGAGTGTATATTCACATAAATATATGAATAGTTACAAGTAATTACAAGTATTTAGCCTAATACTAAACTAAATAAACGTAATTAGGGATTCTAGCAGGTTAATCAGTAACCCTAAATCGTTGGGTGTCACAGTTAAGCTCGAACTATGAGCTCATGGCAGTAATATACACATTTATTTTATTAATTTCAAACATATAAATAAATATTGTGGTTCATACATTGTGGTTTTATTATTTACACCTGTGAGCTCACCAGCTTTTAGCTTAACTTTTAGCATGTATTCTCAGGTACTCAGTAGTAGGTCAGACTGCCCATCAGGATACTTTTAGCTTGATTCATCATGCAAACCTCAGAGATTTTCTTGCATTATTATATTTTGTAAAAGTAATTATGTATTGAAATCTCTCATTTTCGGAACACGAGCTATGGTAATAGCTTCAAACGTTGTAAATAATTATCTAATCAATGTATTTTGTTAAACGACGTATATAGAGTCGTTCATTTTATCTTATGTGCTTTTGATTATTTATTAGTAGCACCCTAAGTATGCTTCCGCCAAACAATAAATTTGGGGGTGTTACAGATTGGTATCAGAGCCTAAGGTTATAGTGAACTAGGTTGCATTTAGTGGGCCTAGACTATGACCGTTAGACAATATTTCCTTATTAGGTATGACTGGTTCAGAAATTACATCATACAACTTTAATTTAACATAGCCTCATCAACTATGTACAATTAAAGAAAGATGATGTGAGACCTGAAACAGTTATGTTGAACAGGGATACACTAGTTGACTTTGACCACGAGAGAAACGGGACCATTACTTGTTTTTGCTAGACACTCTAGGCTATATTATATGATATATATATATATATATATATATATATATATATATATATATATATATAGGCCTCACTTATTGAAACATTCTTGCCACAGAAATGGCCGACTCATCATCTAGACAAAACACACGTACTTCATCATCTCTCTCTCGCTCACGTCGCGGCCACCCAGAACCACTCGTGGCTAGACGCACTGGTAGCTCACACCGCACTAGACCATACCGCAATCCTACCATCACGGGTAACGTCTCTGCTATAGCTCGCCATCGGGCAATCGCCCACCAATGGAGTTGGTTACCCACGGCTAGAGCTGGCAAAATGGGCGGGCTGGACGGGTATGGGCTACGGGTCAAAACGGGCACGGGTATAAACGGGCTCGGGTCTAATCGAGTGCGGGTCTAAACGGGCTCGGGTCTAAACGGGCTATTTGAAATTTTCATAAAAAGTGTTCTAATTCACTAAAATATATATATTTTCCAAAATAAGTTAACATTTTTAACTATATAATATAAAAAATATAACATGATGGTCACCTATTTAGACCCATTAATGATTTGAGTTTTACCATATTAAGCCTATTCCCAAAATTTCTCTAGTCCATAAGAACCCAAACTTTATGTCATTATACCCAGAATTACCCAGATGTGGAGCAAATGGGCCGAATTTGCTAGCATTACCCATGGCTATGGCCACCTGGAGGATCGAGGAAAACATCAAAATTCCGGCTGATGATGAAAGATACTCAGCCATGGATCTTTCCCCTTATACATAAGAACCAACACATCTCACTGTTCCTGTGTTAGCTGCTCGAGTGCACCGTCACGAAAGCAGGTTGCACGATATGGAAATCGAACAACGTAACATTAGCTCTGACTGGATGGAACAAACCCAAGACAGTGTCGCACAGTTGTACATAGGACATGCAGGCATCTCTGAAACTATCAATCGTACGCATGATCAAGTGGAAGACATTGTGAAAACCATGGAGATTGTCCACAATCAAGTAATCAATAACCGAAATGAAATCTCCATTTTACAGTCCAGGTTGAATCAATGCGAGACACACTTGAGAGAAACCGAGGATGCCCTCAGAATGGTTAGCAGACTTGCAGAGTCTGTGGACCACCTTAACTCTTTACTTCCACAACTGAATCTACACCGAGATTAGTGTAATCTCTATCTTGTAATTCGTAAACTGTCTATGTAGAAATCTATGTAATTCGACCGAATGTAACAATTTCCGGCATCTTTTGTGACTTTAGGTTCTGTAACCTTTTGTAAACTCTGAATCCTGTAATCATTTGAACTTTATATCGTGAAATGATTAGTTACCTTAACGTAGTATCTTACTCTGTTGATTGTCATGTTGTATATAACCTCAATATATATACATATGTGATATGTCAAAATCCTATACAAACATCTCACTTATCTCTTTCTTGATTTCTCAGCACCATGCCTCCAAAAAGACACACCTACAGCGATACTGAAATCGCTCAACCTATTGCACAATGTGTGGCACAAGCCTTAGCTGCCCAACAATCAAGTTCTGGCAGTGAAGACACATTGAATAACAACCCTACAGCCAAACCCTATTCCTACAAGGACTTCCTCAACTGCAAACCCTTGTACTTCAAGGGCACTGAAGGAGCCATCGGCCTAGTCAGATGGTTCAAGAGGATGGAATCTGTCTTCCGTATCAACAATTGTGCGGAGGATACTAAGGTTAAGTTCTCCACCTGTACCCTTCGGGAAGGTGCTCTTACTTGGTGGAATTCACATGCCAATGCTGTAGGCATTGACACTGCTTATCAACTCCCCTGGGAGGATCTGAAAAAGATGCTCACAAAGGAGTATTGTCCCAATGAAACTCCAGATATTGGAGGAGGAGTTTTGGTGCTTATCGGTTCAGGGAACCGACATCATTGGTTATACCACCAAATTTCAACAACTTGCTTTGCTTTGCCCATCTATGGTAGACCCCGAGCACAAACGCATCCAGAGGTACGTCTGCGATCTCCCAGAAAATATCCAGGGGAACGTCGCCTCATCCCGACCAGCAACCAGTCAGAGTGCCATCCGCCTGGCACATGAACTCATGGCAATGATTGTCAGTCGTGAAACACCCGCTCCATCATCTAGCAACAATAACAAGAGAAAATGGACTGACAACAGAACAAGAAACCCAACACCATCAAAGTTTACACTTCAAACACTGAACCCAAGCGAGGTTACACGGGGACAAAGCTCTTTTGTTCCAAGTGCAACCGCCATCACGACGGTCCTTGTGGTACTCCTTGCAACAACTTCAAGCGGTACAAACATCTTGCCAAGGACTGCAGATCCCCCAAGACCAACAACAACAATCCCAACAACGACACCAACACAAATCAACCCTGAGCCTGTTACGAATGTGGAGACACCGGACACTTCAGGAATGATTGTCCGAAACGCAAGAACAAGGGCAACCACAACAATGCACAAGGTAGAGCTTTCGTACTTAAGTCTAAGGACGCCCGTCAAGACCCTAATGTGGTCATGGGTATGTTCCTTATCAACAATTTATCTTCTACTATTCTTTTTGATACTAGTGCTGACAAGAGTTTCATATCGAACGAGTTCAGCCCACTACTTGATATTACACCTGTTGCATTAGATACCTTATATACTATAGAGCTAGCTAATGGCAAACTAATCGAGGCCGATAGTGTAATACCAAATTGCACCCTAAATCTCGCAAATGAACTTTTTCCAACAAACCTCATACTTGTCAAGATCGGAAGTTTCAATATCATTGTAGGCATGGACAGGTTATCCAAGCACCGAGCCAAAATCATCTGTTATGACAAAATCCTTCGTATTCCTCTCGCCACCGGTGGCACTTTAGTCATACAAGGGGAGACCGGTGGGACGAGATTAAATATCATCTCATGCATGAAAACCCGTAAGTACTTGAGAAAGGGTTATCAGGCAATCCTCATACACATCATTGATAAATAGTTGGAGGAGAAGCGACTTGAGGATGTGCCAATCGTTTGGGACTTTCCGGAAGTCTTTCCCGAGGAATTACCTGGCCTTCCACCACCTAGGCAGGTTGAGTTCTTCATCGATCTTGTGCCCGGTGCAGCACCTGTACCACTTAGCTCCATCCGAACTTCAGGAGTTGTCTACACAACTACAAGAGCTCCTTGACAAAGGATTCATTCGACCAAGTTCCTCGCCTTGGGGAGCCCTGGTTCTATTTGTGAAAAAGAAAGATGGCTCTTTCAGAATGTGTATCGACTACCGTGAACGTAACAAACTCACCGTCAAGAACCGTTATCCACTCCCCCGTATTGATGACCTGTTTGACCAACTCCAGGGGTCGAGTTTTTATTTGAAAATTGATCTACGGTCAGGTTATCACCTACAATAGAGTTCATGACTTTGATACTCCGAAAACTGCTTTCCGAACTCGCTACGGGCATTACGAGTTTCAAGTGATGCCATTCGGTTTAACGAACGCACCGGCTGTATTCATGGACCTTATGAACCGGGTGTGCAAATCATATCTTGACAAGTTTGTCATTGTATTCATCGATGACATCCTCATTTACTCGCGCGACGAACAAGAACATGCGCAGCATCTCAAAACCATCCTAAAGCTACTTAAACACGAGGAGTTATATGCTAAATTTTCCAAGTGCGAGTTCTGGATGCAAACTGTACAATTCCTTGGACACGTGATTGACAGTCAAGGAATCCATTTTGATCTATCAAATTTCGAGGCTATCAAGTGCTGGCAAGCACCTAATATGCCAACCGAAGTACGCCAATTCTTGGGTCTTGCTGGGTACTATCGGCATTTCATTGAGAATTTTTCAAAAATAGCCCAACCTCTCACCACACTGACTCAAAAAGACAAGAAGTTCGATTTGACAGATAAACAAGAATCAGCTTTCCAACTTCTGAAATAAAAGCTTTGTAGTGCTCCTATTCAATCATTACCTGAAGGCAACGATGACTTCGTGGTATACTACGATGATTCACACCAAGGTCTTGGTTGCGTGTTGATGCAAAGAGACAAGGTCATTGCCTACGCCTCCCAACAGCTCAAAGTTTATAAAAAGAACTATCATGATCTCGAATTGGGAGCCGTAGTGTTTGCACTCAAAATCTAGAGACACTATCTATACGGCACGAAATGTACAATCTTCAAAGACCACAAAAGTCTCCAACACATCTCTGATCAAAAGGATCTCAACATGCGGCAACATCGATGGGTCGAGTTGCTTACCGATTATGACCGCGAAATCAAATACCACCCGGGTAAGGCAAATGTCATCGCCGATGCCCTCAATCGAAAAGAACGATCGAAACCACTTCGAGTCCGAGATCTCAGTGTGACCATTCATAATGATCTTACCATTCAGATTCTCACCGCTCAACTCGAAGCCTTGAAAACTGAAAACATCAAAAGCGAAGCCTTGCGAGGCATGGATAAACAGTTTGAAATCAAACCTAACATAGTTAGGTAATTCTCTAACCGTATCTGGTTGCCTAGTTTTGGAAACCTTCGGGACTTGGTGATGGATGAAGCTCACAAGTCCAAATATTCTATCCATCCTGGATCCGACAAAATGTATCACGACGTCAAAGAATTTTATTGGTGGCCGAACATGAAAGCTGAAATCGCCATATACGTCAGCAAGTGCCTTACTTGCTCAAAAGTCAAAGCCGAATATCAGAATCCCTCTGGGTTGCTTCAACAACCTGAAATCCCACAATGAAAATGGGAGCAGATCACTATGGACTTTATCATGAAACTCCGGAAAACACCGAGCGGTTGTGATACCATTTGGATGATCGTTGACCATCTCACAAAATCTGCTCACTTCCTCGCTATCAAAGAAACTGACAAAATGGAACGCCTCACACAAATCTATCTAAAAGATATTGTATCCCGACACGACGTTCCCATCTCGATTATCTCTGATAGAGATAGCCATTTCACATCTCGCTTTTGGCAATCACTTCAGAAATCATTGGGTACTCGTCTGGATATGAGTACCGCATACCATCCACAAACTGACGGCCAAAGCGAACGAACCATACAAACACCGGAGGACATGCTACGAGCCTACGTAGTTGACTTCGGTGCAAACTGGGAACATCATCTACCATTGTGCGAATTTTCGTACAATAACAGCTACCATACCAATATTGGAGCTTCACCTTTCGAGGCACTGTACGTTCGTAAGTGCCGATCACCTATTTGTTGGACCGAAGTGGGAGACAGCCAACTCACCGTTCCAGAAATCATTCACAAAAAAAAAGGGAAAATCTTTGGTATACAAAACCGGCTGAAAGCCGCACGTGACCATCAGACGAGTTATGCTGATGTGAGACACAAGCATCTTGAGTTCCAGGTTGGGGATTGAGTATTACTCAAAGTGTCACCTTGGAAAGGTGTCATTCGTTTCGACAAACGCGGGAAGTTAAACCCCAGGTACATTGGACCTTTTGAAATCCTTGAAAGGATTGGTCTAGTGGCATATCGGTTGCAACTACCTCCCGAGCTTAGTAGCGTGCATCCCACCTTTCACATTTCTAATCTTAAGAAATGCCTGTCTGATGAGACAATCATTATTCCTCTTGACGAAATCCGTATCGATGATAAACTTCATTTCGTCAAGACGCTAGTAGAAATCATGGACCGTTAGGTCAAACAGTTGAAACAAAGTCGTATTCCCATCGTTAAAGTCCGGTGGAAATCGTGGCGTGGTCCAGAATTCACTTGGGAACGTGAAGACCAAATGCGACTCAAGTACCCACAATTATTCACAGACTCCACCTCATCCTCGACTCAAAGCTAAATTTCGGGACGAAATTCTCTTAACAAGGGGAGAATGTGACACCCGCCAAATTACGGCTAGTACTTAGTGCCTAATCATTGTATTAATACATGTAATTAGTTGTGTTTAGGGCTAATTATGTGTATCATTTTGTATATTGTTATATATACACACGTACGCGATTTATTTAAATCGTGCATTTCATTATCGGATGGAATCCGACACAATCACAAATACGGACGTTGGTGAATAATTTATTAAATAATGGGAAATATTTAATTAACTCATTTTATTTATATATTATTTGGATAATATATACAAGCGCATTTCGTATCGTCTAAAACTAACCGTACGCAACAGAAACGCGTGAAACGCGCCTGACAAACGAAATGAACCCAAATTATATTTTTATAATTCATTATTAAGTGTTTTGATAAAATACTTCGAGTAAAAATATTACGATTACACGCGCACGAATAAAACATTTAAAAACGTTACACGAGTTAAATAAACGTTCAAATACGCAGCGAACACGCAAATCGAGACTCGACAACATTTTAGTAACTTAAAATAAAGTATTTAGAATAATGCTTTCATTAAAAATATTGCAATTTAAATTGTTATTTAAACATGCGTACTAAACATTTAACGTCTAAATAAATATCAAAACGATCGGGTAAACGAACACTACACGGAACCCAAATGTAGGGAACAAAGTTTGGGACACACCCACTTGGGGTGGGCCCCACCAAACCGGCCAAGGTGAGGGGGAGTCAAGCCCTCACTCCTTTTCCCCATCCACACTCCAACTTCATTTCCATCATTATCACTCTCTCACTTTTCTCTCAAATATCTCTCTCTCTCTCTTTACTTCTCAGCTCTCTCTCTCTACAAAAACCCCCACCAAAACACCTCCAATCACAAGAAGACTTGAAGTAAAAGTGATCACCGCGATGAAAGCAACACATCCATCTTTTTGGATTCTTCATGCGACGATTTGTAAGATTTCGACACTTTCGAAAATACTTATATTATGAATATTTTGCATGTTTGTTGTTTATCTTGCTATATTTTTTCCAAATAATGTGCTAAAACTCATTTTCGAAACACATATAAACTCATGATTTTGACCATTTTATAGATCCGACACTTTGGGTTACTCCCGATACAAACCAACAATTTATGCAAACTCTATAAACTCATCTAAGACTTGTGTAAAAGTTTTGGGTCAAACCGAGGTCGTTGACCACAAACCCGACACTCGAAAACCCAAACAGCCAGTTATGTCGTAGAAAGGCCAGGCCTTCTGCGACACAAGCCCTTATGTCGCAAAACCATTACCTATGTCGCATATAGCGACACAAGTGACTATGTCGCAACACCTTCGGATGTCGCATATAGCGACACAACACCCTATGTCGCATTAAATTGCGGATGTCTCACTTAGCGATACAATGACTTATGTTGCACTCATGACCTGCGACACAATAGCCTATGTCGCACTTGGTGTCGCACCCAGTGTCAAGACTTGAAATTTTTTCGCTTACGCTACCCAAAATTCAGATTTTAGATGCGTTTTTCACTACAACAACATAATAGAAATAAAAATTTTTCTAGCTGACATGGCACCTTGACCCCAGCCAGGGGCTCTGCTTCTTGGACCCCGCCAGGGGTTGCCACCCCTGGAACCCTGCTAACCAGGGGCGCTGCCCCTGGACCCCCATCGTTTAAAGTTTGTAAATACTTTATACACTTAGTGTCAAACATTTACAACAACCAAATCACATACGATGTACTCGTACATGATACACATATACTTCAACACTTATATACGATACAACACATAATAATAAGGATGTAAGATTATTACAAACAGTCACCAATGGGCCGTACATGTTTTCAAAACACAAACAAACAATTAAACAAACCAATGTATTTTGACATAACTAGTTGGATGGACAACTAGCATAGGTGATCTTTTGAGATACCTACTCACGTATTAACTAACGTGCATCTTGGACGCCCTCAGGTTACAGTCTTCGGACATCGCTGCTTAGTTTAGCAACACACGTTTATTAAGATAAACGCATCTGACTCAGGTGAGTCTCATAGCCCCGTATTTTTACTGTTTTTACTCCTGAGGTGGGAATACATGCTCAGATTTGTTTTACATGTGAACAGAAGTACAAAACTCGATATATTGACTGCATGAGTTGTTTTACTAATCATAAAGTCCTCCACCACATAGTTGGTTAATATGGATTTAGCGTGAATGTTAGTGTATGGTACCATATGAGATTGACAATCCCTGTTCGGGGTAGTCGCGCAACCATGACTGTGATGTCAAACGGGCACATTATCATTTGTTCACACGAGTGTAGATTAGGCACTCACTCGGAGGCACCTTGGTCAGGTCTTTAAAGACGGATCCTGACCCCTCAGTTAAGCTCGAACTATGAGCTCATGGCAGTAATATACACATTTATTTGATTAATTTCAAACATATCATTAAATCTTGTGGTTCATACATTGTGGTTTTATCATTTACACCTGTGAGCTCACCAGCTTTTAGATGACCTTTTAGCATGTATTCTCAGGTACTCAGCAGTAGGTTGGACTGCCCATTAGGATACTTTTAGCTCGAGTCATCATGCAAACCTCAGAGATTTTCTTGCATTATTATATTTTGTAAAAGTAATTATGTATTGAAATCTCTCATTTTCAGAACACGAGCTATGGTAATAGCTTCAAACGTTGTAAACAATTATCTAATCAATGTATTTAGTTAAACGATGCATATAGAGTCGTTCACTTTATCTTATGTGCTTGTGATTATTGATTAGTAGTACCCCAAGTATGCTTCCGCCATATAATAAATTTGGGGGTCTTACATAAATTCTGATTCTGATCGACTTTCAAATCGTGTAAGGGAAGAATCTGAGACTGGTCTTCAACATTGCACTTTCTCAAATAACAAATATTGAACGTGTCGTGAATACCTGCAAGCTCTGGAGGAAGATCCAATGTAACTGACTGATCATTAACCACTTGGCGAATTCTTATAACACCTCATATTTCAAAAACATATTTTATTATATTTTAAACCATCAGAAGCGAGACCCAATTATATAAATCATATTTACATGAACCAAAATGTCACAGTTTTCAAAAAATCACAATTATATATTTTATAATTACAAACCATTTACTTAAGACTATGTAATATAATAGTTTTTCCAAAACATGATTCCAATTTCTCAAAGATCAGAGTAGTCGCAGCAGTAGTTAAACATTTCATAAAATATCCAAACGCCTGTTCCCAATTCCCAAACATAATCTGCAAAATGTTAAATATCGAGGGGTTATCTCACAGCTAAGTGAATGGAACTGTAACCGACAGTTCAATCCAGTATTAACAAATCTAACAACAATTAAACACATAAACACATAATACTAGAGAGCACCGACGGTTCTTGGTATGCCATCACAAGAACATTTTAAACCACACGGTGATTTACCGATAGTTTGAAGCTATCTTCACTGACTAGGGTTCATCCATCAACGATGTGTATCAGAAACCCCACCAGCCAAACTGTAACAACTCGTACTTAGGCGTATTAATATACCCTAATATTGTGTGTAATTACTCGTAATTAGTGTGTAATAGAACTAAGTTTCTTGTAATAAAACGTATATTGGATATACACCTGTACGTAATAAATTAATATTACGCGATTTTCTCAGATGGATTTCCGAAACTTCGGCTGTTGGTGACCCTTTTTTCGTATGACTTGTAAACCTATTTTAAAGATAAAATAGTCATTATTTACTTGGTATTATTATTATTAATAATAACATACGTGAAAACATTCTACGTGTAATATAAAACATGACGTACGCGAGAAAATACGCAAATCGAGTTCAACACCTGAATGAGAACCAAAATATGTCTTAGATACTTAAAGAAAGTATTCTAAAAATACTTAATCATCCCAAATACCATTTACATATCAAGAATATACACGAAGAATCAAACGTTAATTATTAACTTTTAAACGGTGCGATTTAACGTCTAACCGACAAATAAACGTAACCCGAACTCGAGGGCCAAGACCCGAGCCCAACCCTTGATGGACTGAGCTCAGGCCTCGGCCCGTCACAGCTCCAATCGGCCCAAAGAGCCCAAGGAGGGCAGCCCTAAACTTCTCCACACTCAAACCACATACTCTTCCTTTTGATTTTCATTTCACATGACACACTCTCTCACTACACTCACTTTTCTCTGCAACTTCTCACTAAAAGTAAACTGAAATCAGTCACCCTCTCTCTAAAAATATCATCCAAGAACACCCAAATTCTAATCTCACAAATCTAGTGCCAACTTACACGTTTTTAAGAAGAAGAAACAAGAAGAACACACAGCCGAAGCAGCTGCTACTCCTTCTCCTATTTTCTGTCCTAAATCGACTTTCGGTTGTAAGTATTTCAAAAACTTTGCTCTCAACTCTTTGGATGATGTTAAACTACATGCTAGTACTTTGTTTCAGCTTGATTATGTCCAAAATCATACTAAAATCGTGAAGAACATGCTATTAACCCCCGGATAAAAGTTTTACCCACTGGATAATAATTTAGATCAACTTAGATCGGTCATAACCGAACCAAAACTTGATGAAATCTAACGTTTCTTAGCTCTAAATTGAAGTATTTTGAGTCTACTTTACAAATATGTAAGCCTTACGATCCAACTCAGTCGTTTTTTATTTTTAATAAGTCAAATAAAGTACAATAGCAGGTCTGTACTATCTGACCAGAAACTCTGGTCATCTTGAAAATGGTATATCTCGAGTTATACCCATCAAAAATCGATGAAACCACATGGAAAAGTTAGATAATCTTGTTACCTTTAAAGCCCCTACTTACACATTCTGTGAAGTTTGGTAGAATTTAAGTTATGAATTTTTAATTGAATACATGTCACTGAAAGTATCAATTTGACCCTCGACCCTTTCAAAAATTATATCTCGAGTGTCGTTTGACCATTTTGAACGTAAAAATATGTTTTGGAAAGCTAAGACATAAGGGAACATTATATAAAAATTCCATGAATTATTGTTAAGTTTTACTTGATCGAAAAATTACTTCAAATCAGACCAAAAACCTTGACATTCTGTCCGTGAATAAAGCATTCCGTGAATACCACATTGTCGGATAAGAAATGCGTGAATATCATTATCGTATGAACAATCATCCATGAATCACACCTATTGTCGCATGAATAGTACTCCGTGAAATACTATTGTCGGATAAAAACTTAATTGTCGGATAACTTAATTCTCGGATAATCTTATTAATGTCGTATATGTAATTGACGGAGTATTTAGCCATTGTCGGATGAATAAACATAAGTAAACCTTATTGTCGCATGGTATCGTCAATTAGATAATCGCGGACATATATATATAAGTATTGTCGCACACATTGTTCTTTAAAACATATGTATGACCATAAGAAAACCTTACGGAAAATTTACAACTAAAACTAAACGTATCACCAACGGGCCGTACACGTTTCCAAACTATAGACAGAACATGCAAACAAATCAAAGTGTTTGGACATAACTAGTGGAATGAACACTAGCATGGATGGTCTTACGAGACATCTACTTACACAACCTTATATGCTTAGGGCATTAGAGGGTTGCGGGTTCAGGGAACCTACGGACTACTACACCACGTTTATTGAATTAAACACTTGCTGGCTCGACTCAGGTGAGTCTTACAACCCCACTTTTTACTGTTTTACTATTGGGGTGAGATATATTGCTTGCTTTTATGAACACAAGTACTGAATTACATATTTACCAAACGGAATTGCATGAGTTTTCTCACCATTTATTTGGGGAAGTCCCTCCATCATATATCGTTAGTTATGGTACTTAAGCGCGAACAATAGTCAATGGATCCATTAGGGAAATGACCCTCCCCGCCCGCGGTCCGGGCGACTACTAATTCGTTACTCAGCTTGCTCCATTCGGGCACGTCTCGGGGGCAAACACATTACTTACGGGTTAAGCTTCGATTATGAGCCTCATGGCAATGGTAAACTTAGTTGCTTTGCAGGATGGCAAAGGCATGATTTTACGCCTTCGGGCACTACTGATGATAAAACCTTGTGTTCAAAACTGTTATTACTTACAAACCTGTGAGATTCACCAACCATTTTGGTTGACCTGTTTTAGCTTTATATCTCAGGTACACCACAGCAGTAGGACTGCTTACCCCGAGGGGGAAACCATAGCTCGAGTCACATGCATACAAATTTGGAGATTCTGTCACATTATTTTGCTATAAGAGTTATGTAATAGAATCTCTAGGATAACATATTTGAACTCCGAGCTTGTACTTTAATTACAACTAACGTAATACTTTTGAGTATTAATGTATAATGTTTCATATAGATGTCGTTACTTTACCTTTGTGCTGTGATATTTGATTAGTAACACCCAAAGCTTGCTTCCGCGCATCAGTAAAATTTGGGGGTGTTACACAAACAATAGCAACAAACCCAACCAGTGTTGACCTCCCATTAATACACATATGCCCAGCGACCACGTATCACATAATGCATAATAGTCATGCCATTACTGAATATAAACAACCAATCAACCCAAATCAACAATAACAATAACCCAGAAGATTAAACAGTCAATAACCCATAACCAAGTATGTTCATCCGTTATAACCAAACCTGTTACTACTTGGTTGAACCGAGGATTACAATCCCACTCATCGATATTCCCAGTCTCCACTCAGTTGTCTAATATCACTAAGTGTCCTTCTGCCAAATCTGGAATTACAACAAATAAATAACAAATCAGTAACTTATTTCATAACCAACAAGCTATGTTATAATCATATAACATATTTCAATACGTAATATAAAAATAATCACATAGTATCATACTATTATTCTAATTAGATATCTAACTAATCAATACATATAAAGCATATAGTTCATTTTAAGTTTGTATAATTTAACTTATCATAATACCTAATATTAACAAGTACGCGTTACACGGTTTTAAACCAATACAACTTATTTATCAAAGTATTCAAATTATAACCAAGTTGTCGACATTACATTTAGTTTATGGTATCTCATCATTAATATGACCATATTGCAAGTAATATTCAAACTATCTTAGTACTAACCATTTTCATTACACTAGCTTAAGTAATCCACAACTTTATCACTAAGTTCTAAGTTCATTATATAGTAATATATCAGTAGCATATAAACAATATGAAATTAGCATATAAAGATCAAACAAAACAAATGAAACTGGACTGCTAAACCCACAATCGCGTCGCAATACTCCTGGATCAAGTTGCTATTCAACATATATCGCGTCACAATATAGTAAAGTTGTGTCGCGAGCTGGTATGATACAACAGACCTGCACCTGCTGTTCCAAGTTCTAACTTCGAAATTTATCACAAATCAAACTCAAATTAAGGTTTCTAGCTTAATCAATGACAATAACTAACAACTCACCTCATCATACCGCATAATATTCATGCTTTCATGTATTAACCTCATACATATGTCATAAACCCCTAATTTATTTAAACTAACTCAAAATCAAATTGAAGAACCCAAAATAACTTTGCATATGAGCTTTATGAAATCATGAAGTGTCATCATATAATGAACAAATAACAACATATATATTATTCAACTTCAATTTCATTTATAACCCACTAACTTATATAACTAAATCAAAACAACTCATTGAGTTAAAATTACCTTTTAATGAAAATGAAAAAGATTGAGATGATGATAGTGATGAATCAATATCAAGACCAATTTATCTTCTTTCTTTCTTTATAATTTGTTTCAATTTATTTGCTTTGGTTTTACGAACTCTCAAGATGAAACAAGGAAAGAAATTAAGTAAATTAAGAAAGTTAGGTGAATATATGTCGGTCACCTCCACCGCCCCTTATTTTAATCAGTGTAATTTTTATCCCCTTCTAACTCTATTGTATGGAACCTAAAAATATTCGCGAAACTAAATATCTTTATTTTACCGTCAACTCTATTAATTTAAAACAAGTACCATTTTATTAGTCACAATAAATCCTTTGACTCTTTTACCTATTTATTTTCAAGTAAACCCAAATAAAAAATCACTTCCCATTTCTTTAAATAATCATTTAAAATTTTATAAAATACCATTTATTTCTAGACCCAAAAAAACAGGATGTTACAATTCTGAATGGACCGATGTATCTAGGGGCTAGTTTCCCTCGCTTTCCAAACCGGATAACACCTTTCCACGGAGAAACTTTAAGATAAACAAGCTCACCTTCAGAAAAAGATACTGGTCGTCTACGTGGATCTGCATACTATTTCTGTCTATCACGTTCAGCTTTCTACTTTTCACGTGCAACTGCCACATTGTCAGCTGTTATCTGAACAATGTCAGGCCCAACAAATTGTTTCTCTCCAGCCTCTAACCAACACGTAGGCGTTCTACACCGACACCCATATAACATTTCATAAGGAGGCATGCCAATATTGGAATTATAGGAATTGTTATAAGCAAACTACACTAATGGCTGGTACGAATCCCAAAAACCACCATACTCCATAACACAAGTCCGAAGCATATCCTCGAGTGTTTAAATCATCTTCTCAGATTAGCCATCAATTTGAGGATGATAGGTTGTACTGAGATTTACACGTGTACCCAATTCTTGTTGTAAACTTTGCCAAAAATGTGAGATAAACCGAGAATCCCTATCCGATACATTAGACAACGGAATACATGTCGGGAAACAATTTCATTAACATACAATTGAGCAAGCTTACTCAGAGATGTAGTTTGGCTTATAGCAAGAAAATGAGCACTTTTGGTTAACCGGTCAACGATAACCCAAATCATATCATTACCTCGAGATGTACATGAGAGTTTGGTCACAAAATTCATAGTTAAGTGTTCCCACTTCCATTCTGGAATCTCTAACTGCTTCAGTGACCCATATGGTTTCTGGTGTTCTGCTTTAACCTGAGCACAAATATGACAATTTCCAACAAACTGAGCTATATCAGTTTTCATTGTAGGCCACCAATATAGAGGTTTCATGTCATTATACATTTTAGTACTCCCGGGATGAACAGATAAACGAGACTTATAGGCTTCAGTCAAAATCATATCCCGAATACCACCAATAAGAGGAATCCACACACGAGACTGATAAGTCTTCAATCCTCTCGAGTCATGAATCAACAAGTCGTTTATTTTCAACATGATTTCAAACTTTAGATTAGGATCTAATAAAGCCTCCAACTGTGCATCTTTAGTTTTATCCACCAAACCTGAAGAAACATCAACTTTTATGTAATAAACTCGGTCAGAGATACTTTTTCAGCTCAAAGCATCTGCGACCATGTCGCACCCCCAAATTCGGGTTGCGGAAGCGAATCGGGTCGGGGCGCGACTAATCAATAATCACAAGCACAAAGATATAATGAACGACCACTAAATGCGTCGTTTTACTTTGTATTGATAAAACCAAAGTTTACATCAAAATATTGTTTACATTAGCTCAGTTACTTGAAATTGAGAGATTCACATTACATAAATAATCTATACAAAATATAATAATGCAATTAAATCTCTGATTTGATTGAATGCAAACTCGAGCTAATGATTCCTGATTTGGGCAGCCAACCTACTGCTGAGTACCTGTGATACATGCTAAAATGGGTCAGCAAAATGCTGGTGAGCTCATAGGTTTGTATGTCAACATATATTTGTATGAACTGCAAGATTTAATTGAATTTAAAATGCAACTAAGCAAAATAAAAGTTATACAGACATGAGCACATAGTCTGAGCTTAACTTGAGTTTCAGGTCTAATTAAGGAAACCCAACTGAGTTACCTCTTACGAGTGCCTAATCTACACTCGTCTTCCCAAATGCTAATACGTCCGTTTGACCAGTTAGTGCGTGCTAACCCTGACGAGGATTGTCAATCATATATGATATCATATACTAACATTCACGCTACAGATGTATTGCCAAACTATGTTGTGGAGGGCTTTGAAATGATTAGTGAAAACAACTCATGTAGTATTTGATTTGTATTTTACTTGCGTTCATATTGTAAAATAAAATGAGCAATGTAATCACACCCCAGATGAAAACCGTGAAATAGGGGCTATGAGACTCACCTGAGCCTTGAGTGTTTATTTAAATAAATTTAATTGATTAGTTGCGAATTAATGTCCGAAGACTTGTAACCTGAGGGCTTCCAATACGCGCGATGGTTATTAATTGCATAGGTATCTTAAAAGACTACCTTTGTAGTTGTTTGTTCAACTATGATGTCCAAATTACTACGATTTGGTTGATTCACTTGTCCAAGTTATTACGACTTGGTTGATTCGATTGTGTTTTGAAAACGTGTACGACCCGTTGGTGATTTGTTTGTAATAATAATCTCACATTATTATTTTAATTTTCGAAAGGTGTTATACTTAAAAAGTATTTGTAAACTTTAAGTGACGGGGGTCCGGGGGCAGCGCCCCTGGTTAGTGGGGTTCCAGGGGTGGCAACCCCTGGCGGGGTCCAAGGGGATAGCTCCTAGTTGGGGTCGAGATGCCAAGTCAGCTCGAAAATTTTTAATTTCTACTAAATTGCTTTGGTGAAAAACGCATCTGGACTTGAATTTGGGTGAAATCAAGTGATAAAATTTTAGGTATCGACACTTAGTAAAATTTGTATTTTCTTGGTTCTGTTTCATGCGACACTTATAGCGTTACTTAAGGGCTTAGGAGACACTCAGGAAGTGTCGCATAAATGGTAAATTTGGAGTGAATAACGTCACTTGAGGAAGTGACGCATAAGGTGGCAACACTCAGTTAGTGTCGTAGGAAATCAGATTTCAATTGTAGGCGTCACTTATGATAGTGACGCTGGAAATGTCGGTTTGGAGTGACGGATATTGAATTTGTGACACTTAGGCAAGTGTCGGAAAAAATGGGTTTTATGTGGCACTAGGGTAAGTGACGCAAATGTAGGGCTTTTAGCGACACTGAGTGTGTCACTTAAGTGACGCATTAAGTGACGCTATACTGCACTGGTCTATACGACACTTACGTCTGATGGCCGGATTTTGAATCGAAAACGAGATTTCCGGTTACCGTTGGGCATGAAAATTTTACCGAACCCATATTTGGACATTTTAAGCTTAAACAAACAACTTTCAAGTAAAATAAATGAAATCTAAGAGTTTGCGGGATTTGTCAGGAATCTTACAAGTTAACGCCGGAGAATTCCAAAAAGATAGAAATGTAGATCGTGACTTCGTGATCGTTTTCTTCCAAACGGGTGTGAAGATTCGGTCGTTTGGTGGTAGTTTTTAAGGAATTTAGGAGGTGGTGGTGGTTTATGTTTTGAGAGAAAATGGAGAAGAAGAAAGAGAGAGTGAGAGTGAAATGAGGTGGGGGGAGGTGATGACCCCCCTTTTTGGGAGATTTTTCGGTGGGGTCCGTGGGTGTGGGCTTCACCAATCTTGTTCCCTACATTCGCGCTCCGTGCGGTGTTCGTTTCCCCGATCGTTTAATTGTTTAAATAAATATTTTAAAACAGGAATACTTTTTTATGTTTTTGGTTGAAGTATTTCATCAAATAATTTTACTTGAGTTATAAAATATAACTTATTCTTATTTTGGTTGTTCGCGCATTTATTATTTTAATCGCGTAATTGTGGTTTGTACGATACAAATTTGAGTTGAAATATTATCTAAATAATATTTTGGATAAATAGAGTTATTAAATAATGTCCTATTATTTAATAAAATGGTTCACCAACATCCGTATTAATTGAACCGAATTGTATTCGATTTGAAACTTGTACGATTTAATCAAATCGCATACTTGTATATATTCTACAATATATATATTGATACATTAATTAGCCTAACACAGAACTAATTATATGTATTACACTTGATTAGGCACTAATTACAAGTCCTAATTTGGCGGGTGTCACATTCTCCCTCTGTTAGGAGAATTTCATACCGAAATTTAACTTGAAGTCGTGTTTGAAGTAGCATCAACAAATAACTGAGGATAGTTTAGCCGCATTTGGTCCTCCCGTTCCCAGGTGAATTCCGACCCACGCCGCGAATTCCACCTGACCTTGACAATGGGAATACGACTCTGTTTGAGTTGTTTGACCTCACGGTCCATGATTTCGGCGGGTTCTTCAATAAAATGAAAGCTTGTCGTCCACTTGGATTTCATCTAGTGGAATGATAAGTGTCTCAACGGACATACACTTTTTCAAATTTGAAATGTGAAAATTGGGATGCACGCTGTTGAGTTCGGGTGGCAGCTGCAATCGATATGCCACTGAACCAATCCTCTCGAGGATCTCGAATGGTCCAATGTATCTGGGATTTAACTTCCCGCATTTACCGAATCGGATAACACCTTTCCAAGGTGAAACTTTGAGTAGCACTCGATCCCCTACCTGGAACTCGAGTGGTTTGCGTCTTACGTCAGCATAACTTTTCCGATGATCGTGTGCGGCTTTGAGTTTGTTTTGGATCTCGAAGATCTTTTCAGTAGTTTCGTGAATGATCTCAGGACCATTGAGTTGACTGTCTCCCACCTCGGTCAAAAAAATCGGTGAGCGGCACTTACGACCGTAGAGTGCCTCGAAGGGTGCAACCTTAATGCTGGTGTGATAACTGTTGTTGTACGAAAATTCGCACAATGGTAGATGTTTTTCCCTGTATACACCGAAGTCAACTACGCAAGCTCGTAGCATGTCTTCCAATCTTTGAATTGTTCATTCACTTTGGCTGTCGGTTTGAGGGTGGTATGCGGTACTCATATCAAGACGGGTACCCAATGATTTTTGAAGTGATTGCCAGATGTGAGATGTGAAATGACTATCCCTATCGGAGATAATCGAGATTGGAACACCGTGTCGAGAAACAACCTCTTTGATGTAGATTCGTATGAGGCATTCCATTTTGTCGGTTTCCTTGATTGCCAGGAAATGAGCAGATTTCATGACAAGATCGACGATCACCTAAATGGTATCGTAACCGCTCGATGACTTTGGTAGTTTGGTTATGAAATCCATGGCAATTTGTTCCCATTTTCATTCAGGAATGTTGGGTTGTTGGAGTAAACCAGAATGTTTTTGATATTCGGCTTTGACTTTCGAGCAAGTAAGACACTTGCTGACGTATGTAGCGATTTCGACTTTCATGTTCGGCCACCAATAGAACTCTTTGATGCCGGGATACATTTTATCAGATCCCGGATGGATAGAGTATTTGGACTTGTGAGCTTCATCCATCACCAAGTCTCGTAGATTCCCGAAATTTGGCAACCAGATTCGATTGGAGAGGTACCTAACTTTGTTAGGTTTGAGAGCTTCGAGTTGAGCAGTGAGGATTTGAATATTTAGCTCGTTATGAATGGTCATACTGAGGGCTCGGACTCGAAGTGGTTTCGTTCTCTCTTTTCAACTGAGTGCATCGGCATCCACATTTGCCTTCCCTGGATGGTATTTGATTTCACAATCATAATCGGTAAGCAACTCGACCCATCGATGTTGCCTCATGTTGAGATCCTTCAGATCGAATATGTGTTGGAGACTTTTATGATCGGTAAAAATTGTGCACCTAGTGCCGTAGAGGTAATGTCTCCAGATTTTGAGGGCAAAGACAACAGCTCCTAGTTCGAGATCATGAGTGGTGTAGTTCTTTTCGTGAACCTTGAGTTATCATGCAGCGTAGGCAATGACTTTGTCTCGTTGCATCAGAACGCAACCGAGACCTTGATGAGAAGCATCGTAGTATACCACGAAGTCATCGGTGCCTTCGGGTAATGATAGAATAGGAGCACTACAAAGCTTTTGTTTTAGAAGTTGAAATGCTGACTCTTGTTTGTCGGTCCAGTTGAACATTTTATCCTTTTGAGTCAGCGTCGTGAGTGGTTGAGCTATTTTTGAGAAATTTTTGATGAACCGACGATAATACCCCGCCAATCCCAAGAATTGACGTACCTCGGTTGGAGTGGTTAGCGATTGCCAGTATTTGATAGCCTCAATTTTTGATGGATCGACATGGATTCCTTGACTATCGATAACATGTCCAAGGAATTGAACGGTTTGCATCCAGAACTCACACTTAGAGAATTTGGCGTAAAGCTCCTCGTGCTTAAGTAGTTCTAGGATGGTTCTAAGGTGTTGCGCATGTTCCTGTTCGTTGCGCGAGTAAATGAGAATGTCGTCAATGAAGACAATAACAAACTTATCGAGATATGGCTTGCACACCCGGTTCATAAGATCCATGAACACGGCCGGTGCGTTGGTCAGACCGAATGGCATCACTTGAAATTTGTAATGCCCATACCGGGTTCTGAAAGCAGTTTTCGGAATATCGGAGTCACGAACACGTAGTTGATGATAACCTGACCGAAGATCGATCTTTGAATGAAAGCTCGACCCTTGAAGTTGGTTAAACAGGTCATCGATTCGAGGAAGTGGATAACGGTTCTTGACGGTCAACTTGTTCAACTCTCGGTAGTCGATACACATTCAAAAAGAACCATCTTTCTTTTTGACAAACAGGACCGGAGCTCCCCAAGGTCAGGAACCGATTGAGAACTCAACCTGTCTTGGTTGTGGTAGAGCAGGTAGTTCTTCGGGAAAGACTTCTGGAAAGTCTCGAACGATGGACACATCCTCAAGTCGCTTCTCCTCCGACTTTTTCTCCATGATGTGTGCGAGGATTACTGGATAACCGTTTCTCAGAAATTTCCGGGTTTTCAAGCAGGATATGATGTTGAGTCTTATCCCACCGGTCTCCCCCTGTATGACCAAGGTTCTACCAACGGCGAGAGGAATACCAACGATTTTATCGTAACAAATGATTTCGGCATGATGTTTGGACAACCAGTCCATACCAATGATGACGTCGAAACTTCCAATTTCAACAGGCATGAGATCGATTGAGAAGGTCTCGTTGGCTAGGTTTAAAGTGCAATTAGGTATCACACTATCGGTTTCTATGAGTTTACCATTTGCAAGTTCTAATGTGTACTTAATATCTAGAGCAATAGGTGCGATATCAAGTAGAGGGCAAAACTCATCAGAAATAAAGCTTCTATCGGCACCAGTATCAAATAGAATAGAAGCAGATAAGTTGTTGAGAAGGAACATACTCGTGACCACATTCGGGTCCTGACGGGCATCCCCGGAGTTGAGTACGAATGCTCTTCCCCTTGCGTTGTTGTTGTTGTTGTTGCTCTTGTTCTTGTTTTTAGGACATTCGTCTCTGAAGTGTCCTGTTTTTCCACACCCAAACAGGATTTGGGTTGGTTGGAATTATTGTGAGAGGTGTTGTTGTTGGATTTGGGGGCTCGGCAATCCTTGGTCAAGTGCCCGTACCTCTTGAAGTTGTTGCAGAGAGTACTGCATGGACCATCATGGTGGTAGTTACACTTGGAGCAGTATGGCCTGTCCCCAGTGTATCCACGCTTGGGTTCAGAATTTGTGTTGTAAACTTGGATGGCATTGGATTTCTTGTTGTTGTTGTGGTGTTCAGACGATTTGCGTTTGTTGTTGTTGGAGGAGGATGTGTTGGATGTCTCACGGCTGACAACCAGGGCCATGAGTTCATGTGCTAATTGGATTGCACTTTCAACAGTGGTTGGTTTTGATGAGGTGACGTTCCCCTGGATATTCTCCGGGAGGCCGTAGATGTATCTTTTGATGCATTTTTCCTCCGGATCAACCAAACTCGGGCATAACAAAGCAAATTGCTGGAATTTGGTGGTATATCCACCAATGTCAGTTCCCTGCACTGTCAAGTGCCAGAATTCTTCCTCTAGACGGTGCATTTCTTCTTCGGGACAATATTTTCCCCTAAGCTTTTTCTTCAGTTCAGCCCAAGGAAGCCGGTTTGCTATCTCAATGCCTATGGCATTTGCGTGGGTGTTCCACCACGTAAGTGCACCTTCCAGAAAGGTGTAGGCAGCAAACTTGACTTTGTTATCCTCCGTACAGTTACAGAGGTTGAAGACGGATTCCATACGTTCAATCCATCTGATTAGGCCAATAACACCTTCCGTGCCTTTGAAGTAGAGTGGTTTGCAGCTAAGAAAATCCTTGTAAGAGCAAGGTTTGATAACAGGAGTATTGACTGGGGTTTCGTCATTGCTTCGAGAGTTTTAAGGTGAATCCCGAGCAGCCAAAGCATCGGCTACTGCTCGAGATAAGACTGCAGCAAGTTCGGCATCACTGTAACTTTTCCTCTTTGGCGGCATGATTCTTCAAGAGAGAAACAAGAGGCACATGAGAAGTTGTACTAGAATGAAAATTTGATAGATGTACATATATTAAAACGGTAATATACAACATCACAAGGTGAAAATTAACAATGTAAGATAGTTGAGAGAAATTGTCGATTGATATTACAATGTTAAACGATTACATGCAATTTCGAGTTACGTGTCCCAAAAGTTACAGGACTAGATTTTTAACAAAAGGTGCCGGGAATTGTTACATCCGGTCGAATTACATAGGTCCTACGAAAGCATGATAAAGTACAGATTTAGCCTAAGCTAATCCTGACGTAGATTGAGTTGGGGCAGTAGTGTGGTGAGATGGTCCACAGATTCTGCAAGTCTGCTAACCATTCGGAGGGCGTCCTCGGTTTCCCTTAGACGTCTCTCGCACTGGTTCAGCCTTGATTGTAGGATGGAAATTTCATTTCGGTTGCCAATCACTTGGTTGTGGACAACCTCCATAGTTTCGATGGTTTCACCCAGACGGTTGTCAAGGGTGTCCATGTGGTTGGCGGTATTTTCGTGATCTTCGGAGACTTGATAACTTTCGAGTGATGTGAGTCTCCAGTTTTCATTGGTTTCTTGGAGTTCGATATCCATAGTATCAAGTCGTTGCTCATGTCGGTGCAGCCTAGTGGCTAAGTCCAACAAAGTGAAGTGAGTGGGGTATGGGTCAGCTCGAGGCCACCTGGTGTTCCTCCTAGCCACCCTTGGGTTTCGTGATCCATACGGATGAGAGCGTGACGAATTGGGTGGTGTGTTTGCCATTCTGAGATAAAGCGTTAGAAAGAATGAGGCCTATATTCATATAATACACATATAATATAGTCTAAGATATTGAGCGTGAGAGAGGCCTATCTATGTATGTATATATATATATATATATATATCACATAATAGTCTAAAGCGTCTAACACAAACATGTTTGAGTCCCGGTTCTCTCAAGGACAGAGTCAACTAGTGTATCATGTTCAGTCATGACTCCTTTCAGATCTCACATCATATTCTTTTAATTGTACATAGTTGATCAGGCTATGTTAAATTAAACCAATAAAATGTAGTCACTGAACCTAATCAAACGTAGTAAGGAATACTGCCTAACGGTCATAGTCTAGGCCTAATAAATGCAACCTAGTTCACTATAACCTTAGGCTCTGATACCAATCTGTCGCACCCCCAATAGGAAGCGAATCGGGTCAGGGCGCGACTAATCAATAATCACAAGCACAAAGATATGATGAACGACCACTAAATGCGTCATTTTACTTTGTATTGATAAGACCAAAGTTTACATCAAAATATTGTTTAAATTAGCTCAGTTACTTGAAATTGAGAGATTCACATTACATAATTAATCTATACAAAATATAATAATGCAATTAAATCTCTGATTTGATTGAATGCAAACTCGAGCTAATGATTCCTGATTTGGGCAGCCAACCTACTGCTGAGTACCTGTGATACATGCTAAAATGGGTCAGCAAAATGCTGGTGAGCTCACAGGTTTGTATGTCAACACATATTTATATGAACTGCAAGATTTAATTGAATTTAAAATACAACTAAGCAAAATAAAAGTTATACAACCATGAGCACATAGTCTGAGCTTAACTTGAGTGTCAGGTCTAATTGAGGAAACCCAACTGAGTTGCCTCCTACGAGTGCCTAATCTACACTCGTCTTCCCAAATGCTAATACGTCCGTTTGACCAGTTAGTGCGTGCTAACCCGGGCGAGGATTGTAAATCATATATGATATCATATACTAACATTCACGCTACAGATGTATTACCAAACTATGTTGTGGAGGGCTTTGAAATGATTAGTGAAAACAACTCATGTAGTATTTGATTTGTATTGTACTTGCGTTCATATTGTAAAATAAAATGAGCAATGTAATCACACCCCAGATGAAAACCGTAAAATAGGGGCTATGAGACTCACCTGAGCCTTGAGTGTTTATTTAAATAAATTGAATTGATTAGTTGCGAATTGATGTCCGAAGACTTGTAACTTGAGGGTGTCTAATACGCGTGATGGTTATTAGTTGCATAGGTATCTTAAAAGACTACCTTTGTAGTTGTTTGTTCAACTATGATGTCCAAATTACTACGATTTGGTTGATTCACTTGTCCAAGTTATTACGACTTGGTTGATTCACTATCAAGGCCTACACTTCCAACACTGAACCCAAGTGGGGTTACACGGGGACAAAGCCCTTTTGTTCCAAGTGCAACCGCCATCACGACGGTCCTTGTGGTACTCCTTGCAACAACTGCAAGCGGTACGGACATCTTACCAAGGACTGCAGATCTCTAAAGAATAACAACAACAATTCCAACAACAACACCAACACCAATCAACCCCGAGCCTATTACGAATGTGAAGACACCGGACACTTCAGGAATGATTGTCCAAAACGCAAGAACAAGGGCAACCACAACAATGCACGAGGTAGAGCTTTCGTACTTAACTCTAAGGATGCCCGTCAAGACCCTGATGTGGTCACGGGTATGTTCCTTATCAACAATTTATCTGCTTCTGTTCTGTTTGATACTGGTGCTGACAAGAGTTTCATATCGAACGAGTTCAACTCACTACTTGATATTACACCTGTTGCATTAAATACTTCATATACGGTAGAGCTAGCTAATGGCAAACTAATCGAGGCCGATAGTGTAATACCAGATTGCACCCTAAACCTCGCAAATGAACTTTTCCCCATAAACCTCATACCCGTCGAGATCGGAAGTTTCAACATCATTGTAGGCATGGACTGGCAATCCAAACACCGAGCCGAAATAGTATGTTATGAAAAAATCATTCGTATTCCTATCGCCACCGGTAGTACTTTTATCATACAAGGGGAGACCGGTGGGACGAGATTAAATATCATCTCATGCATGAAAACCCGTAAGTACTTGAGAAAGGGTTATCAGGCAATCCTCGCACACATCATGGAGAAAAAGTCAGACGAAAAGCGACTTGAGGATGTGCCAATCATTCGAGACTTTGTAGAAGTCTTTCATAAAGAATTACCTGGCCTTCCACCGCCTAGGTAGGTAGAATTCTCCATCAACCTTGTGCCCGGAGCAGCACCTGTGGCACGAGCACCTTACCGCTTAGCTCCATCCAAACTTCAGGTGTTGTCTACACAACTACAAGAGCTCCTGGACAAAGGATTCATTCGACCGAGTTCCTCACCTTGGGGAGCCCCGGTTCTATTCATGAAAAAGAAAGACAGTTCTTTCAGAATGTGTATAGACTACCATGAACTCAACAAACTCACCGTCAAGAACCGTTATCCACTCCACCGTATTGATGACCTGTTTGACCAACTCCAGGGGTCGAGTTTTTATTCGAAAATCAATCTACGGTCAGGTTATCATCAACTCCGAGTTCGTGACTCTGATATTCCGAAAACTAATTTCTGAACTCGCTACGGGCATTACGAGTTTCATGTGATGCCATTAGGTTTAATGAACGCACCGGCTGTATTCATGGACCTTATGAACCGAGTGTGCAAACCATATCTTGACAAGTTTGTCATTGTAATCATAGATGACATCCTCATTTACTCGCGCAACGAACAAGAACATGCGCAACATCTCAAAACCATCCTAGAGCTACTTAGACACGAGGAGTTATATGCTAAATTCTCCAAGTGTGAGTTCTGGATGAAAACTGTACAATTCCTTGGACACGTAATTGACAGTCAAGGAATCCATGTTGATCCATCAAAAATCGAGGCTATCAAGTGCTGGCAAGCACCTACTATGCAAACCGAAGTACGCCACTTCTTGGGTCTTGCTGGGTACTATCGTCGTTTCATTGAGAATTTTTCAAAAATAGTCCAACCTCTCACCACACTGACTCAAAAAGACAAGAAGCTCGACTGGTGGTGATTTGTTTGTAATAATAATCTCACATTATTATTTTGATTTTTGAAAGGTGTTATACTTAAAAAGTATTTGTAAACTTTAAGTGACGGGGGTCCGGGGGCAGCTCCCCTGGTTAGTGGGGTTCCAGGGGTGGCAACCCCTGGCGGGGTCCAATGGGCTGGCCCCTGGTTGGTGAAAAACGCATCTGGACTTGAATTTGGGTGAAATCAAGTGATAAAATTTTAGGTCTCGACACTTAGTAAAATTTGTGTTTTCTTGTATCTATTTTATGCGACACTTATAGCGTCACTTAAGGGCTTAGGCGATACTCAGGAAGTGTCACATAAATGGTAAATTCGGAGTGAATAATGTCCCTTGAGAAAGTGACGCATAAGGTGGTGACACTCAGGCAGTGTCGGTTATAAGTGTCGGTTATCGGGTTGAGGTGTCACTAGAGTTAGTGTCGTATGAAATCAAATTCAGTTGTAGGCGTCACTTATGCAAGTGACGCTGGAAGTGTCGGTTTGGAGTGACGGATATTGAATTTGCGACACTTAGGCAAGTGTCGGGAAAAAGGGGTTTTATGCGGCACTAGGGTAAGTGACGCAAAATTAGGGCTTTTAGCGACACTCAGTGCGTCACTTAAGTGACGCATTAAGTGACGCTATACTGCACTGGTCTATGCGACACTTACGTCTGATGGCCGGATTTTGAGTCGAAAACGAGATTTTTGGTTATCGTTGGGCATGAAACTTTTACCCAACCCATATTTGGACATTTTAAGCTTAAACAAACAACTTTCAAGTAAAATAAATGAAATCTAAGAGTTTGCGGGATTTATCGGGAATCTTACAAGTTAACGCCGGAGAATTCCAAAAAGATAGAAATGTAGATCGTGACTCCGTGATCGTTTTCTTCCAAACGCGTGTGAAGATTCGAGGTCGTTTGGTGGTAGTTTTTAAGGAATTTAGGAGGTGGTGGTGGTTTATGTTTTGAGAGAAAATGGAGAAGAAGAAAGAGAGAGTGAGAGTGAAATGAGGTAGGGGGAGGTGATGACCCCCCTTTTTGGCTGATTTTTCGGTGGGGTCCATGGGTGTGGGCTTTACCTATCTTGTTCCCTGCATTCGCGCTCCGTGCGGTATTCGTTTCCCCGATCGTTTAATTGTTTAAATAATTATTTTAAAACAAGAATACTTTTTAATGTTTTTGGTTGAAGTATTTCATCAAATAATTTACTTGAGTTATAAAATATAACTTATTCTTATTTCGGTTGTTCGCGCATTTATTATTTTAATCGCGTAATTGTGGTTTGTATGATACAAATTTGAGTTGAAATATTATCTAAATAATATTTTGGATAAATAGAGTTATTAAATAATGTCCTATTATTTATTAAAATAGTTCACCAACGTCCGTATTAATTGAACCGGATTGTATTCAATTTGAAACTTGTACGATTTAATCAAATCGCATACTTGTATATATTCTATAATATATATGTTGATACATTAATTAGCCTAACACAGAACTAATTACATGTATTACACTTGATTAGGCATTAATTACAACTCCTAATTTAGCGGGTGTCACAGACCACATTTGCCATTCCTGGATGGTATCGAATTTCACAATCACAATCTTTGATTAATTCTAACCATCGTCTCTGACGCATATTCAACTCTTTCTGAGAAAACATATACTGAAGACTCTTGTGATCTGTACAGATAATACACTTTGTACCATATAAATAATGTCTCTAATTTTTTAAAGCAAACACAACAGCTGCCAATTCTAAGTCGTGAGTGGGATAGTTCTTTTCATGCGGTTTCAATTGACGAGAAGCATAAGCAACAACTCTATCCCGCTGCATAAGCACACAACCCAAACCAGAATGAGAAGCATCACAATATACAATAAAATCTTCAGACCCATCAGGTAATGCCAACACAGGAGCCTGACACAACATTTGTTTCAAAGTTTGAAAAGTTGTTTCTTGTTGTTGAGTCCACATAAATTTCTCATCCTTGCGAGTTAATCTAGTTAACGGACCGGCAATTTTGGAAAAATCTTTTATGAACTTCCGGTAATAACCCGCTAAACCCAGAAAACTCTGAATTTCAGAAGTATTCTTTGGAGCTTTCCAATTCATTACCGCTTCCACTTTAGAAGGATCAACTTTCACACCATCGTTATAGATTATATGTCCCAAAAATTATACTCCCGAATCCAGATGTGACATTTCGAAATTTTTGCATATAAGTGTTCTCTTTTCAAAGTTTCCAATACTAACCTTAAATGCATTTCATGTTCTGATTCGGATTTCGAATATACTAAAATATCATCAAGGAAGACAATCACAAAATTGTTAAGAAAAGGTCGACACACACGGTTCATCAAGTCCATAAAAACTGCTGGAGCATTAGATAAACCAAACGGCATGACCAAGAATTCATAATGACCATACCTGGTATGAAAAACAGTTTTAAAAATATCCTGTTCACGAACACGGACCTGATGATAACCTGACCTCAAATCAATTTTAGAATAAATAGAAAATCCCTACTGATCAAACAAATCATCTATTCGAGGCAGAGGATATTTATTCTTTATTGTTCTTTTATTCAGTTCCCTATAATCAATACACATTCGAAAAGACCCATCCTTCTTTTTCACAAATAAACCGGTGCACCCCACAGTGAAGAACTCGGTCTAATAAACCCTTTATCCAACAACTCCTGTATCTGATTCATCATTTCTCAGATTTCAGAAGGAGCTAATCTATAGGGGGCTTTGGCTACCGGCGACGAGCCAGGAACAAGATCAATTTGATATTCAACTTCCCTAACTAGTGGCAAACCAGGTAATTCGTCAGGAAACACTTCCGGATATTCAGAAAAAATCGGAACATCATAAATGGATTTCTTTTCTAACTTGGCATCAATCACATGAGCTAGGTACGACTCACAACCTTTAGACAAAGATTTCTTAGCTTTCATCATACTAATGAAAGGAATAAGTCCTCTATCCCGTTCCCCTTGAGCCACAACATATGACTCTTTAGAAATTGGGATTCTTATCAACTTTTGATAACAATCTATACTTGCTTTATTCTGACTTAACCAATCCATATCAATAATCACATCAAAACTAGGAATCGGCATCAACAAAAATGAGATTGGGGAAGTCTGGTAATCTATCACAATACTAGCTCCAGTCACCGAGGTGGTAACATGAACTAATTTACCACTAACAATTTCTACTTCTACGGGCTTAGTAATCACAGTAGGGTTCAAATTCAACTTATCACAGAAACACACAAATATAAATGAGCAATTATCATTTGAAACGCCTTACTTGCTGCTGGCGGTGGATTCTTCCGCTTTTGACCGCAAGATGATGAACTCCCGACCGAAACCGAACCCTGTCTCCCCGCCTCAGGACAATTACCAATTCTATGACCCTCTTTTTTACAATTCCAACAGACATAATTCGGATACTTGCAATTCTTAAACTCATGTCCAAGTTCACCACATTTAATACATTTATTCGTTTGAACTGTACACGGTCCAGTATGCTTTGATTTACATGTACCACACCAATTAGAACTCCCTGATGAACTACTTTTATTACTAAACTTTTTGTTTTGTCGATTACTCTGCCATCTGGATTTACCTTTACTCGAAGAATCATTCCCAAACCTTTGAAAAGAAGTATCCTTAGATTGACTATCTCGAGCTCTCATATCACTATCAACTGATCTGGCAAGAGTAAAAGCCTGCGAGAGAGAACCAGCTAACCTCACGGTAGTTCGGTAATCAGGTGGTAAAGTGCCAACAAATTGTTCCACCCTTGTCTTCTCATTAGGAACCCATTGCTGAACAAACCACTTTTTTCTCAGAAAACTGGGATATCAACTCATCAATCGTCATTTTATCCGTCAATTGCAAGTTCACAAACTCCCTTATAATACGAGCCATATCAAAATATGAACAATATTGTTTACATACCTTATTACAAAATTCAACCCATCGAATAGATTCTTTTTGTTGCTGGATAAAATGAGTGGTAATTGAATCCCACCAAACCATAGCTTCATCTTTCAAACACTGAACAACATATGAAACCTTAAATTCTTCTTCACAATGAGTCACATCAATTTTTCTTTCAATGTCTCTCAACCAATTTAAAGTTACAGAAGGGTTTGTACTACCATGAAAATCCGGTGTTTACTTGCCATAAAGGTTTTAAAAGAACACACCTTACTTTGTTGTGGCGATGGAATTACTGGATTTTGATAATTATATGGCCCATAAGAAGAAAATGGCACCGAAGTGGATGTTGAAATCGTAGATACCAACGATGGTGGAACAGTACCAAAAACAGGTATTGGTTGCTGAAATTGTTGATGAGATGATTCAGCTTCCCTTTGTCGTCTATATTCTCTGAGTAACATTACTTCATTTCTAATTGTAGCATATAATCATCTCGATTAGACTCTTCATGTACTGGAACCGAAGTACCTTCATGATCATGTCTTTTGTTATGAGTATCCGAGGTATGAACATCAATCCTTGAGGCATTGTTAGGGTTGGTGGTCGGTTGCTCGTTATCTGCCATATCTGTATTCACACAACAGCTCAAAACTCGTTAATCGTTAGCACATATCTACTAACAATTTCATATACCATGCTAAATCCCATATCAAGGAATGTTTGACATAACACTGTCTAGATTTGGGATTGAACACTTTACAATGCTCAATTCATCCAAACCTATGCTCTGATACCAACTTATAACACCCCTACTACTATAATTCAATATAACATATTATTTTAATCGAAAGCGTATATTATAAAATAAACTATACATAAATTGTTTACATATTATAAACACATATTAGTTTAACGTAATTAAACATATATTACATTTTATACACAAAATGGGGTATTATATATATCCAAAGTTATTTTATCGAAATCATATCAGAGTTTTACAGCTTCAAACATTCCTTGCTATCATAACATCCACTTCCTGCTACCCACAACCCAAAACATCACCTTCAGGGAGTAAAATGAGGGATTAGCACGAAGCTAAGTAAGTGAAGGTGTTACAGACAATTCAACTTAGCATAATCATCTATTTACACCATATAATCGTAAACACATATTAATTAATGAGGATCCGTGGTTCTTGAGATACCATAATACCCGGGTGGTTCTCCAAGAACACTAACCATTAATCTGTAAGGCCAATACAGAATAGACGTGTAACACCCGGTCAAAAAGGGCCATAATCCGGGCCCAAATTAAACTTTCTTTCACGTATTATATGCGCGTCACTACCAAAGTATTCAAGTATTATATATATATATATATATATATAAATATATAATTATATATATATGACATAAACGGTTCACTCAAATTTCCTATAAACGAATCTAAATGCGCGCAGAAATACACAAAAAACGGATATTGGCGCACAATTTTTCTAAATAAAGTATTATTGTTAAAGATAATATTTATTTACTTTAATAAAACTTAAACAACTACGAACAACATGAGATTAGACAACGAGAAAGCACACGAGCCGGAAACCTGAATTGGGTCAGCTCGGGGCTGCGAGCCCAGCCACAATTCCTGCGAACCTAAACCCACCCCCATATTTAATACCTATTCTCTCCCATTTTTTTCATTTTTCAACCAAACAAACACACACACTCCACAAATCTCTCCCTCCCTCCTCTTGAATCGGTGAACCGCATCCACAACTGTCACCGCCACCATCGAGCATCATCATCATCACCAAGATCAAGAAACAAGTGCAAGAATCATCATCATCCATTCCTTCTTCCTTTTAATCACGAATTTGAGGTATGAAGCTTGCTATACCTACAAAATATTCGTACTTACATGTTATTTAGTCCACTCAACAAGAATGTACCTAAGAAACACGTTACAAAAGCTTTAAAAATTGAAACCCACCTCAAAACTCGCATCAGTTCGTCCTGCGAACCAAGATCCCAGATGCAGTTCGTCCTGCGAGGCGAACTGAAGTTGCGGACCAAACTGACCTACGAGTTGAGATGCAAGTCGACTTACGAGTTGACTTGCGAGCCGAACCTTGTGCTATGAACCCAACTCGGTTCGCAGCCTACTGCCTTGCGAACCCAAACTCAGTTCACACCTCGAACTCAGTTTGCAACACCATTTCAATCCGCAGCCAGACTTGGTTAATTTTTCTGAATTTAAATTTTTAGATGTGTTTTTCACCAAAGCAATTTAGTAGAAATAAAAATTTTCCAAACTGACCCAGCCAGGGCTATGCCCCTTGGACCCCGCCAGGGATTGCCACCCATTGGACCCCGCTACCAGTGGCGCTGCCCCCGGACCCCCATCACCAACGGGCCATACACTTTTACAAACTTCAAATATCGACTTACACATTTATAATCTCGCGTGTTTAGGATACTAGGAGATTACAGTTTTGAACAATCAGTACGTTTTAAGATGACTAACTTCCACAGGTGAGTTCATGACCCCACTTTTTCAAACGTTTTACTGTTTTCGGGGTGGAAATGTGTCGAACCCCCATAACACGTGATAGCGGAAGTATGAGGTGTCACGGGGGCTACGACTAAATCAAATATCATCACACAAAGATTACAACAAATGACCTCTACATGAGACGTTTGAAAAATAGTTACATTGCCATAATCAAATGTTTACAACTGTTACCCAAAAACATTGGAGTTTGCAAAAATAGTCTAGAGATTTTTAATACATAGTTGTTGATAAAAAATATCGTAATGCAATTAATTCTCTTGTTTGAAAATATGCGACTCGAGCTATGCTTTCCAAAAGCATCCTACTATCTTGATTCCCGTGGGTAGTCCTATTGCATATATAAACCTAAGAATACATACTAAAATGGTCAACATAAAGTTGGTGAGTTCATAGGTTTTGTTAAAAATGTTATTCACAAATTTTCCATGTTCGTAGTGTTTTTCGGAAGTAGCACGACGTATCCAAATAGTTCATCATGTATAACAAGTATGCATATGTGTATCGGAAGTAGCACAACGTGCCTAAGGAATCTATCAAGTTATAATAGTGTATCAAGTATGCATATATTAAACGGAAGTAGCACAACGTGCCCGAAAGTAGCACATAGTGCCCGGAAGTAGCACACAGTGCCCGGAAGTAGCACAAAGTGCTCGGAAGTAGCACACAGTGCCCGGAAGTAGCACAAAGTGCCATACAATATATATATATATATATATATATATTTATATATATATATATATATATATATATATATATATATATATAAACAAGAAAGTTGGAGCCTCTAGCAGTTTAATCATCCAATCAGTTTAACAGTTTTTCAGTTCTTGTATAAAAGGTTATCATATGATTTAAACAAATGTATAGTTCTACAGCAACATGGTAATTGTGATTGGTAAGTGTTAAATAGATGTATTACGCTATAGTAATATTGTAAATGTAAATCATAAGATTTAAATGTCTGTATTCATTAAACAGTAAAGGAAGCATGTATTCTCACCACAAAATAACTTCAAAACGGTAAAAAGCGGGGTAATGAACTCACCTGAGTTAAACAATTAGCGAGCAGATAATCAAATAAGCAAGCAAGGTGTCCCAAAGTGCAACCTTCTAACGTCCTAAACGTATAAGGTTGTGTATAAGTAGATATCTCAAAGACCATCTATGTAAGTGGAGGGTTAATGTCCACTTAAGTCAATAATATAGGTGGAGGGTTAATGTCCACCTAAAATTAGTTCACTCAACTAGTATTTTCAAATAAGTTGTTCAAGTTCATTTATCAAAACGTGTACGGCCCGTTGGTGAAAGTTTGCAATAATAATTCGTTTAAACATTATTATTAAGTTTGTTTTGTTGTATACTATTCATTAGTACATATTGTGTGTTTCTAACAGATTATTTAGTTCGTAAAAACCTTAAATCGTAGCTCAAAGTTGGTCAACTCGTTGGTCAAAGCTGGAAAAAGTTGGTCAAAGCTGGTCAAAGTTAGTCAAACCTAGTCAAACTGGTCAAAGTTGGTCAAAACTGGTCAACACTTCCCAATTTATGAGACACTTGCCAATTTATGAGACACTTCCCAATTTATGAGACACTTGTTAATTTATGAGTTAGGGTATTTGGTCCAAGTGTTCTAAATGTTGGTTTCTAATTCGGAAAACTTTTCATGTCTCATTTTTGGTCAAAGTCATTAATTAAGTCACCCAAACCCATTTTTGTTTCCATTTTCCAAAAATAGTAAGTTTGTCGGTTTTTAGAAATTGAGCCCCGTTTTTGTTGACTTGGTTAAACCTACTCGGTTTGACCCGAAACTTTTACCCAAACCTTAGATATGTTTAAAAGTCGATAAAAGTCAGTTTTAAGATTTATTGCATGTTCGGAAGGTGTCGGTTTTCATAAGTTGATAAAATCAGTCCACTTTTATATTTTTCCAGAAAATGCATCACTTAGCCGAATTTTTATAAAATTTTATAGTCCGAGTTAATTCCCAAGAAAAATATCAGTTTTCCCCTCATAAGTTTTCTACTTCCAGTAATTTTTCTATGAATTTTAGAGAAGTCTAAGTATTTATAAAAATTACATGTGTCCTCTGATGTCCAACAGTTGACCAATCTAAACACATGCATGAAGGTTACATTTCTGGGAAAAATCTACAAGGAACTAGTAAAAGTTGTCAACCAATGAAATGTGTAAAATTTGAGCGGTGGTTTCAGGTAATTTGGAGATGTGTAGCTCGAGATATGGCAAAAATACTAAAGGTAAATTTTCTGGATTTCTGGAACAGATTATCTATGTGTTTTTATACAAAATATTAAAAATACTAAACGAGCTCAGAAAAATATGAGGTTTTCAGGGTTGGAAATCTTACTTCTTGAAATTAAGTTTTGACGATAAAAACGTCCATTTTCATGGAGAGATAATTTTTATAAAAATCGTGGAAGTGGCACATCTTTCTGGACAGAAAGTATATCTTACTTTTTGTTAATTACAAGTTAAGAGAAATAGTTTTTGAGTAGTGTTTTGTTAATATACTTGTTGAATGAACTTTAATACACGTTAATAAGAGTGTAAAGAAGGAGAAGAAATCCTCACAATGTTGTTTATGAAGAAAGGGGGACAAATTTGTGATGAGGTGTTCTTAAGGTCTTGTTTTCTTGAAGCACTTTTGTAAAATGATGGAGATAGTGGTGGTGGTTTATGGTGGTTTGTGATGATTAGTGGTGGTTGAATGATGGTGAAATCTATGATTTTTAGAGAGAGAATTGAGGGAAATCTAGTGAGAGGTTAGAGGATTCGATGAGAGTGAAATGAATGAAAGTAATCTTGCATGTTGGTTTAGTGGTGGTGTAAGAAAAAGAAAGGGAGGCTTGAAGATGATTGGGGAATGAGGGTGGTGGTGGTTTGGCAGATTTTTAGGGGGCCCCATGGGTGGATTTGTGATTTAATTCTCAGTTTCCAGTCTGTGTTGCGTACATTGTTCGTTTATTCGGTATTTCGGTTATTCGGTTATATCGCGTAGCGTTTTCTTTCATCGTTTTGATTTACGATATAATTGGGATTATTTTTCATTGAAGTATTATTAAAATACTTAAATTTGAGTTGTCAAAATATTAATTAGGGTTTCGTTAGGTTGTCGGGTTCAGTTTGCGCGTTTTCACCGCGTTTGTTACGTTTTATACAAAACGTCTAAGTTTTTCGTGTATAATTATTTCAAAATAATAATATGTGATAAATAACTTCTAAAAGTAGATTAAAGTTATTTATAGAAAGGTTTTCACCAGTGTCGTATAGTCTGTCGGACTCCGTCCGGTTGTTTCACCTAATTACAACTAATTACGTAAGCGTATTATAAAACAATTACGTAGGTGTATATTCACAATAATATACAAATATTTACAAGTAATTACAAGTATTTAGCCTTAATCACATCTAAATATACGTAATTAGGGTTTCGGTTAAGTTTAAAAGTAAACCTAAATTGCCAGGTGTAACAAAATGCATACTCAACGTTTTTATAAACTATTGTTTATTAAAAACTACTATTACAACACGATAATTGCCTATCACCACTTATGCTAGGATTACAACTTGGAAATACTTTGGTATGCTACTTTACCCTATCTTTCTAATACGTGTACACTCTTACGTGTACAACTTACATGTTGTGGTGGTATTACTAAATGATTGATTGTTACAGGCTATGTAATTGTTGTGTATTTGTGATAGTTCTCAAATGTGTTGTTCTTTTATGTGTAGCTTACCTATGTATAACTTAATTATATGTACTCAATATGTGTTAGTTAATTTCCTTGTGTGTTTACCCTTATTATTTTAGAAATAATGTGTCTATTTGTTAAGAATTTCAAGAATACTAGACACTTCAAGAATACAAGAAACCATAGTTATAACCTAAGAATACAAGGATATTTGGATTTAAATACAAGAATAATACAAGATTAGAATACCAGAACACTAGAAAACTAGAATCAAGAAATTTCAAGATAATTGGAATACAAGAATTACAAGATTTACAAGAACCAAGAAATAAGGTCAAGAAATGTCAAGAACTTATGTGATGGCAAGAAATTGTCAAGAATGTCAAGAACCTGTTTGCAAGAAACAAGAACCTATTTGCAAAAATCAAGAACTTGTTTGCAAGAATCAAGAACCTATTTGCAAGAACTGTCAAGAACTTATCTGTCAAGAACTGTCAAGAAACTAGAAATTACAAGAACTAGAAACTAGAACACCTAGACTCCAAGGACATAGACATTTCAAGAATTCATAAAACAAGACTCAAGAAAACTAGAACTAGATAACAAGAAATAAATTGATTTAATTGTGATATTCAAGGATAGTTCAAGAAACATAGATTAGAAACTCAAGAAAATAGAAACTGGATAAAACAAGAATAGAACTTAACACGCTAAGACTCGTTCGAGGTTAAACTGTTATACAAGATTGTACACACCTAAACACTACTGTTTTACTAAGTATAAATTTTATACTTCTTGAAATGATTTGTAAAATCATTATTTCTGTTTTCTGATAAACACCTGTGAACTTACCAGCTTTATAGCTGACTGTTTTAGTATGCATTTTCAGGTAACCTTGCTTTAGTAGGATTGGCCCGTCAGGATCCTAGCTCGAGTTGCATGCATACAATTAGCTGGAGATTTCTTTGCATTATTTTTGTATTATTAGTCATGTATTGAAATCTCTAGGAATCATTTGCGAATTCCAACTACTTTTGTATAAACTTATTTATTAATGTAATGTATTTTCGATGTCTCATTTAGAGTCATTCATTATGTACCTATGTGCTTGTTGATATTTGATTTCTTAACGTCCCGACCCAACCGCTTCCGCAACCCGAAATGTAAGTCCCTAGTTATGTGGATCCATAACGAGGTTATCTTAATATTGAGGTGTGGAATCCCTCAATATACTAGTTATACGGATATAACTTTGGTATTACGATCTATTCGTGATAATAATACCAATATACCTTAATCTTGATTGTTAATAGATATAACCGATCAAGAACGAGGTTTAGAATACTTAGAAATTCGTAGGATTTGTTTTGCAGAAGCTAAATTCGCAGATTGTAAAGTGTTAGGGTTTTCTAAACCAAAAACATCATATATACTCGGTTCAGTTCGTAGGCCGTGCGTTTTGCGAATGACTCAGTTCGTAGCCTTATTGGCCCTGCAAACTGACGCGGTTTGCTGGCCCCCTTGCGAACTTAACTCAGTTCGCATCGCAACTTTTCATTTTGCAATCTATATATTTATCGTATACTTATATATAATAATTATATTAACCACAATACTAATTATTCAATATCAAAATTAAGATCAATGTACAAAACATGATTATAAACTAAACACTATTACAAGCTAGAACTGTTGTCACACAAACATGTCCTAACACGAAAATTTGGGGGTGTTACAAGACCGATAGCTAATCGTTATTATAATCAAACACAGGTTACCTAAACAACAAATGTATCAAGTGCCTGTGTAATTCTTATAATAACCAACTAGCCCAACTAACACGTTGACATGTCCCAACAGACTCCCCCTTCACAATAGCTCAAGTTTGTCCTTGATAATCACTTGTATATCTTGCTTCCAACATAGTTCTTCAGCTTCATGCAAGTCTTAACCATCATTTGATAATCTCATGCTACATCACCCCATGCTTCTGTTGTCAAAATGCTATTCTCATTTAACTTCATCAAATCTTTCTTCGACATATTCATTAGATGATGATGGTCATAAACTTTGAAGATCTCACATTCACCACATTCAACTTCATCATCAGCTTCAACCATGACAGCTTCTCCTGTCTCTGAATCCACATGCCAACTTTTCATATTTCCCAAAATATCTTGTGGCATTGTCTTCAGTGGGATCTGCTGTACACACTTGACAGCTGGATATACTTTCTTTCGACGTCTTTTTCCAGTTCTTTCACTTCTTTCCTTTAACTTGATTGTTCTTCCAACTCTTGGCTAAATTTTTTCAAATTTCATCGATCTACCCTTAGTCTAGATAATCTTTGCAACATACTTGGCATAATCATCATTACAAGGATTATTCAGTTCAAATCTAGCCAAGTCTCGAATTTCAAATCTAGGAAGAGAACTAAAAACTGCAAGCTTCTTCTCAAAATATTGAACTCCGTCAAACCTTTTGATAGCGAAGAGCTTCAAGTCAGAATCAAAGTACCATCCGATGATTCCTCTATGCGGAACACGCTTTCCAGTAATATCTACTTCAGAAACTCCAATCTTCTTCTTTATCTTTGGTAGTTTTCTGTACATAACCACTGGATTCTTAGTTGGAATAAGAATATCATCTTCTTCTTCAGAATCACTTGAGTCATCGATATCTTCATCTACATCGACTACTCTTTCTCCTTGATCATCTACAAATTCTGTCCTAGATGGATTCACGACGTTTTCATCAATATCAACATCTGGATCAACACCTTCATCTACCACAATTTCAGGAATATAAATCAAGTCTTTAGGTGGAATAAACTCACCTTCTTCAAGATCATAATCAATCTCGATTTCAGCTTCATCTCCAAAATCACTTTCAGAATCACTCAAGTTAATTTTCTCCAATTCTACAAAGAGATAAACACACATGAATTAAATAATAATTTAAATTCTATAATTGATCACTTATCAATCTTAGAATTCCTTTATTATTTCAATCATTAAAATATCAAACAATTAATACATAATCTTAATCTTTTATAGATTTCAGAATTCTACCTAAGATTATGATTAATATATCTCTCTATACTATAATTGTTTTGCAAATAATTTCTAAGTATATTTCCAGTAATAATAATATAAATTCTTTAGTTAATTTCTCAGAATCAACTCTAAGAATTTCTTTATCGTTTCAAACACATAATAATACAATAAATAAAACTTTCATTGAATAAATACACAGTATATTACAATCGATCCAAGTTTTACATATCTTATTATCTAAACATCTTCTAACTAACTTCCTTACCAGCATCATCAACTGGTGCAACATTGCTTGGACTAGCTTCACCTTCACTTGCAGGCACAGACTCCCCCTGAAGAATAGATCGCTCACCAGTCGTAGAAGGACCAGTCGGCTCTCTATTTGTATGTGTATCTAGATCATGGTCTGTATCATCACTCCATGTAGTCCTCATCTCATCACCTATACAAGTCTCATTAGGTATAACAATCTCCCCCTGAGATGACTTGTTCTTTCTTAGATCAGCTACCAAGCGACCTAGCCCACTCTGCTTATCAGCAACATCAGCAGACAATGTCAAATTGTTCTGAAGCATTAGATTGTAAGCTTCACCCTGGTTACCTAGCTGTTGAGCAAGCGACAGAACTTGTGAAGTCAAAAGTGAAGTGGTTTCTTCCAAAATCCTAACCCTGGACTACAAAGTATCAGTCACAAGTGGAGTAGTAGTAGAAGGTAGAGAAGAAGTAGGAATAGACGGTGTGAGATGCTGAGCAACAGTAGAAGCAATGCCAGAAAGTCGTCTAGCTGCCACTCTGCTGAACTTTGTTATCCCATATTGTCTAGGACGAACAATAGCAGCAATCATCTCAGCCTATCCAAATGTATAAAATTAATTAATAAATGTTATAGTCTCTGCTATCACAATATTTAAGTAATTATAACAAATAAACAACTAAACTCGTATCTTTTACCTCAGTAGGTACGGATACCTGTTCCATTGTTGTTGTTGTCGTTGTTGTGGCCTCAACACTAGGTGTAGCCTGAGGAACTGTCACAGAAAAATCTGTCTCAGTTGTACAACTCCAACATAACCTGAAACGTTTACTAATTGTAAGATTAGAAAACTAACCATCACCAATAGTCAAATTAGGCGTGAAAGCCCTCAAACATTTCCGTCGTTAAATTCGAAGAGATTGTTCTTCCTTCGAATCAGTAGGCTCGTCAATCAGATTGAAATCCGGATCGACCTCCTTGGCTTTGCACTTTTCTTTAAGCGCTGGATCAACAACAACAAGCTTTGATCCTCGCTTGATCATACCAAGTAGCAATTTAAAAGGATCATGTATACTATCATCATCATCTGAATCAGAAGCAGTACCACCATCCTGACCACCAGAGGGTCCAACCTCCGTATTATGAGTATGAATTATATTAAACATTTATGATTAGCATTAAGCCCAATCATACGAGTTCTATATAAGTTAAATCATAATACCTGAGTAGATACACCTTCAGGTCAAGAACTCCCTGGTCTATCAACCCTTGGGTGTACATCCTCCGGTTCCTGTGTAAAATGATAATTAGACCTTATGATTAGCATAAAGCTCGATCATCTAAGTCTCCATATCATATATAACAATATACAAGGTACATAAGATTTAAGATAAATACCTCTGTAGGAGCAACATATTGCTCAATTGCCTGTAAAACTGGATCAGTGGCATCATCATGGTGACCCAGCACCTCTTGAACCAATTGTGCAACAATCTCAGGCACAACGTGTTGTCCTTGCTGCCCTGCCTGGATAAGTACATCATCCAAAAGATCTTGTGGTGCCTCAGGTGGAACCACATCATCAACAGGCTCAGCAGGTGGACCAGCACTAGCAACATCATCCTCCCAACCATTGTTAGGTGGAGCAACATAGAGTGGATTGATCAAAAATCCAAAAAAAATTCTCGTCTGCGGTCTGAAGTTCTCAGGTTGAAGAGAATCGAAATTAAATGCCCCATTGTATCCACGAAGCCCGATTGTATCAACAGAAGCTGTGGGCTGATATGCTGGTAGATCATGCAGAAAATGACGAATAACCAGCATGCAGAACCGTGAATATAACATAAAGGTCTACTTGACCTGTCCAGTAATCTGTCCTCGTAAGGACTCAAAAATATAAGATGAAAAATTGTATGGTTTATTATAAACCAGGGACTGTACACCGGACATCAGCGTCGGCGACAACTCGTCAAGACCACCCTTCTTGGGTGCAAAAACTGTAATCAGGACATGCCATTAGAAACGTCATTGCTCAAAAACAAGGGCCTTCAGAAACTGGCATCCTCGTGTAGGTCCTACGTACCCCATCCTGTCCAGAGCTCCCTCAATAAAATCCGCAGGAAACTCTGTTGGACCGTCCTCTTGCTCTTCTGCACCAAGACGTAATATCTCACACAGATCAGCAGCAGTGAAAATAATAGGTCGTCCACCCACGGTTGTACGGATAACCGGTGGGTTAACAGAAGCATCATAGACGATGTCCGTCCAAAAATCCTGAAGAATAGCCAAGGAAAGCGGTGGAGAAGTGGTAATAGCATGTCAAATACGTGACCGTGCCAAAACTGTGAGTATATCCGCAACTCTCGACGCTCCCTTCTTCGTAACATCTAAATCTACAAGTACATTGTGTGTACTCGCAAATTGTCTACCTGCCATATCTATAAAACATACACAAATGATAGATATTTAGTATATGAATATTATATTCAACTTAACTTAATTGACCTATTGACTACATACGTCTCAATTGTCAATTATATTCAATAAATATAACAGTCATATATTCATACAAATATAACTTGTTATTTAGAAATCTCAAGTTGCATGAATTCGTTAACTTTTTAATTTTATTAAAAATTCTCAAGTTAAACGTAGTAAATTATTTTATAAAATTTGACCGCCGATATAACATCAGGACACGCCGCACGACTACGCCATGAGTCGGAAGACTTTCGACCAAATCGTCCACTTAACTTATTAAAATAGTATAAGATGCAAAATTATAAATACGTATTCACTTATAAACTCAAGTCTAAAACATATTAATTTTGTGTCATTTCAAACTTATAACAAAGAGTCATAAGTCTCAAATGTGTATTTAAATAGCTTGTAAAAAATTTATCGCAAATCTAAAACGATACACATTTGTTATTATTATTTTTAAAAAAAAAAATAAAAATTCAATTCGCAGACTGCGAAGTTCGCAACTCAGCTCGCAAGTAGCTGAGTTTGCAGTTCAGCTCGCAAACCATCTCAACTCACAAGTCAAAAAGTCAACAAACTTTGCTTCGCAACCCTTCAGTCAACGAGTCAACGCGAACTGAATTCAGTTCGCATAACTTGTTCACCTCGAAGGTCAACAAGTCAAATATTCAGTTTGCATAAGCGGGAATCTCAGTTCGCAGACGCTCCTGCGAAGTGAAATTCAAAGCAAATCGAAAATCCGTGAAGTTTGGTAACAATCGATTGATTAAATCTTGTTCTACATCAATCGTTTAATATAATCTTAGATTTCTATGAGTTTTAATCCATTAAATCTGAGTTATTCGAATGAAATTGTAAACCGAGGGTTTCGAAACCTTCAAACTCCGATTACTCAACAAATACATGGTTAATTTAAGTGTGGTATACCTCAAAACGTGTGTAATCGAAAAATGATCAAAGCCTATGGAGCGAAAACTAGTTCCTCGTACGTATATAATCAGAAAAACGAAAAAGATAAACTCGGTTCGCTTCGCACTCTCGTTTCAGCTCACAAGTAATGTGGGGAAGTGAGTTCAGTTTGCAACTCACTGTTCCCTTATACACCCTAGTCTCAATTCGCAAGTTTGACCAGTCAACTTCGCAAGGTGGCCAAAAGTGAAAATTGTACACTTAGTATAAATAGAAACGGGCAAAATAATTCAATATTATTTTCAACCAACTCACTTTTACATGATTAATAACAATTGTAACTTATTTCCAAGGGAAAAATTAAATTATGAAATAAAATAAAATAAAACTTTATTAAACATAAAGATAAAACAAAATATATAAAAAAGTGGTATCGAGTACCTTATTATTAACTACCATAAGAATACACAAAGAAAATCTAAACAAATATAAAACTTTGGAGATTAAGATTTTATCTGTCAAGGGATCATATTAGTAAGAATAAGCTATAGAATCTTAATATTTTAAGTCTAAGATGATTGTTAGTATACTTACCTCAAGAAGTTCATATAAATACCAATTATTTTACCATTTACATACTTATATTTATAATATTATATCTTAGTTACCTTTATCCACACAGTATAATTGAAAACCATCTATTCACATTTGTGAATCATTTAGTAGATAGTTCTAGACAATTACCGGTATGATGATCCACATAAACAATTTATACTCAAATTTTTAAGCATACTTTATTATTATTAGTATAAATATAAACTAGTGTTTTCCATTACATGATATACTGTGAATTCAAGTAAAGTACATAACACTGAATTATAACTAAGGTACATAAAGTACACTTATATTATTTATATTTAGACAAATATCAAACAAAAACTTTTATTTTTGTATTTTTGCTAGGCGGCGATTCCCCTCAGGTAACAAGCAAATGAATGCCATACGCTACCTTTATTTTTTTAAATATTGAAATACTACTAACTATTACAATTACAGAAATACCCCTGGAAGACTAGTTACTCTGCATTCTTCATTCCGTTTAGCTGAACCACGATCTCGAACCGTGCTCTGTTAAAAACCTTCGTATACAGGTCTGCTAAGTTATCCGCAGTCGGAACCTTAACTAACCGTATCATCTTCTTCTCAGCACAATCACGAATGAAATGATGTCTAATATCAATATGCTTCGTCTTACTGTGTTTGACTGGATTGTTAGTGATGGACATCGTTGATTCATTGTCTATCATCATAGGAGTGTTCTTCAAATTTAAACCATAGTCTCGCAGTTGTTGTTGAATCCAAAGAATTTGAGAACAACAGCTGCCAACTGCAACATACTCAGCTTCACATGTAGAAATGGCTACTGAGGTTTGCTTCTTGCACTGCCACGACACCAATCTTCCTCCTAAAAATTGACATCCACCAGTTGTTGACTTTCGATTTAGATTGCATCCTCCATAATCGGAATCTGTGTAAGCAACAAGATCCAAGTCTCCATCAGAAGGATACCAAAGTCCCAGCTTAGGCTTCCCCTTGAGGTAACGAAAAATCCGTTTCACAGCTTGCATGTGAGATTCTTAAGGAGTGGCCTGATATCTTGCACACAGACAGACGGCGAATATTATATCAGGTCGTGATGCAGTAAGATACATTAGTGATCCAATCATGGCCCTATAAAGAGTAGGATACACATCCTGATCACTCGATGTACCAGGACCAAGTCCATGATTGAATGGTATGGGAGTATAATAGATTCTACTTTCATCCATCTTGAATTTCTCTAATAACTCTGCAGTATATTTAGATTGATGAACAAAGAATCCGTCCTTCTTTTGATCAACTTGCAATCCTAAGAAGAAATTCAACCCTCCCATTGCAGACATTTCAAAACGTTTCTTCATGACTTTCTCAAATTCTTGACACATCTTTTCTAAATCCATTCTCAAGTTTATCAATTGATCCTCTTGTAAATCCATTCTCAAGTAGATACGATGATAGTGTTTCATACCACATCATGGGTGCTTGATGTAATCCATATAAAGCCTTATCTAAACGATATACTCTATCAGGATATGATGGATCAGTAAAACCAGGTGGTTGAGAAACATACACCTTTTCTCTAATCTTGCCATACAAAAACGCACTTTTAACATCCAATTGATAAACTTTAATTCCTTTGAATGTTGCAAAAGCTAAGAATAGCCTAATTGCCTCAAGTCTAGCAGCAGGTGCAAACACTTCAATATAGTCAATGCCTTCTGTCGCACCCCCAAAACACGTGGCAGCGGAAGTAGGAGGTGTCACGGGGGCGCCGACCAAATTAAATATCACAACACAAAGATTGAAGCAAACGACCTCTACATGAGACGTTTGAAAAATAGTTACATTACCATAAGTCAAATGTTTACAAAAGCATATGGAGTTCGCATGATATAAGCAGATTTACATTGTTATAACTACAAAATATAGGAATGCAATTAAATCTCTTGTTTGAAAATATGCGACTCGAGCTATGCTTCCCAAAAGCATCCTACTGTCTTGTTTCCTGTAGGTAGTCCTACTGCGTCTATAAACCTGAGAATACATACTAAAAGGGTCAACATAAAGTTGGTGAGTTCATAGGTTTAAACAGCTGAAAACATAAGTATGAAACACACGATTTCTTTTGCATTGCACGAATGCGAAAACAGTTGTAAAAAAGTATCATGTTATCCTTTTTTAACCTTTGTTATCTTTTGTTATCCTTGTTATCCTTTGTTTTCATTTGTTATCCTTTGCGTCATGAGCTCATAGTTCGAAGCTTAACCCTTGTTGTTGCCTCGACAAGTGTCTAATCCGGAACACTCGTTTAAACAAATATTAATACGTCCGTTTGACAGGTTAGCGCGACTAACCCGGACGGGGGTGTCAATCCCCGATAGATCTATCCAATAATATTCACGCTTCAAAATTAACGAACTACAATGTGCGAGGACTTTGTTGGATTATGGTCTCACTCATGCGTTATCCTTGTTATCCTTTGTTTTCCTTTGTTTCCTTTGTTATCCATTGTTTATAAACAGTTGTATAAAAATAGTTGCACAACAACAGTTGTATAAAGCATGTATAAAGACAGTTGTATAAAAATAGTTGTACAACAACAATTGTATCAAGCATGTAGAAAGACAGTTGTATAAAACATGTATGTATGTATTCTCCCCCAAAACAATTTAAAACAAGTAAAAAGGGGCTATGAAACTCACCAGAGTTGAGCAGGTAGCAAGCAATATCAAATATTAGCAAGTAGTGGGTGTTCTCGTTCCCGTGTGCAACCTCCTAACGCCCTAAACGTATGACGTTGTATAAGTAGATGTCTCAAAAGACCATCTATAGCGATTGTATAAGTGGGGGTTGATGTCCACTTAAGCCAATCGGGTAGGTGGGGGTTTTATGTCCACCTAAAGCTAGTTCATCAACTAGTATGTCCAAATAAGTTGATTATTTTGTTTGAGTTTTGGAAAAACAGGTACGGCCCATTGGTGTGGTTATGTAATAATAATTCAAAGTATTATTATTATGTTCATCGTATTGTATACTTCTCGAAGCATATGAGTTTCATATATGATTTTACATCATAAAGGTTTGATCTTTGTAGGTGTTTATTGCTTTTATATATATGGTTATATATATGTCTGACGTATTAAGGCTCGGAATTTAGAGTCTAAAATGTGATTTTCTGAAAATTAATTAAGGGTCAAAAAGTCAACTCTCAAGGTCAAAAAGTCAACTCACGAAGTCAAAAAGTCAACTCGTGAAGTCAACTCGCAAGTCTTCAGTTCGCAAGTCAAACTCAACTCGCAAGTCTTCAGTTCGCAAGTCAAACTCAACTCGCAAGTATTTCAGTTCGCAAGTCAAACTCAACTCGCAAGTCTTTCAGTTCGCAAGTCAACTCAACTCGCAAGACTTTCAGTTCGCAAGTCAAACTCAACTCCCAAGACTTTCAGTTCGCAAGTCAAACTCAACTCGCAAGTCTTTCAGTTTGCAAGTCAACTCAACTCACAAGACTTTCAGTTCGCAAGTCAAACTCAACTCGCAAGACTTTCAGTTCGCAAGTCAAAGTCAACTCGCAAAGTCAACAGTTGTGTTTTTGTCTTGGTAACATGGTCAAACGGGCTCGGTTTGACCCGAAATTTTTAATGAAGCCTTAGATTAGTACATAGAGTCTCCAGAAATTTTTGGTTCGTGTTGGAGTCATTCCGAGGTGTCGGTTTTAAAAACGCATGTCAAACTTCAAGGTTTCATGATTGCGGTTTTTGTCGGTTTATTTCGCCAGTTTTTCTTAACTAGTTATGTTTTGAATTAGAGTCCACAATTTTTACCAATTGTTCTCCTATGTGTCTAGTTGTTAACCTGATTTTTCCGGTAATTATAGAGTCCATCAAGATAGGTAGAAAATTCCGTGTAAGAACTGAACTCTATTTTCGACAAATCTCAGACCAGACTCTAAGATCGGCTTATACACAAAATTACGTACAGATCTGAAAAAAGTGTGAAACACGAAAGTTGTAGCTCTTTTCAATACGCAAATTTTAAAAAAACATGCATCATCTAACTCTTAGTATACGATTTTATACGAATTTTTCTTTGAGTCTGACTTTTCTGGGCAGATTTGTGCATGCTAACATATGTTATGTAAAAACGATTTTTGATCTTATATTTGGATATAAGCATATTAGATGAGCAACTAGACATTGAAATCAGTAGCATGCAAGTATATTTATGAAGAGTTTACGTGATTTCTTACAAAGAAAAATGGTGAGAAAGGATGGAGATGGTGAAGAGAAGCTTGATTCTTGTTCCTTCCTTCTTCTTGTTCTTGATTTCTTGAGTGAGATAATGATGATTTGATGATGTATGATGAAAAAAGAAACTGAGTTTATGAGGGTTTTTAGAGAGAGAGAGGGGCAGATTTTAGAGAGAAGGAAGAGAGATTGTGTGTAGAGTGAAATGGAAGGAGTGTGGGGAGTGGAATGGGTTTGGAGGTGGTGTAATTCATTAGCAACAAAGGGGAGTGGAATGGGCAGTAAAAAGGGGGGGAGAGGGCCGGCCAAGGGGGGGCCTCTCAAGGGTATTTTGGTCATTTCTTTTTTTATCCGATTTGTGCTTCGCGTGGTGTTCGTTTTCTCGTTCGGTTTGATGTTAAACGTTTAATACGCGTTTTTAAGTATCGATTTAAGTTTCTATATTTTCACTTGAAGTATTCATTCTAAATACTTGAAAAACATTTACAAAAATGATTCGTTAATTTAGTGATCTCGATTTGCACATTCGTTGTACGGATTCTAAATCGCGTGACATTTTATTTGGACGTTTTTCGTTATCGTTTAAAGACACGATATATTAATTGATAGTTTTACACTAAATAATATATTTTAGATTCAAAAATATATTTTGACCTTCATTCGATTGTCGGGCGTGTTCTGCGCGTTTTCGTTGTGTCTGAGACGTTTTAATCGAAACATCTAGGTTTTTCGGGTATTATTATATTAAAATAATAATATATGATAAATAACTTCTAAAAATAGATTAAAGTTATTTATAGAAATGTTTTCACCAACGTCGTATTTATACAGTGTCGGACCCGTCCGGTCGTTTTGCACAATTTCACCAAATTACGTAAGCGTAATATAAATCAATTACGGGGGTGTATATTCACATAAATATACAAATAGTTACAAGTAATTACTAGTATTTAGCCTAATACTAAACTAAACACACGTAATTAGGGTTTCTAGTAGGTTAATAAGTAACCCTAAATCGTCAGGTGTCACACCCTCATCCTGGTTAAAACCTTGAACCACTAGACGAGCTTTATTGCGAGTCACGATTCCCCGATCGTCTCTCTTACACTTAAATACTCATCTAGTACCAATCGGGTATTCACCAGGTGGAAGATCAAATAATTCCTAAACTTCAAGTTTCTTAAATTGGGATAGTTCTTCTTGCATGGCTTCTACCCATGAGTTATCTTTTAAGGCCATCTGTACATTCTTTGGTTCCTCTTGTGAGATAAAGCAAGAATACATACACTGATGATATTCTCCAGCTTCAACTACAGAAGTAAACAAACTAGTACTTCTAGATAACTCATTTCTCATTTTACACCTAAATTTAGATCACCAATAATTTGAATCGTTGGATGATCCTTATTTATACGTGATGTAGAAACGGGTTCAACTACTATCTAATCTTCCAGATTAGTATTAATTTCCTCCAGAGGAGGTATCTCACTATTCTCACCAACATTTTCATCAATATGCTGATCCGGATTTTGAGGGATATCCTCTGTTTCAGTGTCAACAGTAGTCTCTTCAGTAACAGTGATAGGAATGTTCGACCTAGGGATTAAGCTGATTTCTTCATCCATATAAATAGTGTCATCACATTCTGAACTGATTACTTCATCACTGAGAGGAATATTGAATGATTTGAAGAGATCTGAGTAATTAAACTATCAATCCAATCCCTTATGAGTATCGTAGGAATAGCTAGTAACTTCAATGTTATAAGCTATTTCAAGACGTCCAGTGACAATATTAAAGACACGCTTATTTGGAGAATTAGCAACATAACCTAGGAAGTATCCTTCGTCAGCTTTTTCACCAAACATTGGTTGAGTTTGTGTTTTCAATATCGTGCACTTAACTCCAAAGGGTTCAAATCCTTTCAAGTTAGGTTTCTATTGTTCAAAAGCTCATAAGAATCTATTTAAAATGTGACATGATGTATTCACTGATTCAGCCCAAAAAATGACTGGAAGCCTTGAATCTGCAAGCATTGTTCTAGCAGCTTCGATCAATGTTCTATTTTTCCTTTCAGCAACACCATTTTGTTGTGGCTCATATGGTGCACTGAATTGATGATTGATTCCTTTGCTCGGACAATAGACATTGAGAGTTGAGTTTTTAAACTCAGTTCCGTTGTCACTACGAATACTCTTCACCCGTGCTCTATAAGTATTCTCTACTAGATCTAAGAATTCCATAAGTATTCTAAGAGTTTCATCCTTAGATCCCAAAAAGAATACCCAAGAGAATCTAAAGTAATCATCGGTAACAACTAAACAGTACCACTTGCCACCTATGTTTCTCTTGCTTATTGGGCCAAAGAGATCCATATGTAGCAGTTCAAATGGCGAGGATATAGAATTTTCTGTTTTAGACTTGTGTGATTTTTTGTGCTGCTTTCTTTTCTTACAAGGAACACACCTGTCTTCAAACTCAAAACGTTTTTGTTGAACACCTAGAACTAAACCATTTTTTGTTATATAATTCATTTTGCGAAAGTTCAGGTGTGTCATCCTCTTATGCCATAATAATGAGTCTGTTTCTGTAGCTTTGGATAACAAACATGTCGACACCATTGAAGTGTTAGGAACACCCATGTTTATGGCATAAATATCCTTCTTCCTTAGTGTCCTCATTAATATCCAATCCTCAGGGATTTTAAATCCTGGCTTCAGAACTAAACCCTCCTTTTCATTAAAATGAACTGGATGACCTTTATCACAGACTTGGGACACACTCACTAGGTTGTGAACCAGTTCTTCAACATAGTTCACATCCTCAAGATTCAAAGTTCCGATAAAAACTTTTCCTTTCCCAGTTATTACACCTCCTTTTTCACCAGCGAAATTAACACACTGTTTTAATCCTCCTTTGAAGTCTGTTAATAGACTTCTGTCACCTGTCATGTATTTTGAGCATCCACTATCCACATACCACAAGCTATCTACGTACACAGTCTGCTCCTGCACATAACTGTTACAAAGGATCAGTTATCAAGAGGGACCCAAGCCATAACGGTCTTGGTGTGTCCCTCATCATCAACAATCTTAACCTCTTTAAAGTAACCATAACTATTTTCATCAGGAGTCTTGGTTACTTTCAAAGATATCTGAGGTTGTTGATGATCAGTAGATCTATGCCTATGAGGAGATTGAGTAGATAACCTCTTAGGCACATAACCTTGGGAATTTTTCCCAAAATTCTGAATTTTATTACTCCCATGTGAAAATGAAGAATAACCATTTTCATAGTGACTATGGTTTCTTTTGGGGGTCTTAAACCTCGACGGTGTTTTATATCTTGGTTTAATAAAGGAATTTTGATTTTATCCATAAGGCCGTTTAGGTTTAGGAGGGGAAACACTATGTGATCCCTCACGTTTCAAAATGTTTACAGGTTTAGTAGCTGGTTTACTTGTCAAACCCGGTCTAGGATTTACCCTGTCTACATTCACATTTGAGTAGCAACTAACTTTTCTTTACTCGTAGACTTATGCAATGCTTTAGACTTCTTATTTGGACAACAAGAAGTCACATGCCCTTTTTGGTGACATTTAAAGCATGACATCTGTTTGCGATGACCAGACTCTTTTGCTTTCCCTAAGTCAGTTTGCTTTTTAGACACTGAAGGAATAAGTTCTTTAATATCCTTATCATCTGATACCATATCATGGTCTTCAGATCGTAAGTCATTAACAACAGGCTTCTCTGTTTGTGGAGCCTCTGACTTATCAGTTTATATGTTCTCAGAATCTCTGGACACATCAGTTATATCAAAATCAACTGTTTTAGAGTAATTAGCATTAAATGGAGGGGCTACATGATTATAACCTATTCCAGTACTATCAGTTACTCTTCTTGCAGAGCTAATCATTGAGTCTAAATTCAGCTTAGAAGTAGCATAACTTTCTAACTTACGATTAAGCTCTAAGACCTGTAACTTGGATGCAGCTAATTCACTATCTCTACTAGCTAAGTTTGTCTTTAAGTCTACTATAACCTGATAAAGACCATCTATTTTAACAATCTGCTCATTTATTATATCTTTTAATGTGGTCTTATCTGTTGCATCAGACTTAATCTTAGCTTTTAGAGCTAGTTTGTCCTCATTAAGTATTCGGACATCACCTTTTAATGTGTCTATTTCAGATTTCATAGTTAAATTAGATTATAAAAATACATTAACCTGGGACTGCAAATCAGTGACTAAGTAACAAACATCAGCAAGAGTAAGAGTGTCAAGACATACCCTCATTTTATCAGTATTGATTTCAGCCATGTGAGCAACAACGTCTTCTGGACTCAAATGCTCAGTTGAATCCATGTAGAGTATATTATCTTCACTAGGCTTCTTTTGCATGTCTGGTACTTGAAATTTGATGTCGATTCAACAGACTTTTCTTCATCCAAAATCTCAACCATTAGAGCCTCTTCGGAAATTGCTTTCCAATCATAAAATCCATCCAACTGTTGAAATACCAAAGCCTTAGAAGCTAAAGACTTACCCGAGCTTTGATTATTCTCATTCTTTTGGTCAACTTTTTATCTTTGACATTCCCTTGCAAAATGTCCAAAACTTTGACAGTTAAAACATGTCACGTTGGATTTATCAAACCCAACTTTGTTACCAACAAGTTTTCTTCCTGTATGCTTCAAATTTTTTTAACTCTCTTTGACACCATAGCTAGTTGCCACTGGAGATCCATTTCTTCTAAGTCATCAGGATCAACTTGGTCATAATCCTCATCAAATGTGGTTGGATCATTAATCTTTCCCTGGATGTAATTTTCATATGAAGTAACAAACGAAGCAAGAACAGACAGTTGCTGTTCAGCAGATTTCACACTCATAGGCATCTTATGATGCTCTTGAGTGGACTTCTCAGTTACATTGCTTTGTTTTTCACTTCCAGCAGCAATATAGCACAAATCTTCAGATACAAGTTCAACATTGTTTTCAGTAATATCACCAACTAACAATGCAGTAGTGGAACTTGCAGATGCATCAGAGGGACTAGCCTTACCAAAGTATAGCTTAGGATCTTGAACCTGATCATTATCTGCATCCCTTGTTTTCTTAGTGAATGCATATCCTCTGAGTTTATCTATTGCATCTTCCAGAGTCATAGATGCATAGTGATCCTCATTATCTTTGATCATCACACCATGCATTTCCCATCTTTGCGGTTGATGTGTGCTAAGTATAGGCAATTATAATCACAAGTTTAATTAAGGAAATACTAAATAATATTATCACACAATTTAGGCAAGTGTTATCCTGATCATAGAATATAGTTTCATAAGTAAGTCCAGATTCGAACACAGGGAACGTGATTTAATCTTTAACTAACTATTTATTTATCCTAATTACAATTATTACAATTAATATACAAATTCACAATTATAAACAATAATATACAATAATATATAAGATAGGGGGGACATTTTAATTCCGAATGAACATATATATATATATATATATATATATATATATATATATATATATATTTGATACCAATTCTTTAATAGATAAGTTTAAAGAAACAACTTAAGAATACTCAATTGAATAGAAGATTATGACTATTTAAACTATTATTTATTACACTTATTTTATCAACTTATGTCTATTTGCATGTTAGCTATTATTATTGTGATTTACTAATGTAGAAAATCTCAAAGGTTATGACAATTCTCATATATCAATACCATCAAAGGTTATGTAAGTATCACTATTTATTAAGATCTATCAACATATTATTCATGCAATTCCAGGGTCGTTGAATCATAATGCTATTTAACATCTAATAAAACATAATCACTTAATTTAAAAACCCAAAAGGTTATTGCAGTTTATCTATAAATCAGTTAATTATGATTATTAACATAATATAACACATAATTCTTGCATAATAATATTCAATAATATAGTTCCAACATAAACATATAATTCATATAATAAACATACATTTAAACATTCATAATGAAAATCTAATAAGCAATTAATTCAAATAAACAATATCCATAGTAACCCAAAAGGTTAGTGAAGCTACAAGGATAAAGAAACCGAACCAATTTGACGAACTAGCTTTTCCTAGGGTTGAAAACCTTCAAACCTTAGCTCCTTAGCCTCCAAATTCGCACCTTTAGTCGACCTTAAACCTTAATATTCGACTTTGTATTCTAAGAATCGTATATGGTTTAGCTTAAATCAAGCCTCTATTTATAGTTTTTCTGGCCGACCCTCCAACCGCCGGTTGGGACCTCCAACCGCCGGTTGGGACCTCCAACCGCCGGTTGGAGTTAATTGAATCCCACTCCAACTTCTGCGCTTTTCCACCGACTTGAACCTTTAGCCCCAACCGCCGGTTGGACAATCCAACCGCCGGTTGGACTTAAACTCCAGAATATTCCAAAATCAGCTTGGGCTTCAAATTGGGCTTCTCTTCCTTCTTTAAACGGATTCACTTATTTTCTTGGCCCGAATCTTTAATATTATCTTTTTAGTCTTCATTTCTTCAAGGTTTAGATCTTCTTTTCTTCAATTGCTTTAATTTCTTCAGTTTCGGTCTTATTTTCGTTCCTTTTTCCTTCAATCTTCAATTAAAATATATTTCTGCAAATATTAACAAAATAAGTATCTAAAATCATATAAATGCATAAAATATATATAAATATAGGGATAAATTACTATAAAATATACTATATATTTGATGCTTATCAAATATCCCCACACTTAAGTTCTGTTTGTCCTCAAGTAGAATACTGAATAAAATTCAAAAATAAGCATCAACTTGATATTTAATAATCAAAATACCAAAACTAAAAACCTATTTTATAATTTAAAAATTTAAACAATTTAATTAACATGGATAACTATAATGTATAAATAAAAATTATTATTATTCGTGCAATATATAGCTCATAAATGATTACTATTATATTTTTCCACTTTAAACAATCTATATTTATACTTCTGAATACATCTTTATTATTATTATGTATATTACTTATGATTTCCATATATGATATACTCTTAAACTTAATCATGCAATTTACTTTTATATTCCAAATATATATATAAAAGCCATTTTTAAGAATCAAGACATTGGTGACAGGTCTGCATTTACATGCAACAGAGCGACATAACTTGATTCAGGTAAAGTAAATTTTTAAATCAAACCAGCGGTGACAGGTCTGTACAGCCGTACAACAAAGCGACATAGTTTGATTTTTATTTATATATTTTTTTCTTTTGAAAGAACTTCTCTTTCTTCTACTTTATTTAAGAATACTAATTAGAAACCAGGTCTGTACTTACGTACAACAGAGGAAACAATTAGTAGACTCCCAAATGTATTTATATAAATAGAAAGATATATAAAATTATCGCATGATAAATCTAAGAATTAAGACTTTTATGTCATACATCATATTATGTACCATAAAATAATAAACAAGTTATTTATATTAATTTATTAAAATTCAGAAATCTTTATATAGATTGCCTATTAGTACTTCATATCATGTAACTATATATCACTTATTATTAAATAGCTTACATTATATATACAAAACAGTTAATCCATATTAAAGTCTAAACTTTTAAATACAAAACAACTCTTTAACAAAAGTATTCTAACTAATAAATACTCAGTTATACACTTAAAATCTCAAATTTTATTAAAAATTAAGAACAATAGAAACTTAAATCATTAAAGAAATTCTTCTTCTTACGAACCCTATCCCCACACTTAATTTATACAATGCCCTCATTGTATAAAAATGATAAACAAAAGTGAGTAAGGGAAAGAAAAATAGAACAGAAAAACTCCCTTGACTGAATATTCAAAATTCATCATCGGCTAAATAATTCTGATTGGTTGATTTCTTGATCTCTTGAAAAATAATATACAAAATCCACACTTTCGCAGTTAATCACGATTGCATTTAGCATATGCAATAAGCCTTTAAACCCCTTGGTATCCCAAGTGGACGAGTTATGTTCTCGTGAGGGTTTCCAGTGAACACACCCACAAAGTTCATTCCTGAAAAAAAAATCATAACATATATAAAAATAAACACATGTTGTCTCCTGAGAAGCACTTTTATTTAAATGTCGGTAAGTTCGACCAAATCCTATAACCTATTCTTCCAAAGATAAATATGAAAAATGTTCCACATTTCCTTTATAATATTTCTTTAAACGATGTCCATTGACCTTAAAAATATTTCCATCGAATGCTATTAAATCCACACTTCGATTAGCATGAACTTGGTGAATCACATATGGTCTGCTCCATCTTGATCTTAATTTCCCTGGAAATAAACGAATACGAGAATTATATAAAAGCACATGTTCTCCAGCAACAAAGGTTTTATTTCCCCAAAGTCGCGCATCATGCCATTTCTTCGTTCTTTCTTTATAAAGCCTTGAATTTTCATAAGCATTCTAACGAAGCTCATCTAACTCATGTATCTGTAAAAAGCGATGCCTACCAACTTCATCGGTATCCATATTGCATTCCCTAAGTGCCCAATATGCTCTGTGTTCTATTTCCACTAGTAAATGACAAGCTTTCCCATAAATTAACCTATAAGGAGTACAAACTGTAGGTGTTTTAAATGGGGTCCTATATGCCCAAAGTGCATCATCTAATTTCTCCGACCACTCTAGTCCGTTTAAACCAACAGAACGTTCCAAAATACGTTTTATTGCTCGATTTGTATTTTCAACCTGTCCACTTGTCTGTGGATGATAAGGTGTAGCAATCCTGTGACTAACTCCATATCTCTTTAATACTTTTTCCAATTGAGTATTACAAAAATGAGTACCCCTATCACTAATTAAGGCTTTAGGAGTTCCAAATCTTGCAAATAACTGTTTAAGAAATTTTACCACAACTTTTCCATCATTGGTAGGTAATGCCTTCGCTTCTGCCCACTTGGAAACATAATCCACAGCAACTAATATATAATTATTATCGTGACTTGTAGGAAATGGTCCCATGAAATCAATACCCCAGATATCAAATATCTCACAAACCTGAATATTAGTCTGTGGCATCTCATCTTTTTTAGAAATATTTTCAGCTCTCTGACATGAATCACAATTCCTAACAAAAGCATACGTAACTTTAAAAATCGTTGGCCAATAAAATCCTGCATCAAATATTTTCTTTGCCGTGTAACTTGGTCCATTATGACCTCCAACTGGTCCTTCATGACAATGCTTTATAATTTGCTGAGCTTCTTCACCATGTATACAGCGTCTAATTATCCCATCTGCACAATGCCTGAAAAGAAATGGGTCTTCCCAAAAATAATACTTTAAATCAGAAAAGGAATTTTTTCTCTTTTGGTAATCCATCCTTGGTAAAATCTTAGTAACCAAATAATTTGCATAATTTGCAAACCAAGGTATATTCATGATTTCTTGTGCCGTCATCAACTTCTCATCAGGAAATGTATCTTGAATTTCCTCTTCGTCTAATATTTCTAATTCCGGATTTTCCAACCTTGACAAATGATCAGCTGCGACATTTTCAGCTCCTTTCATGTCTTTAATCTCAATATCGAATTCCTGCAATAAAAGAATCCATCGCAATAAACGAGGGCGCGCATCCTGCTTATTAAACAAATATTTCAATGCAGAATGGTCAGTATAAACCACAATTTTAGTTAAAACAAGATAAGAACGAAACTTATCGAAAGCAAAAACTACTGCCAAAAGTTCCATTTCCGTAGTTGTATAATTTTCCTGAGCATCTGTTAATGTCTTACTGGCATAATAGATTGGCTTAAACTTGTTATCAATTTTCTGTCCCAAAACAGCTCCTACTGCATAATCACTAGCATCACACATTAATTCAAAAGGTAAATTCCAGTCTGGACTAATCATTACCGGAGCAGATATCAACTTTTCCTTTAAGGCATCAAACGACTGTTTGCATTCATCTGTAAACTCAAACTTTGCATCCTTTTCCAGCAAATGATTCAATGGTATCGCAATCTTTGAAAAATCTTTTATGAATCTTCTATAAAATCCGGCATGGCCTAGGAAACTCCTTATTCCCTTCACATTAGTAGGATAAGGTAATTTTGAAATAACCTCAATCTTTGCTTTATCCACCTCAATTCCTATCTTTGATATTTTATGTCCTAAAACAATTCCTTCTCGAACCATAAAATGGCATTTTTCCCAATTAAGAACTAGATTCGCACCTTCACATCTTTGCAATATCCTCTTTAAATTTTCTAAACAAGCATCAAATGAATCCCCAAATACCGAGAAATCATCCATAAATATTTCCATGAAATCTTCCACCATATCATGAAATATCGCGATCATGCAACGTTGAAATGTGGCTGGTGCATTACACAACCCAAACGGCATTCTTCTGTAAGCAAAAGTACCAAACAGACAAGTGAATGTTGTCTTATCTTGATCTTCAGCTGCAATGGGTATTTGAAAATATCCTGAGAATCCATCCAGAAAACAATAGAATTCTTTTCCTGCTAACCTTTCTATCATTTGATCAATAAATGGTAATGGAAAATGATCTTTTCTGGTAGCATCATTTAATTTCCGATAATCAATACAAACTCTCCACCCTCGTTCTTCTCATTAGGTACCACTGTCATTCCACCTTTCTTTGGTACGACATGTATTGGACTTACCCATGGACTGTCTGAAATAGGGTAGATTAATCCTGAATCCAATAGTTTAATGATTTCTTTCCTGACAACGTCTTTCACATTTGGATTCAATCTTCTTAATGGTTGTACAACTGGCTTAAAATCCGTGTCCATTAAGATTTTATGAGTGCAGTAAGTAGGACTGATTCCCTTGATATCCGTGATCTTCCATGCTATTGCCTTTTTATGTTGTTTAAGAACCTGCACTAAGCGATCTTTTTCGGCAGTTGATAATTTAGAAGATATGATAACTGGCAAATCTGATGTACCTTGTAAATAAGCATATTCTAGATGCGCTGGTAGCTCTTTAAGTTCCAATTGTGGTGGTTCTTCAATAGATGTATTGAATTCAAAGATCTCTTCTTTCAAATACAGAATCTTGTTGATAGAATTTGGTAATAATTCTTGGTTAGCAACTGGTTGTGATGATTCAGCTTTAGTATGTTGTTGAAGAACAACAATTACTTCCAAATCTTCATCTTCTTCTAATAGTTTGTCAAATTCTGCTAAATCTTTCTCAGTGTCAAATTCTTCAGTCCATTCTGTAAAAATTCCAGTATCTGTTTGATCTTTTTCTATTAAATTCTGAAAAGAAGGGTTATCTAGATACTCATAAGTATTCAAATAATAACAAGAATCATCAACATAATCAGGAAATTTCATAGATTTATTAACATCAAAAACGATTTTATCATCTCCTAATCTCATGGTAATCTTTCTATCAAAAACGTCTATTAGGGCATGTGTGGTTGTTTAAAATAGTCTTCCTAATATAATAGGGACTTTAGGGTCTTCTACCATATCTAAAATGACAAAATCACATGGAAAAACAAATTTATCAACTTTAATCAAAACATTTTCAATTATTCCCCTAGGATATTGAACAGATCGGTCAGCTAATTCGATACACATGCGAATAGGTTTCGGTTCTCTTAATCCTAATCGTATAAAAAGTGTATATGGCATTAATGAAATACTAGCTCCTAAATCTGCCAATGCATTTTCAATAGTTATTTCACCAATTTTGCAAGGTATAGTAATACTCCCTGCATCTTTGACTTTCGGAGGTAATTTATTCTGCATTATTGCTGAGCATCTTGCATTCATTGTCACCTTCGTCACATTATCCAGTTTATTTTTGTTTGTCAGCAGCTCCTTAAGATACTTTGCATATTTTGGCATTTAAGCTATAGCTTCAACAAAAGGAATGTTAATATGAAGTTGTTTCAGATTTTCCAGAAACTTGTGGTATTGTTCATCTTCTTTGTCTTTCCTAAGAGCAGCTGGATATGGAGGTGGGGGTGTATAGTGGGGTGTATAGTCTTTGATGACTTCTTTAACTTTATTTTCTCCATTCTCCTTCTTGTTTGCTTGTATGTCTTCATCAATTGTTTCCTTTTCAACCTGCTTAGATTCAACAATTTTATTAGCTATAATAGGAGAGTCAACATTCTTACCACTTCTGGTAATTACTGCGTTAGCTTGTTCCTTTGGATTTGTTTCAGTAAATCCTGGCAATGTTCCTGGAAATTTCTCCTGCAATGCTTTAGCAATCTGATGAACTGAGCTCTCAATTTGTTTGATTGAGGCTTCGTGATTGCGCATTCTGGCATCGTCTTCTTCATTTCTTTTATTACTTGCTTCAGCCATTTTTCCCAATGCATTTTCTATCACCGTCATTCTGTCATTATAGGAAGTTTGTCCTGTTTTGACATAATATCCTGGTGCTCCTTGTTGATATTGTTGGCCTGGTTGATTAACTCTTCTAAAATTAGAAACTTGACGATAATTTGGATTTCCTTGAAAATCCCCATACATAACTTCCTCATTACATATTTTGCTATCAGTATTAGGACATTCTTCTTTTAGATGACTTCCTCCACATATTTCACACCCAATCCTGATTGCATGAACTTGTTCATTTACTTTCTTAATATCTCTTCCCATACTTTCCAATTTTGCTGTTATAGCTGCTAGACCATCATTCTCTTCAGATATCCTTTTTCTTCCAGATGAACCATCATCCCATAACTGAGAATGTTTAGCTAATTCCTCAATTCCGGCTCTTGCCACTGCTGGAGTTTTCTTAGGTACTGGACCTTGTGCATCCAACTGTTGACGTGTCGCTCGATCAACTCCTTTATAGAATACTGTTATTTCTTGTTGGACATTCAAATCATGTTGTGGACATTTGTGTAACATTTCGTTATATCTTTCCCAAGTTTGATACAGAGATTCATCAGATTTCTGTTTGAAATTCCTAATCTCATCAATCATCTTTGAGGTCTTGGAAGGTGTACAGTACATTTTTAGAAATCTTGTGCGAAGATCTTCCCAAGTAGTAATAGATCCGGCTAGCTCATTATTAATCCATCTCTTAGCTCCATCCTTTAGTGTTAAAGGAAATACTCGCAGCATAACCTGATCTCTTGTAAAATTTGGGAATATGAAACATATCTGCAATCTCCAAAATTTTCTCAACATGCTCGTTTGCATCTTCTTTATCTTCTCCTCTGAAAGGATTTTCATGTAATTCCTTCAAAAATTGCCCCTTTAACTCAAATTCTACTTCTCTAGTTATGGCAGGCCTAACCACTCCCGGTCTCGGATCTCCACGAGTTTGAATCGTGTAATCTTCAAGCGTCATGTCAGCTATGTCTGCCATCATTGGTTGTATTTCGTACTCTGGTTCAGAATCACTTGGATATATCGTCGGTTGCCTAGAAGGTATTTTATCCTCACCCGACTCTGGATCGGAATAATAACCAAATTCAGCCGTTTTGGCTAAATTGTTATGAAAAACTAAATCGTCTTTTTCTGGTAAAAGTTCGTGTTCTGGTGAATTTGGTGGTGCGTATGATAATCTTTTTCTCGAATGAAATTCTCGTTCTGGTTCGTCAAATGGACTGAGAGGATCTGGATGAAGTGTCCTGGTCATACATCAATCTGTAACACGAAGAACATAATTTTAGTAATACCATAAATTCAAAAGTAAACGTTAGTAATTTATTTATAGAAATAATCAGGTTGGTGTCTAAGTATAGGCAATTATAATCACAAGTTTAATTAAGGAAATACTAAATAATAATATCACACAATTCAGGCAAGTGTTATGCTGATCATAGAATATAGTTTCATAAGTAAGTCCAGATTCGAACACAGGGAACGTGATTTAATCTTTAACTAACTATTTATTTATCCTAATTACAATTATTACAATTAATATACAAATTCACAATTATAAACAATAATATACAATAATATATAAGATAGGGGGGACGTTTTAGTTCCGAATGAACATATATATATATATATATATTTGATACCAATTCTTTAATAGATAAGTTTAAAGAAACAACTTAAGAATACTCAACTGAATAGAAGATTATGACTATTTAAACTATTATTTATTACACTTATTATATCAACTTATGTCTATTTGCATGTTGGCTATTATTATTGTGATTTACTAATGTAGAAAATCCCAAAGGTTATGACAATTCTCATATATCAATACCATCAAAGGTTATGTAAGTATCACTATTTATTAAGATCAATCAACATATTATTCATGCAATTCCAGGGTCGGTTGAATCATAATGCTATTTAACATCTAATAAAACATAATCACTTAATTTAAAAACCCAAAAGGTTATTGCAGTTTATCTATAAATCAGTTAATTATGATTATTAACATAATATAACACATAATTCTTGCATAATAATATTCAATAATATAGTTCCAACATAAACATATAATTCATATAATAAACATACATTTAAACATTCATAATGAAAATCTAATAAGCAATTAATTCAAATAAACAATATCCATAGTAACCCAAAAGGTTAGTGAAGCTACAAGGATAAAGAAACCGAACCAATTTGACGAACTAGCTTTTCCTAGGGTTGAAAACCTTCAAACCTTAGCTCCTTAGCCTCCAAATTCGCACCTTTAGTCGACCTTAAACCTTAATATTCGACTTTGTATTCTAAGAATCGTATATGGTTTAGCTTAAATCAAGCCTCTATTTATAGTTTTTCTGGCCGACCCTCCAACCGCCGGTTGGGACCTCCAACCGCCGGTTGGAGTTAATTGAATCCCACTCCAACTTCTGCGCTTTTCCACCGACTTGAACCTTTAGCCCCAACCGCCGGTTGGACAATCCAACCGCCGGTTGGACTTAAACTCCAGAATATTCCAAAATCAGCTTGGGCTTCAAATTGGGCTTCTCTTCCTTCTTTAAACGGATTCACTTATTTTCTTGGCCCGAATCTTTAATATTATCTTTTTAGTCTTCATTTCTTCAAGGTTTAGATATTCTTTTCTTCAATTGCTTTAATTTCTTCAGTTTCGGTCTTATTTTCGTTCCTTTTTCCTTCAATCTTCAATTAAAATATATTTCTGCAAATATTAACAAAATAAGTATCTAAAATCATATAAATGCATAAAATATATATAAATATAGGGATAAATTACTATAAAATATACTATATATTTGATGCTTATCAGCGGTAAACCTTCAAGAAACTTGTTTATTTTCTCTCAATCCTTTACTGCAATCTTATGGTTATCTAGCTCACTCAGAAGATGATAATATCGAGTGATATAAGCATCAAGTTCCTCTCCTTTGAAAGCCTTAAATATGACAAATTGTTTCTTTAACAAATCCTTGTTGCCTTCTTTCATCTGAGGACTTCCATCGCACCTCTTCTCTAGAGCTAACCATAACTCTTTAGCTGTGTGAAAGGATTTAAACAGATGATTTACTTCCTTAGGAAGACACATTTTAATGTATGAATGTGCTCGGTTTTCATTTTTGTAACTTTCCTTCTGTTCTTCATTCATACGATTATATTGAAGAACCACAGATTTGGAAGTTCCCTGTACCTGTTGAGTTGGAGCAGTGTATCCATGAGTGATACACTCCCATATCATATGGTCATGAAAATGACAGTAGGACTCAAAACGGTCTCTCCACCCATAATAGTCATCAAGGGTGAGTAACTTAGGTGGAACATTTGATTTTCCCACCTCATGGTCCATCTCTATCATTCGGCTAAGATTAGACATCTTAAATTTGGTCAAAAAGATGAAAAATCAGTCGAAATTGCGAACTCAGAAAGTTCAGTTCGCAAACCACAGCTCAGTTCGCAACTCTAAGTTTACTTCGCAGAAACTCAGTTCGCAAACCAGTTCAGTTCGCAAACCTAATTCAATTCGCAAGCTCTGCTCACTTCACAAATCTCAGTTCGCAAAGTTCAGTTCGGCTCGCAAACCCAATTCAATTCGCAAGCTCAGCTCACTTCACAAATCTCAGTTCGCAAAGTTCAGTTTGGCTCGCAATATACGTTTCAGTTCGCAAATACGGCTGTTAACCCTAAAAATGAAAATTCTAAGCGTGTTTACGTTTAAACCTAAAGATTTCGAATGTAAATCAACCTAAAAATGTCCAGAAACAACTTTTGATCGTAAAACTTACGTATAACAACCCAAAAATGTTAGTTATTTAATCCAAATAAACTCGAACCACAACACATTAAGCCCGAAAGCTCTGATACCAATTGTAAGTCCTAGTTCTGTCGATCGATAATGAGGTTATCTTAATATTGAGGTGTGGAATCCCTCAATATACTAGTTATACGGATATAACTTTGGTATCATGATCTATTTGTGATAATAATACCAATATACCTTAATCTTGATTGTTAATAGATATAACCGATCAAGAACGAGGCTTAGAATACTTAGAAGTTCGTAGGGTTTGTTTTGCAGAAGCTAAATTCGCAGATTGTAAAGTGTTAGGGTTTTCTAAACCGAAAACCTCATATATACTCGGTTCAGTTCGCAGGACGTGGGCTTTGCGAACTGACTCAGTTCGCAGCCTTACTGGCCCTGCGAACTGACTCGGTTCGCTGGCCACCTTGCGAACTTAACTTAGTTTGAATCGCAGCTTTTCATTTTGCAATCTATATATTTATCGTATACTTATATATAATAAATATATTAACCACAATACTAATTATTCAATATCAAAATTAAGATCAATGTACAAAACATGATTACAAACTAAACACTATTACAAGCTAGAACTGTTGTCATACAAACATGTCCCAACACGAAAATTTGGGGGTGTTACAAGACCGATAGCTAATCGTTATTATAATTAAACACAGGTTACCTAAACAACAAATGTATCAAGTGCCTGTGTAATTCTTATAATAACCAACTAGCCCAACTAACACGTTGACCTCAATAACACTGATGCCTGTAGGCCAATTAGCACGTAGATTCTCAATCAACAATTTAGACTAACAAGTATAATCAACACATATATGTTTACTTGTTGAAATCAAACAATTACTACTAAATCAAACAGTGAGTTCTAGATCCACTCACCTGTCAATCTCAGTTCACTTACTCAGTTAACTTGTCTCACTAAGTCTTCGGATGATCTGAGAATAAAATCAATAAAAGTTAGTAACTAAATACATAGTTGAAACACAACTATACTTTAAACTAATCATCAATCAGTTCAAGTAGTATTAATAACAATACTATACAAATAGGGTAATTACATAAGTTCACAAGTTATCATAATCATCAAATTTATACTAGCAAATGTGATCCGTGTGTAGTGTGTGGGATCGTGTTCCCCTTAAGAAAAGTTTATGTCACCCATTTATACTGAGCAACGCGATTCGGAAACAAGGGTGGGATCGCGTTCTCCTTTAGAAAACTTTTTGTAATCAAATTAGACTGGGCAACGCGATCCGGAACAAAGGGCTGGATCGCGTTCGTTAGAAGAAAATATTCTATAACCATTTTACACTTGGAAACGCGATCCGGAATTGAAGGCGGGATCACGTTCCTTAGAACAAAATCGACTGTGACAAAATATAACTATAGAACGCGATCCGGGCTATAGGTGGGGATCGCGTTTAGCTGTTTTTCAGCTCATATTCAGACCTGCAATTGCTCTGCACGATCCAAAACCTTAGCACATCCAATTCTCTGATACCAAATTGATATTACAAGAGTTCTAATACTAAAGGGACATCAAATATGATTCTATAACAACAAATCAATACAAATTTCATGTTCAATTTATACTAACTTAATAATCCATATGATTAAGCTCTAAAACCCTAACTTAAGATCAAGCAATCTAAGAAAACACATATCATGTACACCAAATCAGTTATTAACATCTTGTAATCTCAAACCTCATCAATAATCATCTTATTTTAACTATTCAATTTCATATCAAAGTACAAACTTTACAAGTTCAAAATAATCATAACAATTAATCACTTCCACTTGAAGGAGAAGTAAGGCTTTAAGATGAGGATGATAAGCAAGATGATAATGAGGATGATGATAACACAAGTATTAAATCTCAATCACAATTTCTTCTTTGATTTCTTGAGTTCATATGGGGTTTGTGTGAAAGTGGTAAGACTTAAGGAAAGTAACAAAATATTAGGTCGGCTCCCCCCTAATAAACCGACCCTAACTTAGAGTATTTTATATCCGTCTTAAATCTATTTTCTGGAACCTAGAAACCATTTACGAGAACTATTACTTTATTTTACCGTCACCTATAACAATTTAAAACAAGTAATACTTCACTATTCACAATAAGTCAATTGACCTATTTATCGTAGTTTCACAATTAAAGAAATAATATAAAATTATTTCTAAAACATTTGAATATTATTTTAAAATTAAGAAATTACCAGACCAGTAAGGAGGATGTTACATAGAAGCTCAAGATATCTCGGATAGGATCCCGAAGATCTCGGAGGATCCCTGAATTTTAAGAATTATTTGTTATTCATCCTTAGTATCAATATGACGCGAAGGTGATTATTTTAGGCTATCTTCTGCACATTCTTTACACTCACTTACACCCATACTGTGCTCTAATACGTTCATACACTCAACACTTAACCATTTTTTCACCAAATCACATACACAAACACTTAGCTTGATCATCTTCGTGCTCTTTAGTTTGTAATCTTTCGATTTTACTTAATAAGATCAACAAAGGCAAGGATTGATTGATCCTCCCCGAGGTTTTATGTCAGCGATCAACCTTGATCAAGGGCTTTCCTCATAATAGCTTGTGTCAATTTACATTAGTTGCATTATTCTTCATTTTGCTCGAATTATTAAAACTGTTTTACCATAAAACTTGTGTTATCTTGATTTATATTGCACTATCTTGCTTTATCCTGATTAACACTTGTTTACATTATATATTCATGCATTTACATTGTTCATTATTACTTTCTGATTACGAAAACTACTTTGTTCGGTGATAAACTCAAATTTTTATCCGATTATCTTGAAATCCGATTACATTCTTATGTTAACCTTTTTTTAAACTTTTGTTTATAATTGAAGTAATTAAAAGCAATCCTTTACTTACTAATCAAATCATATAATTTCTTTGGTTAATTTTTCATTAGAGCAATTAAAAGCAATCTACTTTTTGTCTTGACTTATGTGTGCTAGGTAAGTGAGTGTATCTTCACTGCAATGTTCATCGATTCTACATCCTCATTCCGATTCTTTGAGAAAAGGAGTGCGCTAAATATACCCGAAAGTTTTAGGGAAAATAACAAATTTGATCCTTTGACCAACTACTTTAACAAACTAATCCTACCTTTCGTGCCATATAGAGAGAGACTGTTAGCGTCCTCGGATCTACAGCTGATCGAATTCTTGCAATTGAGCGGAAATCAATCACAAGTGTAAAACGTGAATCAAAGTATAAATCGTATTCGAAATGTAAAGATGTAAATAAAAGTTGAGAACTTTTATTTCATGTCACAAAGTATACAAAATCAGCTTGATTATTTCTCTAATCTCTCTCTCAAACTCTTTCTAGATATGGAAGTGAAAGTGTTACAATTGAAGAGTCTCTCCAAAACTCACTCAAAAAACCCTATTTCAAAATGACCTAAGGAAGTCTATTTATAGACCTCCAAACATACATGCAACCATAAGACTTAATGAAGTCAAACTTAGTCAATAGCTTTGACTAACCATCCGACAATAGCTTTGTCGCAATACTATTGTCGTATGGCTATAGTCGCAATACAATAGGTCATTTATTCAATTAATCTATGCTAAAACAATATACAAACTATTGTCACAAAATGTTAGAACAACATGTTCTAACAAACTCCCCCTTGACAATAGCTTGTATATACAAACTATTGACACAAACTGTTAGAACAACATGTTCTAACAAACTCCCCCTTGACAATAGCTTGTATAAGTCTTCGACTTTAGCTTGATTGATGATAAACTTGTTGAGAGAGAGAATAATCTTCAAGCATTCAATCTTCAAAAAATCTAACTGTTCCATATTCTGATACCATCAGAATAGATCATAACTTCCCCTGAACAGTAGATTTTATCTTCCTTGGTCTTGTATCAATCAAGTAGCAACAACTTTTGGAACCCACCTGAGCATAGTTCCAACAGGCTTAGATAGCCCTGACAGCCATCGATAAGTTGTGTCTACATAATCCAAGGAAATCGAATTCCATCTAGATAAGAAACACGGTGTTTCATATCTAAATTGTTGACAAGGAATTGATTGTGAAGAAGTTCGCCTATGGGAGAAAGGAACAAAATCTTTTGATTGCTTAAACACCTTACGATTATATCGTGACGGTGCTAATGCAAACATCTATGCCCGTGTGTATGCACAAGATTTTGTTTGTCTTGATTCTGAAGAAGGTTGTATCGGTGCTGAAGAAGCTCTTTTTGTCTTCTTTTGATGTTCTGAAACCGATTTGTTAACATTCTTGACCTTTACAGAATCCAAACAATCAACCTTTTTGGAAGTTAATTGTGATTTCTTAGAATACTTCTTATTCTTTTGCAAAGAATAATTAGTAAACTGAGAAATCTTTTGCTCATACGAAGATTTACTTGTGTAAATCTTTTTCACAACCTTTGCAGGTTGTACAACCTTTTCAGGTTGTTTTGCAAAGTGAGAGTTTCGAGAGAATTGACCACGAAGATCTTGAATAGTCTTCAAAGCATGACTATGATCTTCTTGTAGCTTGATTAGCTCCGTTTGTTGACTCTGAAGTTCTAGAATCTGTTCTTCCATTCTAGCAATCTTTAAACGCATTTCATCACGTTCAGTTTCCATGATTAGAACTTTAGATTGCAAGGCTTTAAGCTCATCATCTTTCTGTATTGATTCATCCTTAATTCTGTCATCAACATTTGACAATTTCAACAAATCTTCTCCCCCAAACCTTTTTGACAAAGAAATCCATAAATCATAGGAGGTTTCGGCTTCTGAGAAAGTACGAAACACTTCTTCTGATAAACAACTTTTAATTGTTTCAAAGGCTTTCTTGTCTCTGTTAAATTCCTTGCGTTCCTGTTCATCCATTAATTTCACCGATTTAAATGGAACAATACCAAAGTACGTCCCTTTTGCTTTTGGCCTCTCATATCGGTTGATAATGGGAATCCACAAATCAGGATTGCTAAACACAATAAATTCTTCAAATCTAGTCTTCCAACTAGTGTAATCATTATTACAGAAGAATCTTGGAGGTAGGGGATTTCCATTGTAGTCAAGCTCAAACTTTGAAGATGCCATCTTCACCTCTCTTGAATTTTCCCACCAAATTTTGTTAAAAATGTCCAAAATTACTTGGATAAAATGTAATTTTTCCCAAGCTAAAAATTAACAATTTTAATCTTAATAACAAAATTTTGCAATAAGAAATTTTTTTACAAATTTCCCTCCAAAATCGCGTTCAAAAACGTCCAAAAATGCTCAAAAACGCCCGGGTAAAATGAAACTTTTTCAAAGCCAAAATTTATCACTTTTAAGGCATAGAAAAAATTTTGGAAGTATACAAATTTTCCCGCCAAATAACTCTTGTTGCGAGAATAAGAAATGAAACTTTTTTTTTTTTTTTTTACGACAATACTCTTGTTGCGAGAATAAGAAATCCGAGAATAATATTCCGAGAATACGAATTCCGTGAATAATATTCAAAGTTATCCGAGAATGATACTTCAAAATAATCCAAGAATATTATCCGTGAATTATACTTCAAAGAATTCCAAAAATCCGAGAATATTCAATCCGATAATCTGAGAATAATTCCGAGAATACTCAGTCCGAGAATAGTAAATCCGTCAATATCTTCAACCCGTGAATATTAAATCCGTGAATATCAAATCCGTGAATATCGAACAATTCGTGAATCTTGCAAACACTATTGTTCATCCGACAATTACTTATTCACGGAATGCAATTATAGAATTCACGGAGAAAAACACTACTGTTCATCCGACAATTACTTATTCACGGAATGCAAATCACGGAATAGATCATCCACTATTGTCGGAAATGTTATTCACGGAAGGAGCGTCCAGATTACGAAAAAATTCCAAAAATCATTCAAAATTAACTCAAATCGGCTGATTTTGACGTTAATCAATTCGGAAATGAAATTCCGACCTTCATATGCTATCAATTTGACCAAAACAAGTCAAATTGACATGTCCGTACAAAATCCGTACACTTCGTATGAAAACCAATCGAAAAACTCAATAAATCTTCAAATTAATTTGTGATAACACAGAATTAATTGCTGCGTGATGATCTAGTGATGTTTTCTGATCAATCCGAATCAAAATCACAAGCTAATTCAAAGTAAAATGAAATCCGTAACTTGCGAACACAAAATCCGAAGCTAAAAACCAATACGAACACGTTTTTCACATATTCGAAGAGCTGTTCCCGCTCTGATACCACTTGTTAGCGTCCTCGGATCTACAGCTGATCGAATTCTTGCAATTGAGCGGAAATCAATCACAAGTGTAAAACGTGAATCAAAGTATAAATCGTATTCGAAATGTAAAGATGTAAATAAAAGTTGAGAACTTTTATTTCATGTCACAAAGTATACAAAATCAGCTTGATTATTTCTCTAATCTCTCTCTCAAACTCTTTCTAGATATGGAAGTGAAAGTGTTACAATTGAAGAGTCTCTCCAAAACTCACTCAAAAAACCCTATTTCAAAATGACCTAAGGAAGTCTATTTATAGACCTCCAAACATACATGCAACCATAAGACTTAATGAAGTCAAACTTAGTCAATAGCTTTGACTAACCATCCGACAATAGCTTTGTCGCAATACTATTGTCGTATGGCTATAGTCGCAATACAATAGGTCATTTATTCAATTAATCTATGCTAAAACAATATACAAACTATTGTCACAAAATGTTAGAACAACATGTTCTAACAGAGACAGGCGCGATTAATAAAAAATGCGTAAGTAAATTAATTAAATAACCAAAAGTCAAACCTTTAATAATTTTTAAACCCATTAATCAGCAATTAATATCATTAAATGCGTAATTACAGTGGGTCTGGCGCTCTGTGACATGGGACCGGCACGCAAAACTCATCCTCCGTCCGTATGCTGCCACATGTAATCTAGAAAGAAGGAAATGACACATGGGGCCGGGTGGGCTGACAGCTTGTCGCGCGACACATTAAATCAGCACGCTCCCTGAGCTTTATGGTGGCACCGGTGCGCCATTCAAATCAAAGCCAACCCTTAAGCCGCCACGTGTCTCAAAACACTTCAACCATTTCTAACTGTGGGCCCGGCGCGAGATCAGTGGTTCCGGCGTGAAATATAATATTCACTTACAGTACATTTACTCGTTTGTCACATTATATCGCATACAATTTTATTCCATTTATGATCAATAATACGCGCTATTAGATTCTGTTGATATCAATAATACGCGCTATGAGATTCCGTTTATTCCATTTATGGACAGTAAAGAGTGTAAAAAATAACAACAGAATGGATTATTATTATGTTCCCCTTATAAGAATGATGTGTGTTTATTTTTTTATATCCGTCTTTCAAAAACACTTACTATCAAAAAAATGATTTCAGAAAGTAATTGCATTAGCATACTTCTGTGTTGGGGGGTTCGTGGGAAATTGTAAATGGCATGTATGAATACTTGCCGGTTGGATTACCTAGACGTTCCATTAGTTTTCCAATAAATGCAAGGTATTCGCCGTTGAAAAAATTGATAGCTAAAAAGGCTCGTTTAGATATTCAATAACAATTTAGATTATGTTACAAAATGTCAAGTTTCACACACCCGGTTGAAATTTTTGACGACGAAGATGTAGGTTTTTGATGAACGCCAAAATGTACTAGATTATAGTACTAATTACCCTCTTGTTTGATTGTATTCGTATGCATTTTGTGTGAATAAGATACTTATTTCGTTCATATTTACATTTAGGAGCCAATTGAAGCTTTACTCGAAAAAGAATCAGAAAATGAGCTAATATTGAAGAAAAGAAGCTAAAGAGTGAAGTTTGGAAAGAGAAGAAAAGCGATACAAAAGAAAAAAAGGGATTTTACATCCATCTGCCGGATGAAACATACATACGGCGGATGGATTGAGTGAGTCGGGCTGCCAGATCGCGGGCCAAGCCTGTGGGCTTTTCGCATCCATACGGCGGATGGATTAATCCATACGGCGTATGGATCAAGTCGACATAATACTTAAAACCCTAATTTTATCTCATTTTTAGGGTTATCACCTCATTTTTCTCTCTTAGCCGAATTCTAACAAAAACCACAGCATTTCTTGAGCATTTTGGAAGATAAGAAGCAAGAAGAATTTAAGGTTTTCAATTGTTCGATCATTCTTTCAGTTTCTCGGTTCGAATACGTTTATCTTTTTCATTTGATTATGAATTTGGTTTTACTTTCGTTTCTGAGTTTCTGTAACGTCATGATTGGCTAAACTTTTTATGTATTTTCTTAGATGATAATACTTAGATGATGGTATGATTATTGATTTGCGAAAGTTATTGGATTTTATGAATGTTTGTGTGTTTACTTGATGATCCTTGGTTATTAATTGATTATTAGTGATTACCTAACGTGGTTTACTAATCAATTGAGATTGATTTCCTTTTTAGTAGTACATTATTGATAATTTTTGCTTTCGGTTGATAACTATTGCTAAATATATTGAGTTTGATAGGTTGGGGTAAATAATCGGTAATAATCTTTAATGAACAAGATAGTTATTTATAACTATAGACTTTGTTGATTCAAGTCACGAAAGTAAATCACATAAACGGCGTAGGTTTAATTCAGAACACAATTCGGTGGGCAACGTTAGTTGAATAAATTGCGTGTTGAAAACAACCTTGTGTCTTTCTTAATTGTGTTAGATTAACTTACCTCGGATAGGGGGTTGTCTTATTTGTCATGTCGCAATAAAATCCATGGTTTGAGCAAATCAATAAAGTGGTAACCGGAATCTAAGGAAAGTAATATAAGTGAATACATTTCTTCTATCATTTGAATTAATTATTATTATTTGATTTATTTTTTTTATATATAATTTATTTCTTCTCATTATTTAATTTCAAGTTTTATTCATATTTCATAATTGTTAGTCAATTGTTCGTTCGGAACTAAAACGCCCCTTTTGTTCTATTATTATTTTAAAAAAATTCCATTTAATTAGAATTGACATTCGTTTCTTGTGTTCGATCCGGACTTATCGTACTATACTATTATGCGATCTGGTAATCTTGCATGAGTTGTGTATTAGCAAGTAAGGTAATTTCTATTTTCAAACTAAACCCCGTTTACACGACATCAAGTTTTTAGCGCTGCTGCCGGGGAACGAATTGATTTGATTCAATAATTTGGAGTTTGTTTAGTTGTTTAATTTTTTATTTGTGTTTATTTATAGGTTGGTAGTTTTATTTGTGCTTTTGTTTAAGATTCTGTCTGTTCATTCTTTTTATCTTAGCTAAGGTCAAAATAGATGGAATTGAGCTGTGTTATCTGAGTAACCTGTTCTACTGACTTAGTAAGTTTATTGCAGGACGTTTATGACCCGAACATCGGATCCCAACCTAGCCGTTCCATTTGAAGAACCCGAATGTACATTTCGTCAACGATTACGCACTTTTTCCGCCCCGCCCCATTCACCAACAATCAACTCATTTCCGAACGAAGAGTACGAGGTGTTTAATACGAATCTTCACACCCTGTTGGCTTCCAATTACAATTCGCTTTTTTTGGGCGAGTACGGAGAGTATCGCGACAGGCCACCAACCGAATACCCCAGCGATCAATCGGAACCAGATCTCGAAATGGAAGACAATATCACCAACATGACCCTCGAGGAGTATTCTAGTAGGATGCGCACCGAACTTGGTCCAGGAGTAGTGAGGCCCGCTATTGCGCGAGAAGTGGAGTTCGAAATCAAGGGACAGTTCCTCAAGGAACTTAGAGAGAACCCTTTTCGTGGCGAAGAAAAGGAAGATGCTAACGAGCACGTCGAGAAAATCCTGGAAATCGCCGATATGTTCAACGTTCCCAACGTTACGCGCGATCAAGTCATGCTCCGAGTGTTCCCAATAACACTCAAGGGAGCCGCTAAGAGATGGATTTCAAACGAACCAGCTGGATCCATCACCACGTGGGAAGATATGCGCACAAAGTTTCTGAAGATGTACTGCCTGCCATCCAAAACATCGAAGATGATCGATGAGATTAGGAATCTCAAGCGAGACATCGATGAGTCACTTCACCAAGCATGGGAAAGGTACAAGGACTTGATGCATAGGTGCCCACAACACGACCTAAACGATCAACAAATCGTGATAGTGTTCTATAAAGGAGTGGATCGTGCTACAAGACAACAACTGGGACGATGGTACCTCTCGGAGAAAGAGATCAGTAAGCAATCATGATGGTCTCGCCGCCATCACTGCTAAGATTGACAACTGTGGAGGAACTCATTTGGTCAAGGATTGCGCCGAAATGGAGTCGGGAGAAAAGAACGGGGAGGTTAAATTTGGAGAAGCTCAAGGAACCTACCTCCAAGGCGGTGGAACCTTTTTCCACAGACCATATCAAGAGGGAGGCTGCCAATTCCGTCAAGCTCAGCCTGGGTATTACTCTAAGAAACAACGTCGACACCCTTTCCCGAGAAGAAAACCAACTTGGAAGAAATGATGGGAAAATTTTTGGTTACCAATGGGCAATTTATTGCTAGTTCGGGACCAAGGATGGATACTACCGAAGCCTTAGTTCGTAATCAAGGTGCCGCACTCAAGCAAATCGAGGGGACAGTTTCTAACATAGCTAAGGTTCTCCAAAAGAGGTTTCCGGGAACTTTACCGGGGTTCACCGAAACCAACCCACGTGATCAAGCCAAGGCAGTCACTACCAGAAGTGGTAAGGTTTATAAAGACCCCAATTTTGCTAAGAATCCCGTATCTGAGCTTTTGTTGGAAAAAGAGAAGGAAGCGGAGGTTGTCAAAGGTCCTAAGGTGGACACGAAGGCTGATCAAATTGCTAGGGATAAGCAATATGTGATGGATCATGCACCACCTCCGCCATACCCCGCAACTTTGAGAAGAGGAAAAGATGAAGCTCATTACCATCTAATTCTTGAAAATTTGAAGCAGCTTCATATTAACATCCCGTTTGTGGAAGCCATTGCTCAAATGCCTAAGTATGCAAAATATTTGAAGGAGCTTTTGACTAATATAAGCAAATTGGCGGATGAAACCACTGTAACGATGAATAAGCGATGCTCAGCTGTGATGCAAAACAAGTTACCACCAAAAATGAAGGATCCAGGGAGTATCACTATTCCCTGTCTTATTGGTAAACTGGATATTGCAAATGCACTAGCTGATCTAGGAGCTAGCATATCCATTATGCCTTATACTATGTATGCTAGACTTGGATTAGGAGAAACTAAGGCCATCCAAATGTGCATCGAGTTAGATGACCGCTCTATCCAATACCCAAGAGGGATGGTTGATAAGTTTGTGTTTCCCTGCGACTTCGTGATTCTCGACTTGGTGGAAGATCCCAAGGTACCAATTATTTTAGGAAGACCGTTCCTAGCCACTTCCAGAGTGTTGATCGATGTTTTTGACAAGAAAATCACCATGAGAATGGGTGACGGGAAGGTTGTATTCAATGTAAATGAATTCATGCAATATCCTGCATCAGTGGATGATACTTGTTACTTTGCTAGTGCGAAAGAACTTTCTGAGGATGATGAGTTCTTGCAAAGTCTGAAGGATGACAAAGATTTATATCCTATGATTCTGGAAGGTTGGACGGGAAGCATCGAGGCGATCCGTGATAACGAAGAGTTTGATAAACTGCTCAAAGAGATTGAAACAACGTGCGATGAGGAGTTAGAGAATGAAGGATTCAAGTTCAAGGAGAGCGAAGAGTCAATCTTGATAAATGGAATCTCCATCAAAACAGAGACGTGAATTACCATGCATGGTATTCCATGTTCAAGAGCAGAGGTTTTTGCATTTAAATCCTCATTTGAAGAACCACCACAATTAGAGTTGAAGGAGTTACCAGCTCATTTGGAGTATGCATACTTGCAGGGGAAATCTGATCGGCCAGTAATCATTTCAGCAACTCTTTCACCTACGGAAAAGGAAAGTTTGTTGAAGGTTCTTAAGGAGCACAAGCAGGCTATCGCATGGACAATTAGCGATATCAAGGGAATAAGCCCCTCATACTGCACTCACAAGATCCTTATGGAATCCGACTTTAAGCCAGTGGTGCAACCCTTGAGGCATCTAAACCCGAAGGTCACATATGTGGTGAGAAAAGAAATTATAAAGTTACTACACTCCGGGTTGATATACCCAATTTCCGAAAGTCCATGGGTAAGCCCCATTCATGTTGTACCTAAGAATGGAGGTATGACGGTGGTAGATTTGAAAAGAATGAATTGATCCCCATGAGAACAGTCACTGGGTGGAGAGTGTGCATTGATTACAGGAAGTTGAACGATGTTACGCGCAAGGATCACTTTCCCCTACCTTTCATTGATCAAATGCTCGAGCGTCTTGCCGGAAAGGAATATTACCGTTTTCTAGACGGTTTTTTTGGATACTTTCAGATCATGATAGATGCGAACGATCAAGATAAGACCACATTCACCTGTCCATTTGGAACATTTACGTATAGAAGAATGCCATTCGGGTTGTGCAACGCACCAGCAACATTCCAAAGGTGTATGATGGCAATCTTTCATGATATGATTGAAGACAGTATGGAGATATTTATGGATGATTTCTCCATTTTTGGGAGTTCGTTTGAAGAGTGTTTGGTTAATTTGGAGAAAATGCTGCAAAGGTGTGAGAGTTCGAACCTTGTGTTAAACTGGGAGAAATGTCATTTTATGGTCCGAGAAGATCCTTTTTCCCCATATTTATTCACTTTGGTGATGGAAGTCCATACCCTTATTCTCCAAAGGAAGGTCCGTAAATCTGATAATTTTCGGTTTCATCATAAGTGTGCTAAACAGGAGATTATTAATGTGTGTTTTGCTGATGACCTTTTCTTATTTTCCCATGGTGATTCTAAATCGGTCACTACCCTTATGGATGGCTTAAATGAGTTTAAGGATGTGTCGGGTTTGGTTCCGAGTATTCCTAAGAGTACGGTGTATTTCTGTAATGTTGGTACTTATGTGAAGTCTGTAATTCTTCAGAGTATGCCATTTGAGGAAGGTAAGTTGCCTGTTAAGTACCTTGGTGTTCCTTTGATATCGTCTAGATTACTCTATAAGGATTGTAAGGTTCTTGTTGAAAAGGTTAAAAATCGTATTGGATACTGGAAAATAAGTATTTATCCTTTGCTGGTAGACTCCAATTGATTATTGCTGTGTTATCCTCTATGCATATATATTGGGCATCGGTTTTTATTCTTCCTTCTCGTATTGTGGCTAAAATTGAACAACTGATGAGAGGGTACTTATGGTCGCAAGGTGATTTGAAAAGAGGCCAAGCGAAGGTTTCTTGGGATGCTTTATGTATTCCAAAGTCTGAGGGTGGTCTTGGTATCCGAAGATTAGATTCTTTTAACATAGCTCTAATGGTCTCGCATATTTGGAGTATTATTACTAGTCGAGAATCTTTATGGGTTAAATGGATCCATTCCTACAAGCTGAAAGGTAGAAGTATATGGGACGTTCCTCTTCGTTCTGGTATAACTTGGGGCTGGCGGAAGATTCTACAAATCAGGGAGTTGGTTCGCCCTTTCATTTATGCATCAATTGGTGATGGTAATTCTGTTAATGTATGGTTTGATGCATGGTGTAGCCAATCTCCATTGATTCAGTATTTGTCTTCGAGATATATTATTAATGCTGGCTTCTCTATGACTGCTAAACTCTTGGATGTAGTTCATAATGGGGCTTGGCAATGCCGATGGATTGGGTGTCCAGATTTCCGAGTCTTGCACATGTTCAATGTCCGATTCTTTCTAATCAGATTGACCAATGGGTGTGACGCGACTCTCATGGTAATCTGCAGAGATTTTCGGTTAGTCAGGTTTGGGACTCTATTCGTGTTCGGGGTGATGCTGTTTCTTGGTATAATATAGTTTGGTTTCCTCAATGTATTCCAAGGCATGCGTTCCATCTTTGGTTGGTTTTCAAGCGTCGTCTGAAGACTCAGGATAATCTGAAGCAATGGGATGTTGGTGGTTCAACCAACTTAAACCTGCTTAGATGTCCATTATGTAGAGCTCAACAAGATTCTCATTGTCATCTTTTCTTCGAGTACTCTTTTTCTATACAGGTGTGGTCATCGTTAAATCTTCTTCTCGGTATGCAAAATATTTCTTCTATCTGGGAGGACATCATTTATTGGATTCAGTCTAATGCATCTTCGAAGACTACGAAAAGTATTATTTCTCGGCTTCTTCTTGCTGCTGCTTCTTACTACATTTGGAATGAGAGGAATAATCGGCTTTTTGGTAAAGGCTCGCGATCGGTGGCTCAAGTGAGTAAGATTATTCAATCTACTGTTCGGTTGAAGCTGCTTTCTTGTAGATTTAAAGATTTTGCACAAGTTGCGCAGATTTTGGATGCTTGGAACATTCCCAGAATTTCTCGGTTCAATGTCTAATTAGGTCTGTATGATGATTAAGTGTCCATTTATTTTATATTGGTTGTATTTCCTGTTTTCTTAGGAATAGGTTTACGTATATGGCATGTCATATACGTATAGTCTAGCTTGTTGAGTATTGCTAGTGCTCGTTCGAGGTTGATGTGGAACTCTTCCACATTTATTTGTACTTAACTGTTTTGTGGTAATATATTTCACCGGGGTAAAACCCTTTACCAAAAAAAAAGGGATAGTATTATGACACAAGATTTCGAGCGTAGGAATCGAGGTGGACAAGGCAAAGATCGAGGAAATTGCAAAGTTGCCACCTCCGAAGAATGTCAAGGGCATAAGAAGCTTCTTAGGGCACGTAGGATTTTATCGCCGTTTTATTAAGGATTTTTCCAAGATAGCTCATCCGATGAACAAATTGTTGGAGAAGGAAGCCAAGTTTGAGTTTTTGAAAGAATGTCTTGATGCATTCAATCTTTTGAGAAAGAAGTTAGTATCTGCACCCATCATGATTAGTCCAAATTGGGATCCCCCCTTTGAACTAATGTGTGATGCTAGTGATTATGCTGTAGGAGCAGTGTAGATCCCCTATGACCGGACCTAATCGAATCCTAATACTCAATCAACGTGCGGAATCCAAAGATTGAATATAAACATTAAACGATTAAAACAAAACAAACACAAAGTATATTAATACCCAAATGATTACCGATCAGATTAATTGCAAGAACTCGAGTACAATGTACTGAAACTTTACCTAGGTTCGTCAACCCTAGCAAATGAGGCGAACTCATCTATTTATACTCGATACATAATCTGATCTATGCGATACAAACTGTGTCGCCAAGCCGACTCATGCGACACAAGTTATGTCGCCAAGTTGACTCTTGCGACACAAAACCCTTGTGTCGCCAAAACACAAAATGTAATTACTTTTCAAATACAAACATCATAACTAACGTAATTACATAACTAACGCATTACAGACTTAGACCAACTGACAGACACACTAAGATGCACCAACAAACTCCCCCGTGTCTTCAGCTTGTTCTTCAAAATTTCTTCAATTCAAACCCAGCCTTCAGGAAACCTGCCTCCAATATGTATCCCATGCGTAACACACACAGTCACAACCTTCTGAAATGGTCTAGCAAGAGTCGAATTCACTACATTTCTTACGTTGAAGCGAATTGGACTATCAAACAGTTTCCTCAAATCTTTCTGTGACAAATTAATCAAGCTCATAGGATCAAATACTATGAATTGAGCTTTCTTCAAACCATACAGCGAAGTTGTCTTCGGATGTTCAGATTCTGGTACAAAAACAAATACCACTTTGCCCGTATGCGGATCAAGTTCCCAATGATGAAATCTTCTAAGAAAGTTAAAGGGAACAGTCTCTAGCAGAATCTCAGTCAAACAATCAACTAGCGGATAGTGTACTTTGCAGATCGGCTGTCTTGTTACTGGATTAAGTCTTTTCTTGAATATAAATCTCATTCCAAGTGTCGGTTTGATAAAGTTATAATGTTTACTTTTCACTTCACGACGCAAAACCGTCTGTACAAAATCAGCTCGTGAATCTCTGGTTGGATTTATCAATTCCAGTTGAGCTAGACGATTTATCTCTCCCTTAGGCAACGTGCTCAGCTTCTTGAATGACCTTTTAAAATACTGAATACCATCGCTTCTCTTAATCATGAAGATACCCTTGTAGGTTTTCCAACTTTTAATAATTCCTGTATAATTCCCACTAACTTTATATGACTTGCAAGTAGCAGGAATAGGTTCACCAGGAATATAGCTTATCACCGGTCATTTAGAAGTTGATGTAGAAGCAGTTTCAGAAGCCGGTGTAGTCTCTAGAACAGTTTGCGAAGTTCCAGCTGGCTCTGCTTCATCTTTAGAAGAAACATTCTCAATTGTCGGAGCATCATCATAAACTCATCAGAACGCATCTCCTCTTCCTCAATCTCAACATCATCATTAATTCCAAATTCAGTTTCAGATGCCCGACCTTTCTCATTAACCATTCACTGAATAAAAGATAGATTAGCATGTGAATAATCTACAGCTAATGGTCTTGGTTGACCTGGAATATCATCGACCGAGAAGTAATCCAAACAAGGCATTTCATTATCATCAGAAACATTTACATTATCGTTTACAATTTCAGTATGTGTTCCGACAGAAGCCCTAGATGTTGTTTCTATGGCACGCAGGCCTGACTCCCCCGGAACAGCAGCTAGGGATTCTAATTCTAAGACCCTAGTCATCAACGTAGGAACTAAAGTTTCCGTTTCTTCTAACGCCTTGATCTGCGCAGCTTAAACCTCCAAAACCGATGCCTGAGACTGAATCAACTGAGCTTGATTATCCATAGTCTACTGCATCGCATCCATCCTTTTCAGTAGCTCTTGGATGACCGAAGGCAAAGGTTGAACTGGAACCTCAACACGGGGAATGTCGACCCGTGGCCTTGAAGCAGAAGTAGAAGTGCGACGGATAGACTGGGGTGGAACCCAATCTTCATCAGTGAAATCGTCGTCTCGTAGTCGTTTTCCATGATCAGGTCACACGGATGTCGTGCCCTGACGAATGCGTCGCTGAATGCGTTTGAACCGATGTGGATCAAACCATTGAATATTTCTCAATGCATGTTCCGAAGGTACAATCCTCGGAGAAGTCTCAGGAGTAGAGCCCCCATCCGAATCCTCAGCAACTGGTTCCTCAAGATTAGGCTGATCAGCCTGTACACCAACTGGAAAATTATCAATTTCATGCAACAGGTCATCAACCAGTATCTGTGCCTCATGGAGATGGAGTTCCTCCTCCTGAGGTTGCTGCCCAGGTGCAGCCAAAATATCTATAAATCCGTCGTTGGGTGGAGCAACATACGCCTCATCAACGATATGCCCAAACATAGGAAAATTACCATTTGCATTTGCACCATCCGCACAAACAGTCCAGATTCGGACGTTCATGGGAATCGGACGCAAGCGTTCTCGAACGTTCGGTGAAATACCGGGAAGCTGATTATCGATAAGAAGTTGAATGAAGCGTGGATATACATTCCAACGCTTATCCTCGGCATTGATGTTGTCTACCATTTCCCTGAAGATATAGCCAGAGTAGTTGAAGGGCTTGTTATAGACCAGCGCAAGCATAGCAGAGGCCGTTGAGTAGCTAATACCGTCAAAACCGGCCTTGCGTGGAGATAAACATACAATCACCATGTGCATCAGGTATCTCCAAACCTTAGGCAGATTCGCCTTTCAGGGATTGGTCGTTCGGAACACCTGGATAAGCAATACGTGTCATAGCGCCAGCTATAAACTGATTTCCATATAAAGTGGGCATGTCGGGAGTATCACCAAACTGAAAGAATTCCCGAATGACTTGTTCTGAGATTATCAGCCGACGATCACCGAGAGTGTAGATAATCCTAGTAAATGGCAACTCAGAATTGATCACTGCTTGCTCCCAAAACGGACCCACCTGATCCTTATAAATTGTTGTGTTGACGGTAATAGCAGTGTAAATACGAGAACGGCGTAAGAATGCCACCATTTGCCTGTACGGAGCCGCCGTCTCTTTAGAATCATCCAAAAATACCACTATATTGTGGCGTGGTTCCCAAAGAACATCACCGTCTGCCATTGATGTATAAGATATAACAATAAAACTCGAAAATAGTTAGCGTAAGCAGATTCAATGGAAAAAAATAAATCAATTTAAAATTTTGTTTTATGCGACACAGGGAATTGTGTCGCAGGAGTCCTGCGACATAAAAGACTTGTGTCGCTTGCAGAAGTAAAATTGATTTTCAAAAAAAAAGCGCAATAAGGAATTGTGTCGCTAATCACGGATGCGACGGAAAAAGTTGTGTCGCTTTTTGCAATTAAATCGAATTTAATCGAATATAATGATTTTGGCGACATAACTTTTGTGGCGCATAGATTGTGTCACTTGTTAAAGTGACATAAGGATTTGTGACGCATTAACGAGTGACATAAAAGATATGTCGCAGGCATTAGCGACATAAATTAATTTCATGAAACCTGCGACATAAAAGCTTATGTCGCAGGATGTGTCGCAATGACGAACTGCAAAACCCAACCCAGAAACCCTAAACCCCAAACAAGTCAAACCCTACTGTGCGGCTTACATCCAGGAACACGAAATCAAAAATATTTACATTGAAATGTAAAGTTTTTGTGTCTAATTAACCCAAAAACCCGAAAACCCTAAAAACCGTAACTCTAATCATAAATTAAACACTAAATTGTTGAGACATAGTTTGTGACAACAGATCTAGCTTTGCAATATGACTAGTGTAATTGTTATCATGTTGATATATTGGTTTAGGTTTGTAAATTGATATTGTTTTGATATTAATATTCGTTAAATATATTATTATGATAAAGTGTTAGACGAATATAGATTTTAACAATATATATATACATTTACTACGAGTCGAGTTATTTGTTTTAGACGTTTGTTGCGAGTCGAGATCTTAAGTCACAAGGCTTTGCGATGCGAGATGAGATCTGAACTCGCAGAACTCAACAGAGACAAACGAGCCGAGTTCATTATGAGCTTGGGTTGCGTAGCGAGTCGAGTCAACTCGCAGGCCCAGTGGCTGCGAGTTGAGATGAGAATATATATATATGTGTTTTCATACGTGAAAAACATAACTTTGGAGAATAAACTTTGATATAACTTTTGGAGATCAGGATCTTTGCAATTTGTGCGAACTCAGTATTTCCAGAGAAACAAATACTAAAGGCTAGACTTTGACGTATATTCGTATAAAGTAAAGCAATTGGTTAACCTAAACGCGAACTAAATCGTTATTAGTAAGATAACACCGTATTAAGGAATTCCGCACCTTAATACTACAGATAACGAAGTTATCGATCCTAGAACTAGGGACTTACAATTGGTATCAGAGATTTCGGGCTAGATAACGAGTGTCGTTCGAAGTTTTCGGGTTAATCGCGTGTGATTTAGGATTGTTTTGACATGCATTAGTGTGTAAAAACGATCAAAATCACTCTCTGGACAATTTAGGGTTTGTTTACGATCGAAATTTCCAGTTTTAATCGTAAAAATACCAAAAATTTCTGTTTTCGTAATTTTCAGCCGTTTTGCGAGTCGAGATTAGGGTTTCAGAATAAGTTTGCGAACCGAGTTGAACTTGCGAGTCGATATCCTTGCGAGTTGACATTCTGTGAGTCGAACTTCTTTGCGAGTTGATATATTCTGTGAACCGAGATCTCTTGCGAACCGAGATCACTTGCGAGTTGACATCACTGCGATCCGAACTGAGACTTGCGAACCGAGATTTTGCGAGTCGAGCTGAGATTGCGAGTTGAACTGAGTTTTGCGAGTCGAGATTTTTTACTTTGTCTAAATTCGCAAATACATTTTAACTTTAAATTTCACGATGTCAGACCTTAGCAAAATGATTGAGATGGAACACGAGATTGGCAAATCTAATGTCCCACCTAAATTGTTGAGAGTTGAGGATTATTTTAGCTGGAGGGATAGGTTTGAATCTTACTGTAGATTCCATGATCTATCTATCTGGATGTGTATCAAGAATGGATACACGGCACCTACCCAGACTGTTGAAAATGCAATTGTGGTTCTCACTTATCAACAGATGAGTGAAGCACAAAAGAAGGAATTTGAGATTGAAAATGTAACACCCGTCAAATTAGGACTATATTTAGTGCCTAATCATATGTGTAAATACATGTAATTAGGATTAATTATATGTATCATTATGTGTATTAATATATTTATATAAATACACACGTACGCGATTTGATAAATCGTGCATTTTCATATCGGGCGGATCCTGATACATTAATGCGGACGTTGGTGAACTCTATTTATTAAATAATATGAGATTATTTGATAAACATACTTATTTCCAAATATTAATGCGATAATGTTTCATAAACATTTCGTATCACATATAATGCTCAGAAACGACCAAAAACGCGTGAAACGCGCCCGACAAACGAAATAAACACAAATTATATTTTTATTATTCATTATTAAGTATTTTGATAAAATACTTCATGTAAAAATATTGAGATTTAAATCATTATTCAAACACGCGTATTAAACGTTTAACGCCTAAATAAACGTCGAAACGTTCGGGTAAACGACCACGGGACTTAATGTAACTTTGAGAAATTAAAAAGTTGACCAAAACACCTTGTAGGGCCCAGGAAAATCTGCTGATTTTCTCACTTAAACCACCCCACCTCCTTTTTTTTTTCACTTCTTTGGTCACTTACACACACATACTCATGCACACCATACCCCCACTCACCAATTCACCCATCACTCCCTACACCCACTCTCTTACTCCCTCACTCTCAAAAATCTGCTCACCCTCACTCCCTAGTCGAAATTCAGCCACCACCACAACTCCACCAAGAGCCACCATCAAGTTCTTGAAGAAAATCGAAGGAAACGCTCGGTTATCGCATCCTCCTTGCATTTCGACCTTAGATCTTTGATCCTCTTGTAAGAACTCTTTTATTTCAAGAATTTCTACTTTCTCTATGATTATTAACATGTGTTAGTGTTCACTCAACTCTTGCATGTCCAAAACATTAACCGAAACGCGATTTAAAACTCGTAATCTTGAGTTTTGTTTTCTGCCCAGATTTCTGTTCTCAATTCAACAAATTATATAAAAATCATTATAACATGAAATTGAACGTTTCTTGAGCCTAAAATCAACTTTAAGAAGTCTACTTTTCAAATCCGTAAGCCTCACAAAAATATAAGTTCATTTGCTATTTTTAGTTACTGAAATAAAAGTACATAGCAGATCTGATGAATCTGACCAGAACTTTGACCAAATCAAAATGGATATATATTGGGCTATGGAACGAATTAGAAATTTAGACCAGTGGAAAAAGATCAAAAATTTTGTTAGTTTTCCAAATCATACTGGAACGTTTTGTGAAGTTTTGTAAAACTTGAGATATGACCAGATTTGTACACATATGTCAACTAAAAGAGCTGTTGGACCACTTTCACTTTGTAAAATTATATCTCGAGTTGTGCTTGGTTAAAATCGATGAAAAAATACGTTTTGGAAAGCTAAGACATAGGGGAATCTTGTGTAAAAATTTCAGAACGATTCGTTAAGTTTTACTTAACCAAATTAATGTCTTAACACGGGTAAAAATCTAAGTCCGACAATAGTAAAAGTCCGACAATGGTAGAATAATTCGACAATGACTCCGACAATTTGACCTTTTGACTCACGGATTGACTTTGACTGTCGGATTAACTCTCGAAAAACTGCACTTTTGGAACCTAAGTTTCAAAATTTACACTTTCGGACCATAACTTTAGTGATACATAACATATATACTTTGTAACTCAATGCCGCATAACTTAATGTCGCACTACTCACTGTCACAATCCGTGAATAACAATCCATGAATAACAATCCATAAATAACAATCCGTAAATAACATTCCATGAATAACTAATCTATTGACGCATGAGTAATAATCCGAGAATACATATTGACGCACGATTAGGCATTCCGTGAATACCAAAAACCCGTGAATTCCATTATCCGACAATGCCTATTGTCGGATAATACACTTCGTGAATTCCAAGCCATAAACTTTGATATTGTCGCATAAGTAAATCCGACAATCCTCATTGTCGGATAAACAGTACAAACCCGTGAATACGTTATTGTCGGATAACCCGACCCGTTTATCATTGTCGGATAAATAAACAGATAAAAAACTCTTATTGTCGGACACCCATTCACGCATATATATACATATATGTATTATCGGAGTAACATTGTTGGATAAATTACTTATAAAAATTTTATTATCACATGATTATTATTATTGGAGTTAATCACGGACGTTACCATTGACGTATATTATAATTGTCGTATGTGATAAACATATAAAACCTTATTGTCACACACTACCATTGTCGCATAAATCTATTGTCGGATAATCAAGTATTTTTCACAATTGTCGCATGAATTTTTATTTCCGAAAATCCTTATACATTGGTACAACAATTGGTCAACCAAAAATAAATCCATTGATAAGTATACATCACAGCCAAAAACAAATAATAATAATAATGTTTGAATTATTATTACACCTCCGTCACCAACGGGCCGTACATATTTGTGAAACTCAAACTAATCAATCAAACAACCAAATTATTTGGACATAACTAGTTGAATGAACAACTAGCATGGGTGCTCTCTAGAGACACCTACACATTTACTAACTGTGAGCGTTGTGAACGCCCGACAGGTTACAGTCTTCGGACACCTCATAGTATCTCATCATTATTTGCTGATTAGCAAACACCTAAGACTCAGGTGAGTCTCATAGCCCCTCTTTACTGTTTTTACCCAGGGGTGGGATTACATGCTCAGATTTATTTTACATATGAACACAAGTACAAAACATCGATATATTGATTGCATGAGTTTGTTTTATCTAATCATGAAGTCCCTCACAACATAGTTTGTTTATATTGCGATAGCGTGAATGTTAGTGTATGGTACCATATGGGATTGACAATCCCCGTCCGGGGTAGTCGCGCTACCACGACTGCGGTCGAACGGATGCATTTTCATTTGTTCATACATGTGTAGATTAGGCACATGCCGGGGGCAAACTCGATCAGGTCCTTGAATGTGGATCCTGGCACACTCAGTTAAGCTCAAACTATGTGCTCATGGCAATAATATACACTCATATTTTATTTGCATGTTTGCAAATCACTAAACTAAATCTTGTGGTTCATAACATGGATTTCATCAACTTACACCTGTGAGCTCACCAGCTTTTTAGCTGACCTTTTAGTATGTATTCTCAGGTACCCAGCAGTAGTAGATCTGCTCATGACATATTAGCTCGAGTCGCATTCAGATTTCAGAAGATTCATATGCATTTCTATATTTTGTACAATTAGATATGCCTTAGAATCTTTTACTTTTAGCTATGAGCTATTGTAACAAGAACAGCAATGTAAAACTTTTATATTATCTATGTAATGGTTTTAAACGACGCATTTAGAGTCGTTCGCTTTATCTTATGTGCTTTGTTATTGATTAGTAACACCCAAATCTTGCTTCCGCTAAACAATAAATTTGGGGGTGTTACAGATTGGTATCAGAGCCTAAGGTTATAGTGAACTAGGTTGCATTTAGTGGGCCTAGACTATGACCGTTAGGTGGTATTCCTTACTAGGTATGATTAGGTTCATTGACTGCATTGTATTAGTTTAATTTAACATAGCCTGATCAACTATGTACAATTAAAAGAATATGATGTGAAACCTGAAAGGAATCATGACTGAACAGGATACACTAGTTGACTCTGACCACGAGAGAAATCGGGACTCAAACTTGTCTGTGTTAGACACCCTAGGCTATTATGTGATATATATATATACATAGATAGGCCTCGTTCTCGCTAAATATCTTAGGCTATATTATATATATATTATATGAATATAGGCCTCACTCTTTCTAACGCTTTGTCTCAGAATGGCAAACACACCACACAATTCGTCACACACTCAGTCTGGGTTGCAGAACCCGAGGGTAGCTAGGAGGAACAACAGGTTGCCTCGAGCTGGCCCGTATCCAAACAACCTCACTCTACCGGCCTTGGCCGCTAGACAAGACCGTCAGGAACAACGACTTGGCGCTATGGATATCGAACTTCAAGAAACCAACGAAAACTGGAGACTCACATCACTTGAACGCATCAATCAAGTCTCCGAGGATCACGAACACACAATCAACCACATGAACACCCTTGACAATCGTCTGGGTGAAACCATCGAAACCATGGAGGTTGTCCACAATCAAGTGATTGGCAACCGAAATGAAATCTCCATCCTACAGTCAAGGCTGAACCAGTGCGAGACACGTCTAAGGGAAGCCGAGGACGCCCTCCGAATGGTTAGCAGACTTGCAGAATCTGTGGACCATCTCACCACACTACTGCCACAACTCAATCTACATCAGGATTAGCTTAGGCTGAACCTGTACCTTATTATGCTTTCATAGGACCTATGTAATGCGAACCGGATGTAACAATTCCTGGTACCTTTTGTACTCCCCATATTATGTAGTCTTTTGAGAAACTCTTATCATTCGAACCGGATGTAACAATTTCTGATGCTTTTGTAAGACTTTTAAGTCATGACTCTCGAGACTCTAATTAGAAATTTTCTATAATCATTCAGCTTCATGTCATGTATTGACAGTTTCTTCCACTGTTTCTACTTTATGATTATTTCTTACAATGTTGCATATTATCGCTTGAATATGTGTACATCCATCGAGCTTATTATCTTAGTAATATTTCTCATGTACCCTCCATTTATCTTTTGAAGAAATATGCCGCCAAAGAAGAAGAGTTACAGTGATGCTGAGCTTGCTGCCATAGTATCCCGAGCTGTGGCCGAAGCCCTAGCCACTCGAGACTCCCCTCAAAACTCAAGCAGGAATACTGAGACTCCCGAAGTCACACCTGTTGCCAAACCTTGTTCCTACAAAGACTTTATTAGCTGCAGACCCCTGAACTTCAAGGGCACAGAAGGTGCCATCGGTCTAATCAAATGGATCGAAAGGACCGAGTCTTTCTTTGGCTTGTGCAACTGCACGGAGGACAACAAGGTCAAATTTGCTGCTTACACCTTTCAAGAAGGTGCTCTAACCTGGTGGAACACTCATGCCAGTTCTGTGGGGATTGCGGTAGCTAACCAACTTCCCTGGACAGAGCTGAAGAAAATGCTACGGGATGAATATTGTCCCACTGAAGAACTCCACAGGTTGGAGGAAGAATTCTGGCACTTAACTGTGCAAGGAAACGACATTGCTGGTTACACCACCAAGTTCCAGCAACTTGCTCTCCTATGTCCGGGTTTGGTTGACACGGACGAAAAACGCATCAAGAAGTACATCCGCGGCCTTCCCAAGAGCGTTCAGGGAAATGTCGCCTCATCAATGCCAGCCACCATCCACAGTGCCATTCGACTGGCACATGAACTCATGGCTATGATTGTCAGCCGTGAAACATCAACTACCTCCTCAAACAACAAGAGGAAATTTTCTGGGAACCCTAATAACCCACCAACCTCCAAGAAGCCCGAGACTGTCAGGGCTTACTCTTCTGGACTTGGGGAAAAGAAAGGTTACACTGGGAACAAACCTCACTGCTCAAAATGTGACCGTCACCATGAGGGTCCTTGCAGTACTCCTTCCAACAACTTCAAGAGGTACGGGCATTCTAGCAAAGACTGCCGAGCCCCTAGAACCAACAACAACACAAGCAACAAAAATAACAACCACAACAACAACCGCAACACCAGTAACAACCCCAACCAACCCAAAGCCTGCTTTGAATGCGGTCTCACCGGGCACTTCAGGAATGACTGCCCAAAACTGAAGAATGGAAACAATAACAACAACAATGCAAGGGGAAGAGCCTTTGTTCTGAACTCGGGAGATGCCCGTCAAGACCCGAACGTGGTCACGGGTATGTTTCTCCTCAACAATCTTACTGCCTCTGTTCTTTTTGATACCGGTGCGGATAGAAGTTTTATTTCCCATGAATTTTGCCCACTACTTGACATCATTCCTGTTGCATTAGATGATAAGTACATTGTTGAATTAGCTAACGGTAAACTCATTGAGACCAACAGTGTAATACCTAATTGCACTCTAAATCTCGCCGACGAACTTTTCTCGATTGACCTTATACCCGTCAAGATCGGAAGCTTTGACATCATTGTTGGGATGGACTGGTTGTCCAAACACCGAGCTGAGATCGTTTGTTTCGAAAAAGTCATCCGTATTCCCCTCGCTGCTGGTAGAACCTTAGTCATACAAGGGGAGACCGGCAGAACGGGACTGAACATCATCTCTTGTCTGAAAACCCGAAAGTTTCTCAGAAAGGGATATCCTGCCATCCTCGCACACATCACAGAGAAAAAGTCAGAAGAGAAACGAATCGAGGATGTGCCAATCGTTAGAGACTTTCCCGAAGTCTTTCCGGAAGAACTACCTGGTCTACCTCCGACTAGACAGGTTGAGTTCTCAATCGATCTTATATCGGGTGCCGCGCCAGTAGCCCGAGCACCTTACCGCTTAGCCCCATCTGAACTTCAGGAGCTTTCTACCCAGCTACAGGAACTCCTGGATCGAGGATTCATTAGGCCGAGTTCTTCACCTTGGGGAGCTCCGGTCTTGTTTGTGAAAAAGAAGGACGGTTCCTTCCGAATGTGTATCGACTACCGGGAGTTGAACAAATTGACTGTCAAAAACCGATACCCACTCCCGCGTATTGATGACCTGTTTGACCAACTACAAGGGTCGAGTATTTATTCGAAGATCGACCTTCGGTTGGGTTATCATCAACTTCGAGTTCGCGACACCGACATTCCGAGGACTGCTTTCAGAACTCGCTACGGGCATTACGAATTCCAAGTGATGCCCTTTGGCTTAACCAACGCACCGGCGGTATTCATGGATCTGATGAATCGGGTGTGCAAACCTTATCTTGACAAATTCGTCATTGTCTTTATCGATGACATCCTCATATACTCGCGAAACGAACAAGAACATGCGCAACATCTCAAAACCATTCTAGAATTACTCAGACACGAGGAGTTATATGCTAAATTCTCCAAGTGTGAATTCTGGATAGAATCCGTTCAATTCCTTGGACATGTTGTCAATAGTCAAGGAATCCATGTTGATCCATCAAAAATAGAAGCCATCAAAAACTGGCAAGCGCCAACCACTCCCACCGAGGTACGCCAATTCTTGGGGTTGGCCGGGTACTATCGGCGATTCATTGAGAATTTCTCAAAAATAGCTCAACCACTCACAACCCTGACTCAGAAAGACAAAAAGTTCAACTGGACTGATAAACAAGAGTCAGCATTCCAACTTCTGAAACAAAAGCTTTGCAGTGCTCCGATTCTATCTTTACCCGAAGGCACTGATGACTTCGTGGTATACTGCGATGCTTCTCATCAAGGTCTCGGTTGCGTGCTGATGCAACGAGACAAAGTGATTGCTTACGCTTCACGATAACTCAAAATTCATGAAAAGAACTACACCACCCACGATCTTGAGTTGGGAGCTGTTGTCTTTGCTCTCAAAATCTGGAGGCATTACCTCTACGGCACTAAGTGCACCATCTTTACCGACCACAAAAGCCTCCAGCACATCTTTGACCAAAAGGATCTCAACATGAGACAACATCGGTGGGTCGAATTACTCGCCGATTATGACTGCGAGATCCGTTATCATCCTGGCAGGGCAAATGTTGTTGCCGATGCCCTCAGCCGCAAGGAGCGTGTAAAACCGCTACGAGTCCGAGCTCTCATTATGACTATTCATAATGACCTCACCATTCAGATTCACGCTGCTCAACTCGAAGCTTTTAAACCCGAGAATGTTAAGAATGAAGCCTTGCGAGGCATGGATAAGCAATTTGAAATCAAACCTAATGGAGTTAGGTACTTCATGAACCGAATCTGGTTGCCTGCCTTTGGAAACCTGCGAGACTTAGTGTTGGATGAAGCTCACAAGTCCAAATATTCTATCCATCCTGGATCCGATAAAATGTATCACGGCATCAAGGAATTCTATTGGTGGCCGAACATGAAAGCCGAAATTGCCGGCTATGTCAGCAAATGCCTTACCTGTTCCAAGGTCAAGGTTGAACATCAAAAACCATCCGGGTTGCTCCAACAACCCAGTATTCCTGAGTGGAAATGGGAGCAAATCACTATGGACTTCATAACCAAATTACCCAAATCACCGAGCGGTTGCGATACCATTTGGGTGATAGTCGATCGTCTCACTAAATCCGCTCACTTCCTTGCAATCAAGGAAACCGATAAAATGGAGCGCCTTTCACAAATCTATGTCAAGGAGATCGTTACTCGACACGGTGTCCCAATCTCAATTATCTCCGACAGAGACGCTCGTTTCACATCTCACTTTTGGCAATCACTTCAGAAATCATTGGGTACTCGTCTCGATATGAGTACCGCGTACCATCCTCAAACCGATGGCCAAAGTGAACGAACCATCCAAACACTGGAAGATATGCTACGAGCTTGCGTAGTTGATTTCGGTGCCAACTCGGAAAGGCATCTGCCATTGTGCGAGTTTTCCTACAACAACAGCTATCATGCCAGCATAAAAGCTGCACCATTCGAGGCACTTTACGGTCGTAAGTGCCGATCACCGATTTGTTGGACCGAAGTGGGAGACAGCCAACTCACTGGTCCCGAGCTCATACACGAAACCACAGAGAAAATCTCTGAGATTCAGAACCGACTCAAAGCCGCCCGTGATCGTCAGAAAAGTTATGCTGACGTGAGACGCAAACCACTCGAATTCCAAGTTGGGGATCGAGTACTCTTGAAAGTATCGCCTTGGAAAGGCGTGATTCGTTTTGGCAAACGCGGAAAGCTAAACCCCAGGTACATTGGACCCTTCGAGATCCTTGAAAGGATCGGCCCAGTGGCTTATCGATTGCAACTGCCGTCCGAACTCAGCAGTGTGCACCCTACCTTTCACATTTCAAATTTAAAGAAATGTCTGTCTGATGAGACACTTATTATCCCCCTTGACGAGATTCGCGTCAACGAAAAGCTTCACTTTGTTGAAGAACCTGTTGAAATCATGGACCGCGAGGTCAAACAACTTAAACAAAGTCGTATTCCCATCGTCAGAGTCCGGTGGAATTCACGGCGTGGTCCGGAATTCACTTGGGAACGGGAAGACCAAATGCGACTCAAATATCCACACTTGTTCACGGACTCCCCTCATACCACGACTCAGAACTAAATTTCGGGACGAAATTCTTTTAACAAGGGGAGAATGTAACACCCGTCAAATTAGGACTATATTTAGTGCCTAATCATATGTGTAAATACATGTAATTAGGATTAATTATATGTATCATTATGTGTATTAATATATTTATATAAATACACACGTACGCGATTTGATAAATCGTGCATTTTCATATCGGGCGGATCCCGATACATTAATGCGGACGTTGGTGAACTCTATTTATTAAATAATATGAGATTATTTGATAAACATACTTATTTCCAAATATTAATGCGATAATGTTTCATAAACATTTCGTATCACATATAATGCTCAGAAATGACCAAAAACGCGTGAAACGCGCCCGACAAACGAAATAAACACAAATTATATTTTTATTATTCATTATTAAGTATTTTGATAAAATACTTCATGTAAAAATATTGAGATTTAAATCATTATTCAAACACGCGTATTAAACGTTTAACGCCTAAATAAACGTCGAAACGATCGGGTAAACGACCACGGGACTTAATGTAACTATGAGAAATTAAAAAGTTGACCAAAACACCTTGTGGGGCCCAGGAAAATCTGCTGATTTTCTCACTTAAACCACCCCACCTCCTTTTTTTTCACTTCTTTGGTCACTTACACACACATACTCATGCACACCATACCCCCACTCACCAATTCACCCATCACTCCCTACACCCACTCTCTTACTCCCTCACTCTCAAAAATCTGCTCACCCTCACTCCCTAGTCGAAATTCAGCCACCACCACAACTCCACCAAGAGCCACCATCAAGTTCTTGAAGAAAATCGAAGGAAACACTCGGTTATCGCATCCTCCTTGCATTTCGACCTTAGATCTTTGATCCTCTTGTAAGAACTCTTTTATTTCAAGAATTTCTACTTTCTCTATGATTATTAACATGTGTTAGTGTTCACTCAACTCTTGCATGTCCAAAACATTAACCGAAACGCGATTTAAAACTCGTAATCTTGAGTTTTGTTTTCAGCCCAGATTTCTGTTCTCACTTCAACAAATTATATAAAAATCATTACGACATGAAATTGAACGTTTCTTGAGCCTAAAATCAACTTTAAGAAGTCTACTTTTCAAATCTGTAAGCCTCACAAAAATATAAGTTCATTTGCTATTTTTAGTTACTGAAATAAAAGTACATAGCAGATCTGATGAATCTGACCAGAACTTTGACCAAATCAAAATGGGTATATCTTGGGCTATGGAACGAATTAGAAATTTAGACCAGTGGAAAAAGATCAAAAATTTTGTTAGTTTTCCAAATCATACTGGAACGTTTTGTGAAGTTTTGTAAAACTTGAGATATGACCAGATTTGTACACATATGTCAACTAAAAGAGCTGTTGGACCACTTTCACTTTGTAAAATTATATCTCGAGTTGTGCTTGGTTAAAATCGATGAAAAAATACGTTTTGGAAAGCTATGACATAGGGGAATCTTGTGTAAAAATTTCAGAACGATTCGTTAAGTTTTACTTAACCAAATTAATGTCTTAACACGGGTAAAAATCTAAGTCCGACAATAGTAAAAGTCCGACAATGGTAGAATAATCCGACAATGACTCCGACAATTTGACCTTTTGACTCAACGATTGACTTTGACTGTCGGATTAACTCTCGAAAAACTGCACTTTTGGACCCTAAGTTTCAAAATTTACACTTTCGGACAATAACTTTAGTGATACATAACATATATACTTTGTAACTCAATGCCGCATAACTTAATGTCGCACTACTCACTGTCACAATCCGTGAATAACAATCCATGAATAACAATCCATAAATAACAATCCGTAAATAACATTCCATGAATAACTAATCTATTGACGCATGAGTAATAATCCGAGAATACATATTGACGCACGATTAGGCATTCCGTGAATACCAAAAACCCGTGAATTCCATTATCCGACAATGCCTATTGTCGGATAATACACTTCGTGAATTCCAAGCCATAAACTTTGATATTGTCGCATAAGTAAATCCGACAATCCTCATTGTCGGATAAACAGTACAAACCCGTGAATACGTTATTGTCGGATAACCCGACCCGTTTATCATTGTCGGATAAATAAACAGATAAAAAACTCTTATTGTCGGACACCCATTCACGCATATATATACATATATGTATTATCGGAGTAACATTGTTGGATAAATTACTTATAAAATTTTTATTATCACATGATTATTATTATTGGAGTTAATCACGGACGTTACCATTGACGTATATTATAATTGTCGTATGTGATAAACATATAAAACCTTATTGTCACACACTACCATTGTCGCATAAATCTATTGTCGGATAATCAAGTATTTTTCATAATTGTCGCATGAATTTTTATTTCCGAAAATCCTTATACATTGGTACAACAATTGGTCAACCAAAAACAAATCCATTGATAAGTATACATCACAGCCAAAAACAAATAATAATAATAATAATGTTTGAATTATTATTACACCTCCGTCACCAACGGGCCGTACATATTTTTGAAACTCAAACTAATCAATCAAACAACCAAATTATTTGGACATAACTAGTTGGATGAACAACTAGCATGGGTGCTCTCTAGAGACACCTACACATTTACTAACTGTGAGCGTTGTGAACGCCCGACAGGTTACAGTCTTCGGACACCTCATAGTATCTCATCATTATTTGCTGATTAGCAAACACCTAAGACTCAGGTGAGTCTCATAGCCCCTCTTTACTGTTTTTACCCAGGGGTGGGATTACATGCTCAGATTTATTTTACATATGAACACAAGTACAAAACATCGATATATTGATTGCATGAGTTTGTTTTATCTAATCATGAAGTCCCTCACAACATAGTTTATTTATATTGCGATAGCGTGAATGTTAGTGTATGGTACCATATGGGATTGACAATCCCCGTCCGGGGTAGTCGCGCTACCACGACTGCGGTCGAACGGATGCATTTTCATTTGTTCATACATGTGTAGATTAGGCACATGCCGGGGGCAAACTCGATCAGGTCCTTGAATGTGGATCCTGGCACACTCAGTTAAGCTCAAACTATGTGCTCATGGCAATAATATACACTCATATTTTATTTGCATGTTTGCAAATCACTAAACTAAATCTTGTGGTTCATAACATGGATTTCATCAACTTACACCTGTGAGCTCACCAGCTTTTTAGCTGACCTTTTAGTATGTATTCTCAGGTACCCAGCAGTAGTAGATCTGCTCATGACATATTTGCTCGAGTCGCATTCAGATTTCAGAAGATTCATATACATTTCTATATTTTGTACAATTAGATATGCCTTAGAATCTTTTACTTTTAGCTATGAGCTATTGTAACAAGAACAGCAATGTAAAACTTTTATATTATCTATGTAATGGTTTTAAACGACGCATTTAGAGTCGTTCGCTTTATCTTATGTGCTTTGTTATTGATTAGTAACACCCAAATCTTGCTTCCGCTAAACAATAAATTTGGGGGTGTTACAGAAAACAAGGCTCATTCATCAATCAAGATGAGTCTTCCTAAGGAGCTCAATCATCAACTCAAATCCTTCCATACTGCTAGATCCTTGTGGACAGCTCTTGAAAAGAGATGTGAAGGAAGTCCACAAGTTAAAGCAGGCAAGAAAAATCTCCTGAAAAAGCAGTTTACTGTGTTTAAAGCTATGAAAGGAGAAGATCTTGATGCTTATACCACAAGATACTACCATTTGCTGAGTGAGCTAGATGATCATGAGATTATATCTACAGAGACTGAGAAAACCGACAAGTTTATTGAGGGTTTACCATCTAAGTGGGAAATGCATGGCATAATGCTCAAAGACAACGATGAGAGGTATGCAACCATGACCTTAGAGCAGGCCATTGATAAGCTCAGAGGTTTTGATTTCACCAAGAAAACTAGAGATACTGATTCTGATCAGGCTCAGGATCCGGGACTTTATCATGGAAAATCTACTATCTCTACTGCTTCCTCGAGCTCGACCACTGCTTTATTTGTTGGTAATGCTGAAGGAAAAGGTGAAATGATTACCGATGATCTGTGTCTTCTTACATCATCTGGTAGTGATGCAAAGGGCAAACCAACTGAGAAGTCACCTCAGGAGCATCAAAAGATGCCTATGAGTGTGAAATCTGCTAAACATCAATTATCTGTTCTTGCTTCCTTTGTAGCTTCTTATGAAAACTACTTTCAGGGTAAAATCAATGATCCAATTATGTTTGATGAAGATTAGGATTAGATAGACCCTGATTATCTAGAAGAAATAGACCTTCAGGACCAACTTCCTATGTTGTCAAGAAGGGTAAAGAATTTCTTGAAGAAAACAGGTAGAAAGGTAGTTGGCAATAGATCAGGGTTTGATAAGACCAAGATCAAGTGTTTTAACTGTCAGGGTTATGGACACTTTGCTAGAGAATGCCAAAGACCTAAGGTAGAAGCTGGCAATGGACAACAAGGTTCGGGAAGCACTCTCGCTTCCAAAGCCTTAGTTGTGAAACAGTTGGATGGATCGTATGAATGGAAAGTTCAATCTGAGGAAGCTTTCATGGCTGAGATTGATGGATCTACATCCTATATGCCTACTGATGCAGAGGGTGAGGCAAAAGTGCCAGAGGTTGCAGCTAAAGCAAGTGATGAAGATGTGCTATATATGGAGTCAACTGAAAACATGACTCCTGAAGACTTTGTAGCACGCATGGTTGAAGTCCAAACAGACAAGAAAAGGGTATGTCTTGATATTCTTACTCTTGCTGATGTCTGTTATTTAGTTACCGATTTGCAATCACAGGTTAGTATTTTAAATGTAGCAAATAAAAACCTGACATCTCAAGTTAGCTTATTGACTGAATCTAGTAAGGCTGTTAGATCTGAACTTGAACTAGCCAAGATTGATGTGTGTAGGTTAAGTGATGATAAACAGGATTTAAAAGATAAAATTAAGTCTGATGCTTCTGATAGGAGTGCTCTTAGAGATACCATTAATGAAAAAGTTGTCATCATAGATGGTCTCTATATTAATCTAAAAGACTTAAATCAGAAAATAGCTAATAAGGAGAAAGAGTTAGCTGACTGTCAATTGAAGCTAGTTGAGCAAAATAGAAAGATAGAAAATTATAGAACCACTGAGATGGACAAGATGCTTGATGCTCAACGAAGTGTAAAGGATAAGTCAGGATTAGGTTACAATGAGACACCTCCTCCTTTCAATTCGAATTACACAAAGCTTCCAGAAGATACTGAAATGACTGAAGTAAGTTCTGAGAAAACAGTAGCTAAACCTGATCTGTCAGAGGCACAGAAGGAGTTTATTAAGAATCCTTCATCTAATGATAGTAAGAGAGTTTCTTTCACCAAAGTATAGTTTGTACCGGGTGGAGTAATTCATGATACTAAGATTGATGAATTGATTAATAAAGAGCATGTTGTTAACCCTTTAGTGCCTAAGACTCCAATAGTGGTTGCCAAAGTTAGTAAGTCACGAAAACAGATGTCGTGCTTCAAGTGTCACCAAAAAGGACACGTATCTTCTTGTTGCCCAAATAAGAAGTTGGAAGCTATACATAAGTTAGTGAATACTGAAAAGACACCGACCACTTCTAGTTCGATTGTAGATAGGTTAGGCTCCAAACCGGGATTAGGAAGCAAACCTGTAAACATTCTGAAAGGAGATGGTAATCATAGTGTCTCTCCACCTAAACCTAAAAGGGCTTATACTCTAAACGAAAATACTTTCAATAAGCCAAGAGATAAGACACCTTCGAGGTTTAGGACCCCAAGTAGAAACCATAGTCAATTTGAGAATGGTTCTACTTCGAGTGCACAGGGATCTAAGTATGTACCTAGGAGGTTTTCTACTCACTCTCCTCATAGGTCTAAGACTACAAATCATCAACAGTCTTAAACTCCTGTGAAAGTTACCCAAGACTCCCGATGGGAACAGTTATGGTCACTTTAAGGAGGTTCAGATTGTAGATGATCAGGGACAAACCAAGACCATAATGGCTTGGGTCCCTCTTGATAACTAACTGTGTACAACTTGTTATGTGTAGGAGCAGACTGTGAACAAGGACAGTTGGTGGTATGTAGACAGTGGATGCTCAAGGCACATGACAGGTGAACGAAGTCTACTGAAGGACTTCAAAGAAGGTTTCAAGCAAAAAGTAAATTTTGCAGGAGACAAAGGAGGAGTATTACAGGGAAAGGAAAAGTTTCAAATGGAACTTTGACTCTAGAGGATGTGAATTACGTTGAAGAACTAACTCATAACCTAGTGAGTGTTTCCCAAGTCTGCGATAAAGGTCATCCAGTTCATTTTAATGAAAAGGAGGCTTTAGTCCTGAAGCCAGGCTTCACAATTCCTGAAGAATGGATACTGATGAGGGCACCAAGGAAGAAGGACATCTATGCTATAAACATGGGTGTCTCTAATTCTTCAATAGTGTCTACATGCTTACTATCCAAGGCCTCAGAAGCAGATGCACTTTTATGGCATAGGAGAATGGCACATCTGAACTTTCAAAAAATGAATTTTATAACCAAGAATGGGTTAGTTCTAGGTGTACCACAAAATCGTTTCGAGTCTGAAGACAAGTGTGTTCCTTGCCTCAAAGGAAAGCAGCACAAGAAACCACACAGGTCTAAGACTGAAAACTCAATCTCCTCGCCATTTGAACTGCTGCACATGGACCTCTTTGGCCCTATAAGCAAGAGAAGTCTAGGTGGCAAGTGGTACTGTTTAGTTATCACAGATGATTATGCTATATTCTCATGGGTATTCTTTTTGGGATCTTAAGATGAAACTCCGGGAATTTTAATAGAGTTCTTTGATCTAGTAGAGAATGTCTATAAAACTAGAGTTAAGCGTATTCGTAGTGATAACAGAACGGAATTCAAAAATTCAACGTTGAATATCTATTGCTTAAGCAAAGGGATAATTCATCAATTCAGTGCACCATATGAACCTCAACAGAATGGTGTAGCTGAAAGGAAGAACAGAACGTTGATTGAAGCTGCCAGAACTATGCTTGCAGATTCAAAGCTTCCGGTCTTCTTTTGGGCAGAAGCAGTGAATACAGCATGTCATGTTCTAAATAGGGTTCTTACGGTCAAAAGGCATAACAAGACTTGTTATGAATTATTGAATAATAAGAAACCTAATCTGAAGGGATTTGAACCCTTTGGAGTTCCATGTTCAATATTGAAAACAGGAAATCAAGCTAAATTTGGTGAAAAGGCGGACGAAGGATTTTTCCTAGGTTATATGCCCAACTCACCAAATAAAAGAGTTTTCAATAAAGTCACAGGACGACTGGAAATTGTTTATAACATTGAAGTTACGAGCTATGTACCTGCTGTACATAAGGGATTAGATTGGCAATTTGACTATTCAGATCTCTTTCAGTCATTTAAAGTTCCTATAAGTGACTTTGTCAGTGATTCAGAGATCTCTACACATTTATTGTCTGAAGAATCGGACAATGGTCCTTCTTCAACATCGAGTGTTCCGAGATCTGGAATCAGGACACCAAATGACTCAAATGAAGCTTCTTCAAGTGGGTCACAACAACCTTCAAAGGATAAGTATCAAGAAACTGAAGATTCTGAAAAGGATCTTCAAACAACGTTTGATGATATACTTACTTCTTTAAATCATTTAAGGTTATCTTCAACAAGTTCAGAAGATATTCCTTCATTAGAAGAGATTGGTACTAACTTAGGAGATGAGTTAGTAGTTGATCCTATACCAATTACGAGAATGAGTAAGAATCATCCCGTTGAAAATATCATCGGTGATATTAATACTCCTGTTCAAACTAGGACTCAATCAAAAATTAGTACAACTGCAAATTTAGAAAGCTTGTATACTGCTATGAAAGAGACAGGGATTCCTAATCAATGTCTATATTCATGCTTTATCTCACAAGTCGAGCCTAAAAATGTGCAAATGGCTCTCAAAGAAAGTTCGTGGGTTGAAGCTATGCAAGAAGAACTGCAACAGTTTTCTAAATTACAAGTATGGGAGTTGGTTGACCTTCCAAAGGGAGAATATCCAATTGGAACTAGATGGGTATTTAAGTGTAAGAGAGATGACCGGGGAGTCATTACTCGCAATAAAGCTCGTCTAGTGGTTCAAGGGTTTAATCAACAAGAGGGGATAGATTATAATGAAGTGTTTGCACAAGTTGCTAGGCTAGAAGCAATTAGAGTATTCTTAGCATTTGCCTCTTTTAAGGGTATCAAAGTTTATCAGTTGGATGTTAAGAGTGCCTTTTTGTATGGCAAAGTTGAAGAATTGGTGTATGTTTCACAACCGCCAGGGTTTACCGATTCTGAACATCCAGATAGAGTATATCGTTTGAATAAGGCTCTATATGGATTACATCAGGCACCTAGGGCATGGTATGGAACGCTATCAACTTATCTACTTGAGAATGGATTTACAAGAGGATCAATTGATAGTACACTTTTTGTAAAATGGAACAAGAATGACTTTCTATTAGTACAAGTATATGTTGATGATATTATCTTTGGATCTTCGGATGAAAAGATGTGTCAAGAATTTGAGAAAGTCATGAGAAAAAGGTTTGAGATGTCTGCAATGGGAGAGTTAAATTTCTTCTTAGGATTACAGGTTGATCAAAAGAAGGATGGATTCTTTATTCATCAATCTAAATATACATATGAGCTATTGGAACGCTTTAAGATGTATGAAAGTAAGGTCTATAATACTCCAATTCCAGTTAATCACAACCTTGGTCCAAATACATCGAGTGATAGCGATGTGGATCCAACTCTTTATAGAGCGATGATCGGATCACTAATGTATTTGACTGCCTCTAGGCCTGACATTATGTTTGCTGTTTGTTTATGCGCAAGATATCAAGCTAATCCGAAAGAGTCACATATGCAGGCTGTTAAACGGATCTTTCGTTACCTCAAAGGGCAACCGAAGCTGGGACTTTGGTATCCAATTGATGGAGACTTAGATCTAGTAGCATATACTGATTCGGATTATGGAGGATGCAATCAAAATAGGAAATCTACGACCAGAGGATGTCAATTCTTAGGAGGTAGATTAGTATCTTGGCAGTGCAAGAAGCAAAGCTCAGTAGCCATTTCTACATGTGAAGCTGAGTATGTTGCAGCTGGCAGCTGTTGTTCTCAAGTTCTTTGGATTCAACAGCAACTGCAGGATTATGGGTTAAATATAACCAATACTCCTATGATGATTGATAACGAATCTACAATGTCAATCACCAACAATCCGGTAAAGCATAGTAAAACTAAGCATATTGATATTCGACATCATTTTATTAGAGACTGTGCTGAGAAGAATTTGATAAAGTTAGTTAAGGTTCCATCTTTGGATAACTTAGCAGACTTATACACCAAGGCGTTTGACAGAGCTAGATTTGAGACGTTGGTTCAACTTAACGGAATGAGAAATCCAGAGTGATTAGTCTTCCAAGGGTATTTTTGTAATAGTTAATAGTCAGTGTTATGTTAAAAAAAAAAAAAAAAAAAAAGGCGTATGGCATTCATGTGCTTGTTACCTGCGGGGAATCGCCTCAAATAAAAGAACAAAAGAAGTTCTTTTAGAAAAAGCTTTAAGTTTTTAGCTGTAAAAACTTGGAAAATGATAGTACATTAGGAGAATACGGTTAAGAATAATAACCTTAAGTATTAAGTATGATATGTTAGTAGATTCTTATAAGTTGCATCAAATTGATGATTGTTAATTAGGATTACACTTATATTTATCTTATTATACACCTATATCCACTGCTTATAACTTGCCCTTTTTCTTAACAAGTGATAAGAATACTTTAAGTCTAGTCAGCTTCATCATACGATTTATTGGTAGGCAGTTTATACTATGATTTTCGAGCAGTTAAGAAGTATAAATTTCATGTGTTGTATCTTTTGTGCTCTGTTATATAACGTATGACTTATGTCTTAATTGTTGAATGATAGTACTGTCGTGCACTGTGATCTAAAATAAAAAATGAATGAAATGATACAAAGTATCATAATGTCAAATGGTGAGTTATATGTTTCTAAAGAGCATCATTTAGTAACCTCTACCTTACATATGAAAGATACACAGTATCTCGTGTCAAGTGTATGTTATATGCTTCTAAAAGAACATCATTTAGTAATCTCTACCTTCTTAATACAAGATACAGTGTTATGTGTGGTACTTGAATTCTTCAGTACGTTGTATAGTGGAAAATACTAGATATTATGCACATTAACAATAAAAGTTTAGCTCAGAAATCTGTGTGTAATCTGTTTATGTGGATCATAATATCGGTAATCGTCTTGAACTGTCTATGATATTTGAATATTCACTATTGTGAATTATAAGAAATAATAAGTTATTTCTCAATAAAGTGTTATATCATGTGGATAAAGGTACATAAGATACAATTTTATAAATATAAGTTTATTACTGATTAACGTTGTGATTTTCTTGTGCTTATATGAATTTCATGAGGTATGTATACTAACAATCATCTTAGGCTTATTACAATCTCATAAGTACCGCTTATTCTCTCTAATGTGATTCCTAAGCAGTTAAAACTTTAAGCGTGTTATATTAAGTTATTTTATTTTTGTAGAATGTTAGTAGTTTTATTAATTTTAACGTTTGTAATTATTTCTTTGAATTAATAAGAGTTTTAATTATTATTCTTGTTTACCCTTTGGAATTGAATTATACTCGATATTTATTTTAAATGTTGAACAAATGTCTGTTGAAAATTGAAAATATTATATAGGCTACGTGGCATATTAATCGAAAGTCTTCCGACTCACAGTGTAATCGAGCAGTGTGTCCTGATTTTATATCAGCGGTTAATTTTTCTATTATAACCTATATATATATATATATATTTTTATATATACTTAAGACCATCAGGTATATAAGTGAATAATTTTAGCTCGAAGATTTTTCTTTATACAAGATTAACTGTATCACGGGCTTAGTCGGTTAATATATGTAAGAAGATTATCATTGAGGAAAAATTATGCGAAAACATTTTATTTTAAATGTTTAGGCTAAATAGTTACAGAGATAACTATTCACATAACGGGGTTTTCAATTTATACTTAGTATTAAATTCGCATTTTATTTTGTGAGTTTGACTAGTCAAACTTGCGAATCGAGAAGCACTGCGAATCGAGTACAGGGTATAAAAGGGTGGTCAAACGAGTCAAACTCCTCACCGAACCCATTTGATTTGCGAGTTCACTTTAGCTCTGCGAATCCAGTTATTGCGAAACGAGTCGAACAGAGTATTTCATCTGATTTCGATTTGCCTAGTTACCAGGAAGAGTTTTTGATCCGTAGCTTATATCTACTTTCAAATTACGAACATTTTGAGGTATAAATCAACGGATTTCACCGTTTAAATTACACGAAATCGAAGCTTTTATGAATCTAGGGTTTTGTTTCAAAATTTAAACCACTAACGTAGATTAAGGTGTTATTTGACAAGAATCTTGTAGATTAATGTTAAACGACCTTTAATGAACGTAAATCAATCGATAGAACTTAATAAAATTGAGAAGTTAATCGATGTTGAATTCAACCCGCAACATCAGTTCATGCTGCGAGTTGAACACTCGACTCGCAGACTTTGCGAGTTGAGTTTCTGATCTTGACTATTTGACCATGCGAGTTGAGTCTCAATTCAATTCGCAGATTACATTTAGCGAGTTGATTTTCATTCTTTGATTTGTTGACCTTGCGGACCGAGTAGATTAGCGAATCGACTTGCGAGTCGAGTTGCAGATTGATTTTTTTTTGCGAGTTGACATGGTTGCGAGTTGAGTTGCGAGTTCACTTTCAATTTTTGCGAGTTCAATAACTTGTAAAAATAAAATGTAACATGCAATTTTAATTTTTAAAAATAATAATACTAAGCTACATATATTTGTGTTTACAAGAGATATGTCACTTTGAAAGCTTATTATTATATGTTTCGACGTATGAATTTTATATTAATACGTGATAACATATGTAGTAATATATATAATTATATCGAAAGTCTACCGATTCAAAGAGTAATCGAGTGGTGTGTTCTGACTTTTAGTTAGCGGTATAATATATATATATATATATCTCTTAAAACGTTAATGACTTGTGATTTTTAAATTTACAAGTATCTAACGTTAAATACATATGGGACTTACGTATTGTTTTTAGTTATAAGTTATATATGTGTTTATTTTGTTACGAACTAAGGTGTTAGATGATCATTTTGATTCATAAACACTATAGTTTATAACTTACTAACGTGCTTTTTGTTTTGTCATTTGTGTTCTTATAGATATGGTGAGACAGTTCGATAAAGGTCACAATATCCTTGTTGATCTAGATCTTGGTGCACGTGGAGCTAATCGAGTAGCTGAAGTGCTTACATTCTTTGCATGTTCACGCATTAGATATGCACTTACGGAGTCTCCACAGATTTCTCAGTCTATTCTGAACGACTTCTGGGAAGGTATTCAGTTTGATGAGACGATAAACCCACCGGTTATTCGCACAACGGTCAACAATCGACCGGTTGTTTTCTCTGCTGGCGATCTACGTCAGATTTTACGCTTGGGTACAGTAGACCAGGAGGATGGTCCGACGGAGTATCCTAGTGACTTTATTGAGGGTGCTATAGACCGTATGGGGTATACAGGAGATAGGAGAGGACGTCAGTTCCAAAAACCTCTGGTTATTGGACAATGGAGGTTTTTGTGGCATGTAATTGTTACAGTTTTTGCACCAAAGAAGGGAGGCTTTGACGAATTGAGCCCTGCCCTTGTATCAGCAGCACTGTCCCTGGTTTACAACAAACCATACAGTTTTTGTGATTATATTTTTGGAGAGTTGGTTAGACAGATTTCGGGTTCTGTTAGATCACGCTTTCTGGTTTATCCACGTTTTTGCATGCTGATTATTCTCGCTCGTTTGCCAGAGCTTGTTATTCCTGGGCCATATCTACATGTAGATACCATCGGTCTCAGAGGATACAATGCTATGTTTTTGCAGTCAGTGAGAAAGGAAGGAGTAGTGAAACCTGAGGAGAGAGAACTTTTTAGTTTTCTTGTTGATCCTACCTATGTGACGCCACCGAACAATGGTTGGCTAGATGTTGGTGTTGAGGTTGTGGTTCCTGAACCGATAGCTGATGTGGTTCATGCTGATGATCCACAAGAGTTAATTGAGGATGTTTTGGAACAACCTGGACATGCTGGGGTACAGGTGAACCCATATGTTGTTCAAAAGGTGCTACAGGAGGTGCTTGTAGAGCATGATGGTGCTACTGATTCCTTGTTACGGGAGATTGATAGTTATGTTGCACCGTCTGAGGTATACTTTAAATTATATAATAATATATGTTCTTAGATGATAAATATTTCATAAAATTTTATTATATAATGGTAATGATATTGATAATTAGTTGATTAGATAATATTTCTAATTATAAACTATAAATATCATTATGATCAGGGAGCTGAGACTGCAGACCCAGAGGTCACTCGACCTGAGGGTGAGCAGGGACAGCTAGATGGATCTGAGGTTTTACCTTCTAAGGTATTTATCAGATTAATCATAAATATATAGAACTTGTATGATAGAGCTTTTAGCTAATCATAAATGTTTAATATATTTCATATTTAGGATTCTGATGTTGGTCCATCTGGAGGCCGTGATGGTCAATCGGCTTCAGATGATGATGATAGGACTCCTTCTCCACCTCCAGATGCTGGTTATATTAGATATCGATCTCGGATGATTCCAGATCCAGCACTGAAGGAGAAGAGGAAGGCTAAGGAAGTCGATCCTGACTTCAGTCTTATTGATGAAGGTTCTGAGGAAGAGGATACACCTCTTATTACTCGACGCCGTAAGCGTTCCAGGATTTCGACCATTCAGGATGGTATGTTATATTTAAAAGTTAGATAATCTTAACTTGTTGTTTATCAGGAGTTCAAACTGAGACAGTTAATTCTGTGACAGTTGCTCGAGATACACCGCAGGTGGAGAATGTAACACCGGTGCTTACTGAACAGATATCTGTACCTATTGAGGTAAGGGATATAAGTTTAGTTCTATAAGTGTTATATAATTAATTAGAGATTGAGACAGACTAATATGTAACAATTACTTAATTAATTTTGTTTAACTTAACAGGCTGAGACCAATAATGCTAGTAGATTTGCAGCTACTCTTCTTAGAGAAGCGTTATCTCAAGCTATTCCACCACTTACACGTGATTCATACATTGCTTCAGTGACACCACCTGGACCACATACTATTTCTTTTACTCCTACGACTGATACCGAAAGGATTACATCCTTAGAGTCTAGAGTTAAGGAGTTAGAGAAACTTACTTCTAAGATTCCAGGGATGTTAGCTGAGAATGTTTCTCTTGCTCAGCAGATGGTTCATATGAGTGCATCATATTTGACTCTGCTAAACACTCATAATACTTTGCTTGATGATTTTACTGCCCAGCGACTGAAGCTTGAACACTTAGAAAGGTTAGTGTTGAGAGTGAATTCAGGACAGTCAGCTCAGGGGGAGATATTGGTATATCTGGAGTCTTGCAAAGAAGATGAGTTGAGGAAGAAACGAGATGATGACAAAGACGATGATCCCAATGCTCAGAAGGATAGTGAGCTGGCTGGTCCTTCAACGACTGGTCAGCAGACTATTATTCAGGGGGAGTCTGCTGGTGTAAGTGCAAGTGGTGATGGTGCTGGTACGAGTGCTGCAGGAACAAGTTAAGCTGGTAAGACAGTTTAGACTTGTGTAGTTATTTGTATTTAGAATTTAGTTGAATTATAATTATAATTTATAATTGTAACTGAATATTTGTAACTTAATAGTTTTGCTAATATATTCGACTTGAGATTATTATTATTACAAGTTAAATATATTAGAAATTGTTTAAGTTATTTGATTCTAAAAGGTTAAATAAATTAGTGATCGAAAGTCTTCCGACTCATTGAGAAGTCGAGCGGCGTGTTCTGATATATTTCAGCGGTCAAAATTTATTTTAACTTAGACATTTTAGACTTGGGAGTTTCTATAACTGACAAGTTAAAAATGTATGATTTTTAACTAGACAAATGATATATAATTTAAAGATATAATTGAAAGTTAAGTTTTTATGATATAACAGTTCAATTAAGTCTTGGAAATTATATAAGTTGGTTAATTGTAAACTTAAATGTGTGGTGATTATTCACAGTATATTAGAGTTTAAATTTAACTGATGTTTGTTAAGTGTTGATATAAGACTTAGGAAATCTTAGATTGATTCAGGGTAATCAATAAAAGATTTATAAGTTATATATATATATACTTCGCGTTTATATCAATTACACAAAAGGTTTAATATTGGAATTCTTAGATTGATTCAAGAAAATCAATAAGAGAATTTAAATTATTAATTTATTTGTATTTAAATTGTTTTCTCTAGGAATGGAAATGCTAGATCTATCAGATTCAGATAATGATATTTTGAATGAGATAGATGAAGAGATTAATTATGATCTTGAAGAGGGAGAATTTCAACCGCCTACAGATTGGACTGCTGTTACTGAGAATGAGCAAGACATTGGTGTAGATCTAGATGCAAATATTGATGAACACCATGTGAGCCCATCTAGAACAGAAGTTATTATTGAAAATAATCAAGGTCCAACAGTTGTCGATGTAGATGAAGAAATCGATGATTCAACTGATTCTGAAAGAGATGAAATCTTGATTCCTACCAAGAATCCAGCAGTTTTTCTTAGAAAACTTCCTAAGAAGAAGAAGGTTGGAGTTTCTGAAGTTGATATAACTGGGAAACGGGAACCTAAAAGAGGGATTATTGGTTGGTACTTTGACTCTGAGTTGAAGCTGTTTGCTATTAAAAGGTTTGATGGAGTTCAATATTTTGAGCGAAAGCTTGCAGTTTTTAGTTCTTTGCCTAGATTTGAGATTCGAGATTTGGCTAGATTATCATTGAATAACCCAAGTGATGATTTTGTTGGAAGATATGTTGAACACATAATCAAGACTGAGGTTAGAGCAAATAAATTTGAAAAGATTAAGCCAAGAAAAGGAAAGACTATTAAACTGACAGAGAGAAGTCAAAGAACAGGAAGAAGAAGAAAGAAGATTTATCCAGCTGTAAAATGTGTGCAGCAGATTCCATTGAAGACAATGCCACAAGATATTCTGGGAAATATGAAGAGTTGGCATGTGGATTCAGAAACTGGAGAAGCTGTAATGGTTGAAGCTGATGATGAGGTTGAAGGTGGTGAAAGAGAGATCTTCAGAGTTTATGACCATCGTCATCTTATGAACATGTCAAGAAAAGATTTATTAAAGTTAAATGAGAACAGAATCTTTTGTACTGAAGCATGGGGTGACTTAGCACGAGATTATCAAATGATGGTTAAGACTTGTATGAAGATGAAGATTTTTGTAGGTAGTAAGATTTACTCTTAAAATCAAAGACAATGTAAAGATAAAGACGCTAGAGCTATTGTCAAGGGGGAGTCTGTTGAGACATAGTTTGTGACAACAGATCTAGCTTTGCAATATGACTAGTGTAATTGTTATCATGTTGATATATTGGTTTAGGTTTGTAAATTGATATTGTTTTGATATTAATATTCGTTAAATATATTATTATGATAAAGTGTTAGACGAATATAGATTTTAACAACATATATATACATTTACTGCGAGTCGAGTTATTTGTTTTAGACGTTTGTTGCGAGTCGAGATCTCAAGTCGCAAGGCTTTGCGATGCGAGATGAGATCTGAACTCGCAGAACTCAACAGAGACAAACGAGCCGAGTTCATTATGGGCTTGGGTTGCGTAGCGAGTCGAGTCAACTCGCAGGCCCAGTGGCTGCGAGTTGAGACGAGAATATATATATGTGTTTTCATACGTGAAAAACATAACTTTGGAGAATAAACTTTGATATAACTTTTGGAGATCAGGATCTTTGCAATTTGTGCGAACTCAGTATTTCCATAGAAACAAATACTAAAGGCTAGACTTTGACGTATATTCGTATAAAGTAAAGCAATTGGTTAACCTAAACGCGAACTAAATCATTATTAGTAAGATAACACCGTATTAAGGAATTCCGCACCTTAATACTACAGATAACGAAGTTATCGATCCTAGAACTAGGGACTTACATAAATATGCGGTGAAAATGAGTAAAATGTGTTCCTAATGATTGAGTAAAACAAGATGAACAAGAATCGAGTGGTAGAATAGCACGAAACACACCGAAAATTCGAAATCAAAATCAAAATCCACCGCAGCGTGTTGTGTCGCTAAGTCGTGAGGTTATGTTGCAAGATTTGATTTTGTGTCGCTAAGTGGGGTAACAATGATGGCGACGGGAGTTGGGTTTATATACCCGAACCCTATCTAGCGACATAGTAAGCGACATAGTCCTCGATTATGTCTGCGGCATAAGTTATGTCGCAGGGCCCAAAAGAAATGTGATTTGGGCTCCAAAAAACCGTGGCCCGATCCGAAAGTAACTTAGGACTTGTAAAAATAAATATAAGTATCATAAAATAAAGTAAAATAAAATAATTACTAAACCTCAAATGAAACTTAAATTACTGGTCTTTTTGATAACGTAGTTATTTTGTCTGCTAAGGGATCATATTAGGATAACATGCAATTATTAGCAAATAGTAAGTGTTATCTCGATTATCAGTATATTTGTGCTCTTTAAATTTACTTATCATATTTAGAACACCTTTTATAAATATTATTTCAAGATGATTACTGGTACTGTTTGACCACCTAAACATGTTACATCTGCGTCTACGAGCGAACCTTTTATTGTGAGTATGAATAGTTATCTGTGATCCCCACCATAGACATACCCCTGTAATTTAGACAAGACCACAACTTCCAAGATCGGATAGAATAGAGGAATATCATTTTTAAGAAGCAAGCCAGTGGTGACAGGTCTGTACAAACGTACAACAAAGCGACATAGCTTGATTCAGGTGTAAGCAAAACCAGACTTCGTCAAACCATTTTGGCGACCATGTTAGGTATCTTGTGATATAAGACTTTTTCAAGTTCATTGACTCGCGTTTGCCTAACTTTTAAGTATATACTAATTGAGACCAGGTATGTACTTACGTACAACAGAGGAAACAATTAGCATATACCCCGAAATGATTTCATATTATAAACTAAAATGGAAGTTTGCCAAGCTATATTAAGGAAATAAGACATTTAGTCATACATCACAGGGTGTGTACCACACGATAATAGACATGTATTAGTTTTTTCTTTTTAATAGCTCAAAGACCAGTGTGTATCATGCCTACCAGTACAACATATTATGAAGCTAATGTTTATGAAAGTTGTGGTAAGTATGCTAGATAAACCTACTGATACATCAAGGATAAACCTTAGAACTTCCATTTTGTGCATGTATCCTAATGTACTATCATTTTCCTAGCTGTTTACAGACACAACTAAACGTCTTTTTACAAATGTAGCAACCGTGCATTTCTTTAATACTAAAGAGTATAAAGAATGGCTGTTGCGTTTTTTTTTTTAATACCAATAGTTGAAGTCCAAAAGTTACTTCTTAAGTTGAAAGAAGCGTAAACCAATCATGTTGACTAGTTCATCAAATCGGGCACGAGAAAAGGCCTTGGTGAATAAGTCAGCATTCTGCTTAAGGGTATCTATATGGACAAGGTCTATTAAGTGTTTCTCATAGCAATCCCATATAAAGTGGAACCTAAGTTCTATGTGTTTGGTCCTAGAATGTTGTACAGGATTGCGTGTAATAGATATAGCAGCAGTATTATCAATATGAATAGGACTCATAGTAAGAAGTAACCCGTAATCATGCCATTGATGCTGAATCCACAGAATCTGGGAACAGCAACTAGCCACAGCAACATACTCAGCCTCCGCAGTGGAAGTAGCCACTGTAGTCTGTTTTTTGCACTGCCACGAGACCAAACGCGATCCAAGGAACTGGCATCCACCAGTTGTAGACTTCTTATCTACGCTACAGCTGCCATGATCAGAATCTGAGTACGCAGTGAGTGCAAACGTTTTCTCCTTGGAGTACCATAGACCAAGAGTTGGTCTATATTTGAGGTATCCAAATATGCGCTTCACTGCTTTTATATGAGAAACCTTGGGCCTAGCCTGATATCTGGAGCAAATGGACATAGCAAATACGATGTCAGCCCTTGAAGCGGTCAGATACATGAGAGAACCAATCATTGAGCGATAGTCCTTTTCTTTACAATCCTCTTCTTCAGTGGCCGGTCCGAGATTGTGATTAATTTCAATGGGGGTGCCATAGGTCTTACAATTAAGCAGGGCATACCTAGTTAACATATCAGTAACATATTTGGACTGATGAATGTATATGCCTTTGGCAGACTGCTCAACTTGTACACCCAGAAAGAACGTAATTTCCCCTATTGCACTCATGTCAAATTCAGACTTCATGAGATGCTCGAAGTCTTTGCACATGGAATCTTTTGTAGAACCGAATATGATGTCGTCGACATAAACCTGTACCAGTAACAAGTCATCTCCATCTCTTTTTGTGAATATAGTTCTATCAATACTTTCTCTTTCGAATCCATTCTTAATCAGATGAGTGGCAAGCCTCTCATACCACAGTCTTGGCGCCTGATACAGACCATACAATGCCTTATTGAGTTTACAGACATATTCCGGATGCAAAGGATCTTCAAAACCAGGAGGCTGCTTCACATAAACATCAGTGTCAACCTGTCCATACAGAAATGCGCTCTTCACATCAAGCTGATAAACACGGAATTCCTTAAAGGACACGAATGCCAAGAAGATACGAATCGACTCCAATCTTACAACAGGAGCGAAAACCTCATCATAGTCCAAACCCTCTACTTGATGAAAGCCTTGAACTACTAGCCATGATTTATTTCTAATAACTACTCCTAGATCATCTTTCTTGATTCTATATACCCATCGAGTGCCGGTAGGATGTGCACCCTTAGGTAATGGCACCAATTCCCAAACATGCAGCTTTTTGAATTGTTGCAACTCCTCTTGCATTGCTTCAACCCAGTGTGGGTCTTTCAAAGCATCCTCTGTCCGTTTAGGCTCCACTTGAGATAGAAAACACGATTTAACCTCTGCGGCAAGACATGCAAGAGAAACAGGCTCAGAAGAATCAGAAGGGGATGCAGGATTCTCAACAGTAATAACTTGAATTTGTGTCTGAATCCCTTTATCCAAAGGACCAATAATATTCTCCACCGGATGGTACTTATTGATACGAGAACTTGGAATTTTCATCAGGCACAATGACAAAATCCAAGTTTGTAAAATTGGCTTCCTGTGCCGAATCAAACTCAGTATTCTCAATCGGTTCATCTTCATCATCAGACAACTCAGGTACATCAGTATACGTTTGTTGATTTCTCGTTGATGATTCAGGAACCTCAGCGTTGGGTTGAGAAGGAGGTGGAGTAGCAGAAGCAGTCAATGGCTTTGATGCTGATGGCGGAGAAGTATCTGAAAACAAATCAAGGCCGTGGAGCAGTGTGACCACCTGATCAACATAATCTTCTTCGTTAGGAAGATTGAATGAGTCAAAAATTTCTTCATAGTTAAACAAGTGTGCGGGTCCCTTTCCCTCTGGATTTTCAGTATACCGAAAGCACGTGACTTCAAAATGTTCTTCCATGTGCTTAGTTGCCAAATTGTACACACATTTATTTGGAGAGTTATTTGAAAAACCCAAAAATAAACCTTCACTTGACTTTTCTCCAAATTTAGCAACTCTCTCTTTTGTGTACATAATTGTGCAGGGACATCCAAAAGGTTCAAGAAACTGTAACGAAGGTTTTTGATTATTAAGCAGCTCATAAGACGTTTTATTGTGCTTCTTAACCACAGACACCTTGTTACGAATATAACAAGCGGTATTGACCTCTTCAGCCCAGAAAGTGATAGGTAGCTTAGAGTCTGCCAACATTGTTCGTGTGACTTCAATGAGTGTCATGTTTTTACGTTCAGCAACTCCATTCTGTTGAGGAGTGCGAGCAGCACTGAATTGATGATCAATGCCTTTTCTTAGACAGTACAACTCAATTGTTGAATTCTTAAACTCAGTCCCGTTATCAGATCGCAGTTTCTTGATCGACAAATTGCACAGGTTCTCTAGCTTATCAAACAAATATGTGAGAATCTCGGGAACTTCATCCTTAGTAGATAAGAAATACACCCACAAAAAATGAGAATAATCATCAGTTACTACCAAGCAGTATTTAGAACCTCCCATACTCTTCTTACTTACTGGTCCAAAGAGATCCATATGCAATAGCTCCAATGGATTTGAAACAGAGTTCACCACTTTTGACTTATGGGATTTCTTATGCTGTTTCCCTTTTTGGCAGGAAACACAATGATCATTAATTCCAAAAGATTGCTTCGGAACTCCACGCACAAGATCATTTTTCACCAAATAATTCATTTTCCGGAAGTGCAAGTGTCCCATACGTTTGTGCCAAAGTAGTGATTCTTTTTCAGGAGCTCTTGAAAGTAGACACCTATGTTGAGTTGTTTCAACAGTCTTCATATCCAAAATATACGTGTCTTTTTGCCGAGGTGCCCTCAGTAGCACCCAATCCTCAGGAATAACGTATCCTGGTTTTAAAATGCAGCACTCAGTTTTGGTAAATGCCGTAGTGTACTCTTTGTCGCACACTTGTGACACACTGAGCAGATAGTGGGTGAGCTGTTCTACAAAATTAACATTCTCAAAACTCAATTGCCCATTAGTGAGTGTACCCTGTCCAGTTATAACTCCTCCTTTATCACCGGCAAAAGCAACATATCCCCCATTGTAATCTTTAACTTCAGATAGCAAAGATAAGTCGTCTGTCATATGTCACGAGCAACCACTATCGATATACCATCTACTATTATGAACTGATTCGGATTGTTGCGACATCACAAACATAAGAATTAATTAGTAAGGGAGACCCAAGCCTTTACAGGCTTGGGTAACCCAGTAGCATCATCCACAATGATTACATCAGTCAAAATTTTATTTTTTAGCAAATCGAAATCATTGCCTGATGTATCATTGTTAGATGAAGAGTCAGAACATGACTCTTTGATCTTCCAAACCTTTTGAGATTTAGATGGTTGCTTGTTAACAATATTGAGCTTATCATGAGTGACTTTGTTTGGCTCAATATTGTTAATCTCAGAAGCAGGTGGTGGAGTTGCAGAACCTCTCATGGATTTATGAGAAAATTTTTGAAAGTGTGAGGTTTGCGTAGCTCCCCTACGACCGTACTTCTTAGCAAGAAATGGGCATATATTTATCAGATGACCTTGTTTCTTGCAGTAGAAACAAGATCTTAGCTCAACACAGTTTTGAGATTGAGGTATGAACCTTAGAGCTCGGCCAAAGGATGCATGTCCTGAGCATGTACCCTGATGTGTACAAGCAGAAGTTGAACCTTGTGAATAATTTTTAGAAGATCTTTTAGTAGATTTGTGATTATTTGTATTAAAAATCTTCTTTGTAGGTTCAGCCTTGGCTTTACCTTTCATTTTATAAATCTCATCATAACCTTCACTAGTGAAGATATGATGGTCGTTGGTTACATTCTTCTTTTTTAAATAACCGTATTCTTCATCGGTTATATCCTCAATCTCAATTTCCTCCTTCAAACAGGCTGGAGGAATGGACTTATCGTTTACCTTCTCAGACTTGGAAACCACAATAGGCTTAATAGGCTCAGCCTTAGTTTCCGGTTTCTTAACAGACTCATTTACCATGGGCTTAAACGGCTCAGCCCTGACATCAAGCTTTTTGACAGAGTCAACCTTTTGAGCCTTCAATTTATTAGGCTCACTAGTCGATGCCTTAACTGGCTCAAGCATACTAGTTACAGGTTTTTGAGACTCATCTTTACCAATTTTAGTCTTATCTTCCTGATCAGACATAGGATGATACTCTGTTGGTGGTGGGACATGGTGAAAACCAAGTCCTACCTTACCAAGCTCAAGCTTACTTATCTTTACTTTAACTGGCTTAACAGGTTTTATGTCTACTTTAGTGACAGTAGGCACAAAATCTTTGATGACTTCTTGTTCAGGCATAGGAAGACAATCTTTTGGAGGTGGGACATGGTGATAACCAAGTCCTGCCTTACTTTTAGTATCAGCCCTTTGTTTCAGAAGGATTTCATCAAAGATGAGAGAAGACGTTGAAAAGTTTGATAGTTTATGATTTAAAGTAAGAATTTCAGCCTGGGAGTCAACAAGATCTTTCTTTACGGAAGTTAGCATATCAACATAACTTCCGATTTCATCTTGTTGTTCAAAAATTTTGGCTTATAATTCTTTCTTTTCTTCAAAAACAGCTTTTAATTTCTTTTCAGAAGCCTTATAACTTTCTTTTAACATTTCATTACTTTCCGTTAACTGCGTGATATTAGCATTAAGGCGTTCATTGTCCTCTCTACACCTATTAAACTGGTTAGTAAGTTTAATGTATGAAACACGGGATAAAGGTTCATCATCTACCTCATGAACTTCATCCATGAGAGCCGTGTTTTCTTCTTCCTCATCTTCAGCTGCATCTGGCCAGCTGTTGTCCCATGGAGTTTCAGTCAGCATTAAAGCAGCTGACACCATAGCTTTCTCTTCAGCCTTATTTGGAGAGGGTTTGGTCAGACCCGAAGGTGGAGTCTTATGCTTCTCAAAGTGTCCATAGTTTTGACACTTGTAGCACTTCACCTTGCTTTTATTAAACCCCAAACCCTTTTCACCTGGATCATTCACCGATGTTCTGCCAGATTTCTTTAAGAAGTTCTTAACCCTTCTTGTCAGCATTGCCATGTTCCACTTCAAATCTAGCCTTTCCAATTCCTCTTGATCAATTTGACCAATATCTTCATCATTAAAATCACCAGCAGAGGCTAGAAATGCTGAAAATGTGGAAGAGTACTCTTCACCAGATGACATTCTTGAACTTTGAAAATAGGTACCACCAGATGGAATATTTGTAGTTACATTACCACTAGCTTTGCTAGCTATAAATGCGGTACCCGTAGCCTTACTTGCTGAGACTGGAACATCTACACCATACAGTTTTGGATTTTGAAGGTGAGAAGTGGCCTTGGTCTCCTTTCTTCGCATTTCAAGAAGCTCTGCCTCAACATGACCTATAAGATCTACGAGCTCCATATCCATGATATCCTCATCCCTTTCCATTAAGAGGACATGAGTATGCCACTTCTTGGGAAGTGAGTCAAGAAGTTTCTTATTCACGTCTGTTTTATCAAGGGTTATACCTCCTTCCAATAACTCAGTAACCAATTAAGAATGTCTGCTCCACAGATCTTCCAGTGATTCATCAGGTAGCATATTGAAGACTTCATACTGTTTCTTGATCAAGTCTATTTTTTTCTTCTTATATTGGTCACTACCACCACACTTTTTCTCAAAGTCCTTCCACAAATCATAAGCAATCTTATGTTGCCGTAATTGTCTCATGATAGGTTGAGGCAATGCCATAGTGATTGCAGAATGAGTTTTCCGTTCCATATCAAATGCCTTACGTTCCTCAAGAGTCATGGATTTAATTGACTTTTCAGGAGCCGGGCCATTAAAGACTCTGGTTCTAAGAGGATGCTCATATTTTTCCTCTAAGTAAATCATCATTTCCGTATCATTAAGACCAACATATGATTCAAAGTGTTGACGCCAATCTGCATAACTCATTCCTGGCATATACATAGGAGGCTTATTTCCTGATCCAACCTCATTATTTTGCTTCAACATAGCTCCAACCGACTTAATAGAATGTGTTGTAGAAGATGACATTTTGAGTAACCTGCAAAATAATCAAACACAAACAAAGAACAAACTGTTATGCGACAAAAGTATATGTCCCAAAGAGATCAAGTGACAAAAAGATTATGTCGCAGAAACTGCTGAATTTCAAAGTGCCTAGCAACACAAAGGTTGTGTCGCAAAGTAGTAGCGACGGAAGAAAACCGTGTCTTATCTCGCAAGCTTGTGTCGCCTAATCAAAGGCTTATGTCGCAGTTCAAAATAGGCTTGAGTCGCAAGCTTATGTCGCCTACTTAAAGGCTTATGTCGCAGTGAACAGAAAGCGGCGGAAAGATATGTCGCACCAACCCTAATCGCGACACAAAATTTTGTGTCTCAGCTAGTGTCGCAGAAACGGCTGCAGTAGCAATCAAGAAACCCTAAAATTTGTAAGATTCGTAAACCTAACGAATTTTCACGAACGAAGGACGAACAAGAAACCAAAAATCTTCCAGAAAACTGAGAAATCAAAATTGTAGCACCTTTATATGAAGATCTAATCATAAAACAAGTTGTTTTAAACCGAAAAACATCTCAAACGGATGCAATAACGCCAAATCCTTAGATTTTGCTCTGATACCAACTGTAGATCCCCTATGACCGGACCTAATCGAATCCTAATACTCAATCAACGTGCGGAATCCAAAGATTGAATATAAACGTTAAACGATTAAAACAAAACAAACATAAAGTATATTAATACCCAAATGATTACCGATCAGATTAATTGCAAGAACTCGAGTACAATATATTGAAACTTTACCTAGGTTCGTCAACCCTAAGAAATGAGCCGAACTCATCTATTTATACTCGACATATAATCTGATCTATGCGACACAAGCTGTGTCGCCAAGCCGACTCATGCGACACAAGTTATGTCGCCAAGTTGACTCTTGCGACACAAAACCCTTGTGTCGCCAAAACACAAAATGTAATTACTTTTCAACTACAAACATCATAACTAACGTAATTACATATCTGTAACACCCCCAAATTCACAGTTTAGCGGAAGCAAGCTTTGGGGCGCTACTAATCAAATATCACAGCACAAAAGTAAAGCAAACGAAATCTATATGCAACGTTTGTAAATAGTTACATTTCCATACATAAAATGTTTGAAACATAGTATTTCTGTTTACGAAATGAAGTTCCCTAGAGCCCGCGTATAAAGCGGGAGATTCTATTACATAATCATGATAAGTACAAAAGATAATGCTAAGAATCTCCGTTAAATGCAAAGTAGAAATCATGCGACCCTAGCAAGGTCCTGAGGGAATCCTACTCCGTGTGTGTACCTAAGATACAAAGCTAAAAAGGTCAACACGAATGTTGGTGAATCTCACAGGTTTGTAAATAATGTAAGTGATTGAACACAAGATTTCATTAATAATGCCCGTAGGCGTAAATCAGTTATTTGCAATCTTGCAATGTAAAGTAAGTAAGTTATACCATTGCCATGAGGCTCATAATCGAAGCTTAACCCGTAAATAATAAATTTGCTCCCGTGACATGCTCGAAATTGAGCAAGCATCAGTAACGAATAATAGTCGCCCGTTTATACAGAACGGTTCGTGGTATCGCTACTACCCCGGGCGGGGAGGGTCATTTCCCTGATGGATCCATTAACTAGTGTTCGCACTTAAGTACATAACTAACGATATATGATGAGGAGGCTTCCCCAAATAAATGGTGAGAAAACTCATGCAATTCCGTTTGGTAAACATGTAATTCAGTAATCGTGTTCATAAAAATAAGCAATGTATCTCACCCCGTAAGTAAAACAGTAAAACAGTAAAAGTGGGGCTATGAGACTCACCTGAGTCCAGTAAATACGTATGTGTAATCAACCAGGTAAAGCGGTTGTAAGTCTGTGTATCGATTCTCAGAATCCTGCAACCTTCTGGCGTCCGTAACGCACCAGGTTGTAAGTAAACAAGTAAATGGGTTGGTGTCTTAAAAGATCACCCATGCTAGTTGTCCACTCAACTAGGACGTGTCCAAGTGTTTGTTTAGTAAACCGTTTGTATTTTGAAAACAAGTATGGCCCGTTGGTGACGGTTTGTAAAAATAATCCGAGAATGGTATTATTATGTATATCGTTTTATTAAAAATCGTATCTTGGATTTAAATTCAGAAAATTGGTCAAGTCGGGTTATGGACTGAAATAGTGGTGCGAATTGAGTTCGCGGTGCGAGCTGAGTTCGGCTCACAAGGCAGTAGGCTGCGAACTGAATTCAGTTCGCAACACGAGGTTCGGTTCGCAAGTCGACTCGCAGGTCAACTCGCAGGTCAACTCGCAAATCCACTCGTAGGTCGACTCGCAAGCCTACCCGCAGGTGGGTTCGGTTCGCAGTTGGGTTCGCGAGTTCAATTCTCAGTTCGCAATTGGGTTCGCCTCGCAGGACGAACAGATCTCGGTTCGCAGAACGAGCTGTTCGAACACTTTTTCATAAAAATGCATTTTCAAGTCGATTTTTGGGCAAATCTTTATTGAGTAAACGTTCTAGCATGTAAATAAAAGCTTTCTAAGTAATTACATCGAGTTTTAAGGCGTTTCATGCCAAGAATCGAAAGTGGGGATGATGAAGGTGAGGTAGAAGATGATGGCGGTTCTTGTGCTTTCTCTTGATGATGATGATGAACGATTTTTGATGACAGTGGTGTTGATGTTGCTGCTGATTTGAAGAAAGAAAAGGGGAAGGAAAAGAGAGGGTTTTGGAAATGTATGTGTGTGTGTGTTTGTGAATAAAATGGAAGAATTGAAGGAAAGAGGAGTGAGGAGTGAGGTGGGTCATGGGTTGGGTTGGGGCTTGGATCCGCGGGTTTGGGCTGAACCATTTGGGTCTCGGTCTCGCGAATTCATTGTTCAGATTTTTATGTTACATTCCGCGATTGTTTAAATGTCGTTCCGTGTTTCATGTTTAAGTATATATATCCAAAATATTTTAACTGAATTGTTTTATCAAAACACTAAATAACGAGTTATAGAATTTTAATTTAAATTGTTTTCGCTTGACTCACGTGCTTCGTGCGTGTTTGTCGTGTACAGGGTGTTTTTATCAATGAGAAATACTTGGAATATATTCTCACAATGTATTAATGTAAATCACGTTTGTTTGGATAAGTCCACCTTGTTATAAAGTTTTGTCACCAACATCCATTTATTAATGTCGGACCTTGTCCGGTTCATAAGTGTACGATTTAAATTAGATCGCGTAACCGTGCCCGTATTCACACCATAATGTTACCTTTATTTAGGGTATTATAAAACTAAATACCCGTAATTTCAAGTAGTTTAGGTACTAATTAAAGTCCTAAATTGGCGGGTGTTACATTCTCCCCTTGTTAGAAGAATTTCGTCCCGAAATTAGCTTGTAGTCGTGGTGTCAGTAGGAGTAGAGTTTATGAACAAATGTGAGTACCTCAGTCTCATTTGGTTTTCTTGTTCCCAGGTGAATCCAGGACCACGCCTCAAATTCAACCTGACTTTAGTAATGGGAATACGACTTCGTTTCAGTTCTGTGACCTCGCGGTTTTATGATTTCCATAGGTTCCTCGACAGAATGAGGATCATCATCAATTTGTGTTTCGTCGAGCGGTAAGGTTAGTGTCTCATCAGACAGGCATTTCTTTAAGTTAGAAATGGGGGAAATGGGATGTACACTACTGAGTTCAGGTGGTAGCTGCAGTCGATAAGTCATTGGACCAATTCTTTACCAAAGTTCTGTTCTGTCATTAACAAGGCAGCTAACGATCAAATAAAGCTCAATTCCTAGTTTGCCTAGTTGTCGTTACACGTTCACGGTTCGTTGTCGGTTAAATCCCGTAGTTGCTTAGATGTCGTTTCGCGTTACATGGTACGGTATATCTGGAATCTATTCGAGGAAGTAGTACGTACGTTTTCTAAGAAGGTGTTGAAGCATCCTTAGTGTTGTCATAAATGTCTCCGGTCCCCTTCCTCCCCCTTGTTAGAATAGGCGAAAGAGAGAGAGAGAGAGATACTAACGTGTGTAAACCGTCACGTCCTATGAACGGGGTCGGTCGGGAAATCAGTGGGGTATAGTTACCGTTTGTACTAGTAGTCTACAGTAGCTTGTGATTTATACCGCATTCGTAATAGTGGTAACAGTCTGTAATGTTGGAGATGGAATTATTTCTAGAGGTATAACGTACCTGTAGTAGCGTTCGTGTCATGCTTGGCCTCAGGGATGCCGTCTGTAGTAGTTGGTAGCGGACAATTTATCTTTTTATGCCCAGCATTTCCACACTTGAAGCACAACCCCATTGTCTCCGAGCTTGTGTCCTTTTGAGGGAATTTGCAATTCTGGGCCTGGTGTCCATGCACGTTGCATCTGCCGCAAGGAGGGAGGCATTGTCCCTTATGATGGTGTTTGCATCGGGTGCAGTAGGGTAGATTTCCCTTATACGCTCTCCCCTTAGCTTCAGTAGTGGGGGTTTGAGTTATCTTTGCCCTTTTAGTTCGGGGCTGAGTAATGTCTGTGTTGGAGCTCCCTCCTGGGTTCTTTTTGAGGGTTACTAGTTGAGCTTCGGTGTCCTTTTCCACAGGGACGCTAGCTTGAGCTTTTTGTGATAATGGGTCAGAAACTAACTGGAGCATATCTCCCAGCGTTGGGCACAAGTATCTTAATTGTTCCCAATAGAATTCTAAGGTTTGCAGGTGCAGTCCTTGCTCGTGGGTGAGTAGGCGTAGACCGGTGATTTCCTCCTGGACATTAGTTAGTTGGTTGTGTAATGCCTTCATCGTTTCGTCAGTATGCTTAGAGTGGTCAGTGTTTACATTGACAATGATCGGAGCGGTAACCGTAGGAGGAGTGGTGATGGTAGTGGTTGTGATATGGTTATCAGTAGTAGGGTTTGAAAGGGAGTCTGCTCGGGTTATTTGGGTAACTTCTGTGACTATGGTCTGAGATGGAAAGTCTCGGAGTCCTGCCGGGTGTGCCGTTTCTTCCAACGGTTCTTCACTCACTGGCTCGATGTCGCCTTCGAGAGTAAGTAGGTAAGGGAACATGGTCCGGTCCTCACCGTGTTGGTCATCATCGGACATGTGGCTACCAGCGGAGTAATCTGTCATTTCCTACAAAATGGGGGGGGGGGGGGGGGGTTATCAACACAAAGTTTTGAAGTTGGCATTATGAATGGTATAATAGCAATTATGGGGTCGCGAGCATAAAGCTGTAATTTAGTGAAAACAATAAAAGAACAAATGATTTCATCCGAACAGACGACTTGTGGTGCAGTTTTTGGACAGACGACACATAATGATGGTAGTCCAGTGGGTCCCGGTCGCAACCGATGTGAGATATATTGGAAAAAGTCTGTTTGTTACGTTCCTGATGTACTGAAGTATTACATCTGTCAGCCTATCCGGGGTTTGCATACCCTAGGTCGTGCCTATGATCTATAACAGTGGATCATTAAGTAGTCAGCAAGATTTATCAGTCATATAATATAGGGTAATCAGGTTGATTAGGTGTGAATCGTAATTGTTTCTAGGTTTGGGTCTTGATGATTGTCCCCGGCATTAAGGGTATAAGCTCTGCCCCGTGCATGGTTGTTGTTGTTCTTTGGTCTTGGAGCATAGGTCTCAGTAGTTGCGGCTTCTGCCGAATTCGATCTAAAGGGTAGGGGTTGGAGATTTGCGGCGTACGATCATAACCAGGAGTACGTGTGCCATACAGTTGGCTCACTGGATGTCTGTGGGTTTGGGGGAGACGACGTGTTACGGGATGCTCTCGGGGAGTCCACGAATGTACTCCTAGATACGTTAGTGTTCTGGGTCTGCCATAGTAGGGCGGAGAAGGGCGAAATGTTGGAATCCTAGTAGTATATCCAGTGATATCGTTGTAAGTGTGTCGTCGGGCATGCATCATACTTGGACAGTTCAGAGAAGAGAGATAAGTGGGTGGGTTGTAAGAGGTTGTGGTGTGTCACACGGGTGTGAATAGTGAGGCAATCTGTAGTAGTACTAAGTGACGGTCGTACTGTGGAGCGAGAAGATCAATGGCTCTTAAGGTCATGAGTTTGAAGATCCTCGAATTTTGAAGTTTAAGAGGGTATCGAGAGCTCGTTAACATTCACACGATTTCCAAAAACCTTATGCTGGGCGCGGCGGGGATTCTGTATACCTATTGAGGTCAGGGTGTCTTAATATTGTACATGTCAAAGGATTTTGCACAGATAATAAATCTAAGAATCCGGTTGATTCGTAGTCATTCCATCCGATTGTTCGTTTACAAAATTTGTCGGGCAGTACTACACCCGAACGAATGCCATAACATTTTACAGAATGTAATAATACAGTCATCTAGTCATAAGTATTCAATACGTTTTGTGGCTTCTACAACCCTGCTTTACGCAGATTTGGCAAAATGGTTATAGTCGCTATCTAGCTAGTCCTAAGTAGGCTTCTGATCACTTGGAACTTCATTTCATGTACATGTCGCGTGGGTAATAGCGTTCGGCGAGTAGGTCTTGGTAACGTGGCGGTGCACGGTAAAGTGCATCTTCTTCCACCTGCCTTCCTCCTAGTCGTTTGACCCACTTTTTCGTCTTCCTAGTGAAGTTTGCGGCCACCCTCTTCCAGTGGTGTAATTTGTCCTTAACCTTTCGAGCGACGGACCTCTTCATGATCCTCAGCTCCTTCTCATAGTCCTGACACTTGTACTTCAGCTCCCACGTACAATTATTCAGTTCAATTGTCTGCTCCATGACTCGTTCGTAAGCCTCTACGTCGATTATTCCAAAGTTTTGATTCTCGTCCTCCTCGACCCCGAATTCCTCTACTGGTGCATATTCTCCGTCGAGGTAGGTGTATTGTACTTGTTCCTCCTGAATCTGGTCTGAGTCAGACGGGTAGTCTTTCATAGCTGCGCTTGGCCTATTGCTGGAGAGATCCTATAAAGCGCAAAGAGGATAAAGAATGTCTCAGTGGTTATAGTCCTGGCTAGCACTAGGTGTTTCGTTCATAAGAATGACGAAGTTTTATTCTAAGATATTGGAGAGATTTCGTGGGATTGGTTGGGTCGCCGTTGCTATAAACGCATGGGCATGTCAATACTGTGGGTGTCACTACTGTTGTCGGTAAGTGTTAGATTTTTGCTGTCGATATAGTGAGTCGTTCTAACTGGATGTTGGTTTTCCCATTTCCGTGGTCGTAGGTCATATTGTGCTTCTTACAGTCGAGGAGTTAGTACAGGCGTGAAGCCTATTCACTTATATACACAGTACTTATAATAATCTAACAGCGTAGCAAGTAGTATTCGGTCTCGTTCCTCTCGTGGTCAGAGTTAACTAGTGTATTCCTGTTCAACATGACCCCTTTCAGGCTTCACATCATCTTTCCTTAATTGTACATAGTTGATCAGGCTATGTTAAATTAACGCCGTATGATGTAATTCCCGAACCAGTCATACCTAATGAGGAAATACTGCCTAACGGTCATAGTCTAGGCCCACTAAATGCAACCTAGTTCGTTATAGCCTTAGGCTCTGATACCAATCTGTAACACCCCCAAAATCACAGTTTAGCGGAAGCAAGCTTTGGGGCGCTACTAATTAAATATCACAGCACAAAAGTAAAGCAAACGACATCTATATGCAACGTTTGTAAATAGTTACATTTCCATACATAAAATTTTTGAAACATAGTGTTTCTGTTTACAAAATGAAGTTCCCTAGAGCCCGCGTATAAAGCGGGAGATTCTATTACATAATCATGATAAGTACAAAAGATAATGCTAAGAATCTCCGTTAAATGCAAAGTAGAAATCATGCGACCCTAGCTAGGTCCTGAGGGAATCCTACTCCGTGTGTGTACCTAAGATACAAAGCTAAAAAGGTCAACACGAATGTTGGTGAATCTCACAGGTTTGTAAATAATGTAAGTGATTGAACACAAGATTTCATTAATAATGCCCGCAGGCGTAAATCAGTTATTTGCAATCTTGCATTGTAAAGTAAGTAAGTTATACCATTGCCATGAGGCTCATAATCGAAGCTTAACCCGTAAATAATAAATTTGCTCCCGTGACATGCTCGAAATTGAGCAAGCATCAGTAACGAATAATAGTCGCTCGTTTATACAGAACGGTTCGTGGTATCGCTACTACCCCGGGCGGGGAGGGTCATTTCCCTAATGGATCCATTAACTAGTGTTCGCGCTTAAGTACATAACTAACGATATATGATGAGGAGGCTTCCCCAAATAAATGGTGAGAAAACTCATGTAATTCCGTTTGGTAAACATGTAATTCAGTAATCGTGTTCATAAAAATAAGCAATGTATCTCACCCCGTAAGTAAAACAGTAAAACAGTAAAAGTGGGGCTATGAGACTCACCTGAGTCCAGTAAATACGTATGTGTAATCAACCAGGTAAAGCGGTTGTAAGTCTGTGTATCGATTCTCAGAATCCTGCAACCTTCTGGCGTCCGTAACGCACCAGGTTGTAAGTAAACAAGTAAACGGGTTGGTGTCTTAAAAGATCACCCATGCTAGTTGTCCACTCAACTAGGACGTGTCCAAGTGTTTGTTTAGTAAACCGTTTGTATTTTGAAAACAAGTATGGCCCGTTGGTGACGGTTTGTAAAAATAATCCGAGAGTGGTATTATTATGTATATCGTTTTATTAAAAATCGTATCTAGGATTTAAATTCGGAAAATTGGTCAAGTCGGGTTATGGACTGAAATAGTGGTGCGAATTGAGTTCGCGGTGCGAGCCGAGTTCGGCTCGCAAGGCAGTAGGCTGCGAACTGAATTCAATTCGTAGCACAAGGTTCGGTTCGCAAGTCAACTCGCAGGTCAACTCGCAAATCCACTCGCAGGTCGACTCGCAAGTCAACTCGCAGGTCGGCTCGCAGGTCAACTCGCAGGTCGACTCGCAAGCCTACCCGCAGGTGGGTTCGGTTCGCAGTTGGGTTCGCGAGTTCAATTCTCAGTTCGCAATTGGGTTCGCCTCGCAGGACGAACAGATCTCGGTTCGCAGAACGAGCTGTTCGAACACTTTTTCATAAAAATGCATTTTCAAGTCGATTTTTGGGCAAATCTTTGTTGAGTAAACGTTCTAGCATGTAAATAAAAGCTTTCTAAGTAATTACATCGAGTTTTAAGGCATTTCATACCAAGAATCGAAAGTAGGGATGATGAAGGTGAGGTAGAAGATGATGGCGGTTCTTGTGCTTTCTCTTGATGATGATGATGAACGATTTTTGATGACAGTGGTGTTGATGTTGCTGCTGATTTGAAGAAAGAAAAAGGGAAGGAAAAGAGAGGGTTTTGGAAATGTAAGTGTGTGTGTATGTGTTTGTGAATAAAATGGAAGAATTGAAGGAAAGAGGAGTTTAAAAGGAGGTGGGTCATGGGTCAGGTTGGGGCTTGGATCCGCGGGTTTGGGCTGAACCATTTGGGTCTCGGTCTCGCGAATTCATTGTTCAGATTTTTATGTACATTCCGCGATTGTTTAAATGTCGTTCCGTGTTTCATGTTTAAGTATATATCTCCAAAATATTTTAACTGAATTGTTTTATCAAAACACTAAATAACGAGTTATAGAATTTTAATTTAAATTGTTTTCGCTTGACTCACGTGCTTCGTGCGTGTTTGTCGTGTACAGGGTGTTTTTATCAATGAGAAATACTTGGAATATATTCTCACAATGTATTAATGTAAATCACGTTTGTTTGAATAAGTCCACCTTGTTATAAAGTTTTGTCACCAACATCCATTTATTAATGTCGGACCTTGTCCGGTTCATAAGTGTACGATTTAAATTAGATCGCGTAAGCGTGCCCGTATTCACACCATAATGTTACCTTTATTTAGGGTATTATAAAACTAAATACCCGTAATTTCAAGTAGTTTAGGTACTAATTAAAGTCCTAAATTGGCGGGTGTTACAATATCTAACGCATTACAGACTTAGACCAACTGACAGACACACTAAGATGCACCAACAAGCAGTGTTAGGGCAAAGGGTTGACAAGAAGTTTCAACCTATTTACTATGCGACCTTGACAAATGCGCAAGAGAATTACACTAAAACAGAAAAGGGATTGTTAGATATTGTTTTCGCGTTTGATAAGTTTCGATCTAATTTGATTCTGTCAAAAGACTGTAGTGTTTACCGATCATTCGGCATTAAGGTATTTGTTTAGTAAGCAAGATGCAAAACCGTGATTGCTACGATGGATTCTTTTGCTGCAAGAATTCGATATTGAGATTCGCGACAAGAAAAGAGCCGAGACTTTAGCCGTGGATCACCTCTCAAGGTTAGAAAATCCGGAGTTAGAGAAGTTAGATGAATCGGAAATTCAGGAAACATTTCCCGATGAGAGTATGATGAAGGTAATTATGAGTGAACTTCCATGGTTTGCTAATTACGCTAATTTTTTAGTTACAAAAACTCTTCCCGTCGAGATGAAGTATAACGAAAGAAAGAGATTTTTCTCGGATTTGCGACATTACTTTTGGGAAGACCCGTTTTTGTTTAGGAAGTGTGATGATGGTATGGTGAGAAGGTGTGTTCATGGAGAAGAATGCACAAGTATTCTAAGTCAGTGTCACAACGGTCCTACGGGAGGACATCATGGGCCATCATACATACAGCGAGGAAGGTGTTTGAGGAAGAATTTTATTGGCCAACCATCTACAAGGATGCATACGAGTTTGTAAAGGAATGTGTTGCTTGCCAATGAACTGGAACGATTTCTAAAAGAGATGAGATGCCACAAAATCCAATCATGGTTAGTGAAATCTTCGATGTTTGGGGGATAGATTTTATGGGACCATTTCCGCCAAGCAACGGAAACAAGTATATCATAGTGGCTGTAGATTATGTTTCAAAGTGGGCAGAAGCAAAAGCATTACCTACTAATGATGCGAGAGTAGTGATAAAGTTCCTTAAACAGTTGTTTTCGCGTATTGGAACTCCTAAAGCGTTGATTAGTGATCGTGGAACACATTTTGCAAATGCACAAGTGGAGAAAGTTTTGAAGAAGTATGGAGTTAATCACAAGTTTTCTACTGCTTATCATCCACAAACTAGTGAACAAGTTGAAGTGACCAATCACGGTTTGAAGCGTATTTTAGAACGATCAATTGATGGAAATCCGAAGGATTGATCAAATAAGTTGGAAGACGAATTATGGGCCGCAAGGACTGCTTTTAAAACGTCCATTGGAACTACGCCTTACCGACTCATTTATGGAAAAGCTTGCCATCTACCATTTGAGTTGGAACACAAAGCGTATTGGGCATTGAAGCACTGCAATCTCGATGATCATACGGCAGGGAAAGAAAGATTGGCTCAGTTACAGGAACTAGAGGAGTTAAGGATAAATGCTTATGATAATGCTCGGCTGTATAAGGAGCGCACCAAGAAATGGCATGATGCGTGCTAAAAATCGAATAATTCATTTAAGGAAGGTGACAAGGTGCTCTTATACATTTCTCGGCTGCATTTGCTTACTGGGAAGTTGAAGACACGTCGAACAGGACCTTTCATAGTCGACAAGGTTTACCCTTTTGGAGTTGTGGATTTGAACGGTCATTCTGGTACGACGTTCAAAGTGAATGGAAGCCGTTTGAAGAAGTATTATGGGGATGCAAGGGACTCCGAACGTGATTTGGAGACGAATCTCAATTAAGTGATTAAGCACAATGTCGAGCTTACCGACGTGATAAACAAATGCGCTTTCGGGAGACAACCCGTTGTTTTTCTAATTATTTATTTTGTTTTGTTATGTGTTAATGAGATTATGGAAGAGGATGCTGGTTGTTGAAAGGCTTCAGTTTAGCTTGTATATTGAAGATAGCTCAGGGGAGTTTCTATTCGCTTCTTTTCTATTCCCTATATTATTGTTTATTTTATAATGAGGACATTGCATATTTTTAAGTGGGGGATGGGGGAAAAGAAGCTTGTTTGTCCTTAAGATATGAATGGTAAATATTGGCAAATTTCAAGTTAAAAGGCATTCTATGTTAGTCATTTTTCAGTCCAAATTTTTCTTTTAAAATTGTATTCTGTGTAAAGTTTAGCAAATCTTGTAACACATTTTGGGAATTCAAAGGATGAAATGAACTTAATTTTAAATATTAGATAGTTCATCATATGATGTATCGATAGGCTATCTATATGAAGGTTATTGAGCTTTTAAAAAATTAATATATAAAGTAGGATTTATCCTAAGAGGATCTTTTACCAAGGTATGACCTTAGTCTTAATCCTTATATGATAGCGTGTTATAATCCATAATTTTGGAATCCTAATTATCAATATTTGGGAATATACTGGGTGTTGTCTCTGTTGTACGTAAGTACAGACCTGGTTTTCGTTAGTATATTTGATTAAAAAAAAGAATACAAAGAACTCATGAATTGAAAAACCAAAGCCAAGTTATGTCGCTTTGTTGTACTAAGGTACAGACCTTTCACCAATGTCTTGGTTTTGAAAAATGATTGATTTAATTGGATGTTTACTGTATGGAAAATTGTGGCACGTTAGTTGTATGAGGTTATTTTGCTATTGAGAATCAAGGGAAAAGCCATCTAGAATAATAATAAGTTAAACTCAATTTTTGAATTATAGATTGTTTAGGTGGACAACAATATCGATAATCATTGTGAGTTATCTTTTATGCCTAATAATAATATATGAGAAATTGTTTTCCTAGAAAGAGTTTCTTGATTGCTGAGCCTTATAGTAGAAGCAATTTTAAGATAAGAATTTGGTTTGCAGAATGTTAGGTAGTATGTAAGTCCTTTTACACGTTTGTTTGCCGTTCATATTGGAAGTTTTAAGGTTTTTAATCGATGGTCTACTTGAAGACAAGTAGGATTCAAGTGGGGGATGTTTGATGAACGCCAAAATGTACTATATTATAGTACTAATTACCCTCTTGTTTGATTGTATTCTTATGCATTTTGTGTGAATAAGATACTTATTTCGTTCATATTTTCATTTAGGAGCCAATTAGAGCTTGAATCGAAAAAGAATCAGAAAACGAGCTAATGTTGAAGAAAAGAAGCTAAAGAGTGAAGTTTGGAAAGAGAAGAAAAGCGATTCAAAAGAAAAAAAGGGATTTTACATCCATCCGCCGGATGAAACATCCATACGGCGAATGGATTGAGTGAGTCGGGCTGCCAGATCGCGGGCCAAGCCTGTGGGCTTTTCGAATCCATACGACGGATGAATTTATCCATACGGCATATGGATCAAGTCGACAGAATACTTAAAACCCTAATTTTATCTCATTTTTAGTTTCATCACCTCATTTTTCTCTCTCAACCGAATTCTAACAAAAACCACAGCATTTCTGGAGCATTTTAGAAAAGAAGAAGCAAGAAGAATTGAAGGTTTTCAATTGTTCGATCATTCTTTCGGTTTCTCGGTTCGAATAGGTTTATCTTTTTCATTTGATTATGAATTCGGTTTTACTTTCATTTTTGAGTTTCTGTAACGTCATGATTGGCTAAACTTTTTATGTATTTGCTTAGATGATAATACTTAGATGACAGTTTGATTATTGATTTGCGAAAGTTATTGGATCTTATGAATGTTTGTGTGTTTACTTGATGATCCTTGGTTATTAATTGATTATTAGTGATTACCTAACGTGGTTTACTAATCAATTGAGATTGATTTCCTTTTGAGTAGTAGATTATTGATAATTGTTGATTTCGGTAGATAATTATTGCTAAATATATTGAGTTTGATAGGTTGGGGTAAATAATCGGTAATAATATTTAATGAACAAGATAGTTATTTATAACTATAGACTTTGTTGATTCAAGTCGCGAAAGTAAACCACATAAACGGCGTAGGTTTAATTCAGAACACAATTCGGTGGGTAATGTTAGTTGAATAAATTGCATGTTGAAAACAACCTTGTGTCTTTCTTAATTGTGTTAGATTAACTTACCTCAGAAAGGGGGTTGTCTTATTTATCATGTCGCAATAAAATCCATGGTTTGAGCAAATCAATAAAGTGATAACCGGAATCTAAGGAAAGTAATCTAAGTGAATACATTTCTTCTATCATTTGAATCAATTATTATTATTTGATTTATTTTTTTATATAATTTATTTCTTTTCATTATTTAATTTCAAGTTTTATTCATATTTCAAAATTGTTAGTCAATTGTTCGTTCGGAATTAAAATGCACCTTTTGTTCTATTATTATTTTAAACAATTTTCATTTTATTAGAATTGACATCCATTCCTTGTGTTCGATCCGGACTTATAGTACTATACTATTATGCGATCAGGTATTCTTGCCTGAGTTGTGTATTAACAAGTAAGGTAATTTCTATTTTTAAACTAAACCCCGTTTACACGACATCAAGTTTTTGGCGCCGCTGTCAGGGAAAGAATTGATTTGATTCAATAATCTGGAGTTTGTTTAGTTGTTTAGTTTTTTTATTTGTCTTTATTTATAGGTTGGTAGTTTTATTTATGCATTTGTTTAAGATTCTGTCTATTCATTGTTTTTATCTTAGCTAAGGTCAAAATAGATAGAATTGAGCTGTGTTATCTGAGTAACCTATTCTACTGACTTGGTAAGTTTATTGGAGGACTTTTATGACCCAAACATCGGATCCCAACCTATCCGTTCCATTTGAAGAACCCGAATGTACATTTCGTCAACGATTCACTTTTTCCGCACCGCCCCATTCACCAACAATCAACCCATTTCCGAACGAAGAGTACGAGGTGTTTGATATGAATCTTCACACCCCGCTGGCTTCCAATTACAATTCGGATTTCGAGGGCGAGTACGGAGAGTATCGCGACAGACCACCAACCGAATACCCCAGTGATCAATCGGAAACAGATCTCGAAATGGCAGACGATATCGCCAGCATGACCCTCGAGGAGTATTCTAGTAGGATGTGCACCGACCTTGGTCCAGGAGTAGTGAGGCCCGCTATTGCGCGAGAAGTGGAGTTCGAAATCAAGGGACAGTTCCTCAAGGAACTTAGAGAGAACCCTTTTCGAGGCGAAGAAAAGGAAGATGCTAACGAGCACGTCGAGAAGATCCTGGAAATCGCCGATATGTTCAACATTCCCAACGTTACGCGCGATCAAGTCATGCTTCGAGTGTTCCCAATAACACTCAAGGGAGCCGCTAAGAGATGGATTTCAAACGAACCAGCTGGATCCATCACCACGTGGGAAGATCTGCGCACAAAGTTTTGAAGATGTACTGCACGCCATCCAAAACATCGAAGATGATCGACGAGATTAGCAATTTCAAGCAAGACATTGACGAGTCACTTCACCAAGCGTGGGAAAGGTACAAGGACTTGATGCATAGGTGCCCACAACACGACCTAAACGATCAACAAATTATGATGGTGTTCTACAAAGGAGTGGATCGTGCTACAAGACAGCAACTGGATGCACAAGGTTCTCTCCCGAAGAAGATTCCAAGGGAAGCCATAGAGGCCATTCGTGACCAAGCAAAGCATTCTCAGCTTTGGGATGATGGTACCTCTCGGAGAAAGAGATCATTGAGCAATGATGATGGTCTCGCCGCCATCACTGCTAAGCTTGACAGCATGGGAAGAGACATAAAGAAGGTAACTGAGACTGTCCATGCAATCCAAGTAGGATGTGACAATTGTGGAGGAACTCATTTGGTCAAGGATTGCCCCGAAATGGAGTCGTGAGAAAAGAACGAGGAGGTTAAATTTGGAGAAGCTCAAGGAACCTACCGCCAAGGCGGTGGAACCTTTTTCTGCAGACCATATCAAGAGGGAGGCCGCTAACTCCGTCAAGCTCAGCCTGGGCTTTACTCTAAGGAACAACCGTCGGCACCCTTTCCCGAGAAGAAAGCCAACTTGGAAGAAATGATGGGAAAATTTTGGTTACCAATGAGCAATTTATTGCTAGTTCGGGACAAAGGATGGATACTACCGAAGCCTTTATTCGTAATCAAGGTGCCGCACTCAAGCAAATCGAGGGGACAGTTTCTAACATAGCTAAGGTTCTCCAAGAGAGGTTTCCTGGAACTTTACCGGGGTTCACCGAAACCAACCCACGTGATCAAGCCAAGGCAGTCACTACCAGAAGTGGGAAGGTTCATAAAGACCCCAATTTTGCAAAGATTCCCGTATCTGAGCTTTTATTGGAAAAAGAGAAGGAAGCGGAGGTTGTCAAAGGTCCTAAGGTGGACACGAAGGCTGGTCAAATTACTAGGGATAAGCAATATGCGAAGGATCATGCGCCACCTCCGCCATACCCCGCAGCTTTGAGAAGAGGAAAGGATGAAGCTCATTACCATCAATTTCTTGAAACTTTGAAGCAGCTTCATATTAACATCCCGTTTGTGGAAGCCATTGCTCAAATGCCTAAGTATGCGAATTTGAAGGAGCTTTTGACTAATAAAAGCAAATTGGTGGAGGCAACTACTGTAACGATGAATGAGCGATGCTCTGCTCTGATGCAAAACAAGTTACCACCAAAAATGAAGGATCCAGGGAGTATCACTATTCCCTGTCTTATTAGTAAACTGGATATTGCAAATGCACTAGCTGATCTAGGAGCTAGCATATCCATTATGCCTTATACTATGTATCTTAGACTTGGATTAGGAGAACCTAAGGCCATCCGAATGTGAATCGAGTTAGCTGACCGCTCTATCCAATACCCAAGAGGGATGGTCGATAATGTCTTGGTCAAGGTTGATAAGTTTGTGTTTCTCTACGACTTCGTGATTCTCGACATGGTGGAAGATCCCAAGGTACCAATTATTCTTGGAAGACCTTTCCTAGCCACTTCCAGAGCATTGATCGATGTTTTTGACAGGAAAATCACCATGAGAGTAGGTGACGAGAAGGTTGTATTCAATGTAAATGAATCCATGCAATATCCTGCATCAGTGGATGATACTTGTTACTTTGCTAGCGCGAAAGAACTGTCTGATGATGATGAGTTCTTGCAAAGTCTGAAGGATAACGAAGATTTAGATCCTATGATTCTGTAAGGTTGGACGGGAAGCATCGAGGCGATCCGTGATATCGAAGAATTCGATAAACTGCTCGAAGAGATTCAGACAACGTGCGATGAGGAGTTAGAGAATGAAGGACTCAAGTTCAAGGAGAGCGAAGAGTCAATCTTGACAAATGGAATCTCCATCAAAACGGAGACGCGAATTACCATGCATGATATTCCATGTTCAAAAGCGGAGGTTTTTGCAGTTAAATCCTCATTTGAAGAACCACCACAGTTAGAGTTGAAGGAGTTACCAGCTCATTTAGAGTATGCATACTTGCAGGGGAAATCGGATCTGCCAGTAATCATTTCAGCAACTCTTTCACCTACGGAAAAGGAAAGTTTGTTGAAGGTGCTTAAGGAACACAAGCAGGCTATCGCATGGACAATTAGCGATATCAAGGGAATAAGCCCTCATACTGCACTCACAAGATCCTTATGGAATCCGACTTTAAGCCAGTAGTGCAACCCTTGAGGCGTCTAAACCCAAAGGTAACGAATGTGGTAAGAAAAGAAATTATAAATTTACTAGACTCCGGGTTGATATACCCAATTTCCGACAGTCCATGGGTAAGCCCCATTGATGTTGTACCTAAGAAGGGAGGTATGACGGTGGTAACAAATGAAAAGAATGAATTGATCCCCACGAGAACAGTCACTGGGTGGAGAGTGTGCATTGATTACAGGAAGTTGAACGATGCTACGCGCAAGGATCACTTTCCCCTACCTTTCATTGATTAAATGCTCGAGCGTCTGGCCGGAAAGGAATATTACCGTTTTCTAAACGGTTTTTCCGGATACTTTCAGATCACGATAGATGCGAACGATCAAGATAAGACCACATTCACCTGTCCATTTGGAACATTTGCGTATAGAAGAATGCCATTTGGGTTGTGCAACGCACCCGCAACATTCCAAAGGTGTATGATGGCAATCTTTCATGATAAGATTGAAGACAGTACGGAGATATTTATGGATGATTTCTCCATTTTTACCGAAACGGCGTTAAGGTATTTGTTTCGTAAGCAAGATGCAAAACCGCGATTGCTACGATGGATTCTTTTGCTTCAAGAATTCGATATTGAGATTCGCGACAAGAAAGGAGATGAGAATTTAGCCGCGGATCACCTCTTAAGGTTGGAAAATCCGGAGTTAGAGAATTTAGATGAATCGGAAATTCAGGACACATTACCCGATGAGAGTTTGACGAAGGTAATTATGAGTGAACTTTCATGGTTTGCTGATTACGCCCATTTTTTAGTTACAAAAACTCTTTCCACCGAGATGAAGTATAACGAAAGAAAGAGATTTTTCTCGGCTTTGCGACATTACTTTTGGGAAGACCCGTTTTTGTTTAGGAAGTGTGCTGATGGTATGGTGAGAAGGTGTGTTCATGGAGAAGAATGCACAAGTATTCTAAGTCAGTGTCACAACGGTCTTACGGGAGGACGTCATGGGCCATCATACACAGCGAGGAAGGTGTTTGAGGAAGGATTTTATTGGCCAACCATCTACAAGGATGCATACGAGTTTGTAAAGAAATGCGATGCTTGCCAATGAACTGGAAGGATTTCTAAAAGAGATGAGATGCCACAAAATCCTATCATGGTTAGCGAAATCTTTGATGTTTGGGGGATAGATTTTACGGGACCATTTCCGCCAAGCAACGGAAACAAGTATATCGTAGTGGCTGTAGATTATCTTTCAAAGTGGGCAGAAGCAAAAGCATTACCTACTAATGATGCGAGAGTGGTGATAAAGTTCCTTAAACAGTTGTTTTCGTGATTTGGAACTCCTAAAGTGTTGATTAGTGATCGTGGAATGCATTTTGCAAATGCAAAATTGGAGAAAGTTTTGAAGAAGTATGGAGTTAATCATAAGTTTTCTACTGCTTATCATCCACAGACTAGTGGACAAGTTAAAGTGACCAATCGCGGTTTGAAGCGTATTTTAGAACGATCAATTAATGAAAATTCGAAGGATTGGTCAAATAAGCTGGATGATGCATTATGGGTCATAAGGACTGCTTTTAAAACGTCCATTGGAACTACGCCTTACCGACTCATTTATGGGAAAGCTTGACATCTACCATTTGAGTTGGAATACAAAGCGTATTGGGCATTGAAGCACTGCAATCTCGATGATCATGTGGCAGGGAAAGAAAGATTGGCTCAGTTATAGGAACTAGAAGAGTTAAGGATAAATGCTTATGATAATGCTCGGCTTTATAAGGAGCGAACCAAGAAATGGCATGATTCGCGCCTAAAATCGAATAATTCATTTAAGGAAGGTGACAAGGTGTTCTTATATAGTTCTCGGCTGCATTTGTTTCCTGGGAAGTTGAAGACATGTCGGACAGGACCTTTCATAGTCGACAAGGTTTACCCTTTTGGAGCTGTGGATTTGAAAGGTCATTTTGGTACTACGTTCAAAGTGAATGGAAGCCGTTTGAAGAAGTATTATGGGGATGCAAGGGAGTCCGAACATGATTTGGAGATGAATCTCAATTAAGTGATGAAGCACAATGTCGAGCTTACCGACGTGATAAACAAAAGTGCTGTAGGGAGACAACCCGTTGTTTTTCTCGATTATTTATTTTGTTTTGTTTTGTGTTAATAAAGCTTATGGAAGAGGATGTTGGTTGTTGAAAGGCTTCAGTCTAGCTTGTATATTGAAGATAGCTCAGGGGAGTTTCTGTTCGCTTCATTTCTATTCCCTATATTATTGTTTATTTTGCAATGAGGACATTGCATATTTTTAAGTGGGGGATGGGGGGAAAGAAGCTTGTTTGTCCTTAAGATATGAATGATAAATATTGGCAAATTTAAAGTTAAAGGGCATTCTATGTTAGTCATTTTTTAGTCCAAATTTTTCTTTTAAAATTGTATTATGTGTAAAGTTTAGCAAATCTTGTAACACATTTTGGGAATTCAAAGGATGAATGGAACTTAATTTCAAATATTAGATAGTTCATCATATGATGTATCGATAGGCTATCTATATGAAGGTTATTGAGCTTTTAAGAAATTTAATGCATAAAGTAGGATTTATCCTAAGAGGATCTTTTAGCAAGGTATGACGTTAGTCTTAATTCTTATATGACAGTGTGTGATAATCCATAATTTTAGAATCCTAGTTATCATCATTTGGGAATATACAGGGTGTTGTCTCCTCTGTTGTACGTAAATACAAATCTGGTTTCCGTCAGTATATTTGTTAAAAAAAAAAATAAAAAAAAGAGTACAAAGAACTCTTGAATTGAAAAACCAAAGTCAAGTTAGGTCGCTCTGTTGTACTAAGGTACAGACCTGTCATCAATATCTTGGTTTGAAAAATGATTGATTTAATTGGATATTCACTATGTGGAGAATTGTCGCACGTTAATTGTATATGAGGGTATTTTGCTATTGAGAATCAAGGGAAAAGCCTGCTAGAATAATAATAAGTTGAACTCAATTTCTGAATTATTGATTGTTTAGGTGGACAACAATATCGATAATCATTGTGAGTTATCTTTTATGCCTAATAATAATATATGAGAAATTGTTTTCCTAGAAGAGTTTCTTGATTGCTAAACCTTATAGTAGAAGCAATTTTAAGATAAGAATTTGGTTTGCAGGAATGTTAGGTAGTATGTAAGTCCTTTTACACGTTTGTTTACCGTTCATATTGGAAGTTTTAAGGTTTTTAATCGATGGTCTACTTGAGGACAAGTAGGATTCAAGTGGGGGATGTTTGATGAACGCCAAAATGTACTGGATTATAGTACTAATTACCCTCTTGTTTGATTGTATTCTTATGCATTTTGTGTGAATAAGATACTTATTTCGTTCATATTTGCATTTAGGAGCCAATTGGAGCTTGAATCGAAAAAGAATCAGAAAACGAGCTAATGTTGAAGAAAAGAAGCTAAAGAGTGAAGTTTGGAAAGAGAAGAAAATCGATTCAAAAGAAAAAAAGGGATTTTACATCCATCCGCTGGATGAAACATCCATACGGCGAATGGTTGAGTGAGCCGGGCTGCCAGATCGCGGGCCAAGCCTGTGGGCTTTTCAAATCCATACGGCGGATGGATTAATCCATACGGTGTATGGATCAAGTCGACAGAATACTTAAAACCCTAATTTATCTCATTTTTAGGGTTATCACCTCATTTTTCTCTCTTAGCCGAATTCTAACAAAAACCACAGTATTTCTGGAGCATTTAAGAAGAGAAGAAGCAAGAAGAATTGAAGGTTTTCAATTGTTCGATCATTCTTTCAGTTTCTCGGTTTGAATACTTTTATCTTTTTCATTTGATTATGAAATCTGTTTTACTTTCGTTTTTAAGTTTCTGTAATGTCATGATTGGCTAAACTTTTTATGTATTCGCTTAGATGATAATTGATGTCGTGTAGACGAGTCTAGTTTTATTATTTATAAAAGGAAATACCTTGTTTATACTTTTCACACAACCAGGCAAGAATACCTAATTGAATGTTAGTATAGACTTGGTAAGTCTGAGTCGATCACAGGGAACGGTGGTTATTTATAAAAAATAGAAAATAATAATTATTTAAATAAAACGGTAAATACGGGGGGCGTTTTAGTTCCGTGCGAACAGTTTAATTAAAATAATAATTAAAACAGATAATTGACTTAAATTAAATAACAAATAGGAAACAATAGGAAGGAACAAGTAATTATGTAATTAACTTCACTTAGACTCAAGTATCCCGATTTATTGCACGTTCATTATTGATTGTGATCTCTTTTATATCAATTTAAATACTAATCAAAGAATCCAAATTGAAAGTAAATTAGCCAACTGTTTGGGTCCAACTAATATCTATAACTTAGGGTTCCACATTAAACATTGATCCAATGTCACAAGAATTGTATCTTTCTATTGTGTGTTTTTCCCTAAATTATGCATTAAATATTCACGATTGATTATAATTGATCCTAATGGTATGAATCAACAATACCTACTAATAATTACTTATTAGCTTATTCATTTTAAACTAGTTAGTTATTACACTCTTAACCTATCAAACTCAATATATCCAACAATGGTCAAAACCTAAATCCTAATCATCAATAATTAATAGTCTCAAGGGAAATCAATCTCAATGACACAATCAATCACGTTAAGAAATAACTAAACAATCTCAAATAACTAAGGTTCAACGGATAACATAATCATCTTCAATCAACAACTTTATAAATGTGAAAATAATAATCATTCAACGATCATTATCTAAGATTCATTATTACATAACTACTAACGTATCAATTCATCATAAGGTTAACAAAATTCTGAGTATCAATGTCAAAAATATCATATAATCGAAATAGATAAAATTATTTGCAAACCGAAATAACGAATCACTCGAAGATAAGTTAAAATAAGTTCAACCTTCACTTCTCTTGCCTCCAAAATATCCCTATCCACAGGTTCCCCTACGGCTACCTTGTTATGACTTCACCCCAGTCGAAGACCCCACCGTGGTATGCACCAATAAGACCACCAAAAGCAAGTCATAGAAAAGCTTCTGTAGTCGAACCCAAGAAACCACAACCGAGTCTCCCTTTTTTAGGGTTTTTAACGTGTTTTTATAGTTTCTGGAAATTTGATCCATACAGCGTATGGATTTTCCAAACGGCGTATCGATTGCAAATAAGCCCGGCCCAGCACCGCGTACACTGGGCTTCCACCGCCTCATTCCATACGGCGTTTGGATATTCCATACGGCGTATGGAATGAAATTTCATCCGAACTTTGACTTTTTTCTTCTTTTAATCCTTCGGCTTCGCTCGTTTCTTCAATAAATGCTTCATTTAACTTGTTTATTGACCGTTTTCCATTCCTTTCTCCAAACAGCTTCATTTCCACATCTAATTGCAAATATAAACAAAATAAGTACTTAAACTTAATTAATTGCAATAAAAACATTCAAGGATAAGGGTGAAATACTACATAAATATAGTACTTATACGCGTTTATCAAACATCTCCCACTTGAATCCTACTTGTCCTCATGTAGACTATCGATTCAAAAATTGATTGCAAAGGAAAACAGTCATCTTCATTAACCTAAATAACTAATAAAGAAATTACACAACATCACCCATTTCCAACGCAAACATTTATATTTAAAATCTTGTTAAGCCTAGAAATAAAATATTAAGAAACTATGAGGTCTCAAAAATTAATCTACACATGAACTCATAAAATCTTCCAACATTACATAATCCACAATGATTATTGATATTGTTATCCACTTAAACAATCTATATTCAAATAATTGAGCTTAACTTCTTATTATTCATGTAAATGTCCCCTCAAATTTCCAATAGCTATATACTCTCATAACGTGTCAATATTACATATTATGAAAATCTAATAAAACAATCATTTTTCAAATCAAGACATAGGTGACAGGTCTGTGTCTCAACACAACAAAGCGACATAACTTGATTTTAGTTTAGCAAAATAAAAATTTTAGTCAAATCATTGGTGACAAGTCTGTACCTTAGTACAACAAAGCGACATAATTTGACTATCTTTTAAAATCACGAGTTTTTAAACTCTTTGCTCTTTTTTCATTAGGTAAACTGACGGAGACCAGGTCTGTACTTACGTACAACAGAGGAAACAACACCCAGTATATCCCCAAATGATATTTATTAGAATCCAAAAATATGACATATCGCACGCTATTAATATGAAAATTAAGACAACCGTCATACACAACTAAAGTTCATCTAAAAGAAACAACTACACCTTTATTTTCTTTTCTTAAAAGCTTAAAATTCTTCTATAAATTGCCTATCAATACATCATATAATGAAGCTAAATAACATTTTTCACAATTACAATTTATCAAAAAGTGTAGAAAATTTTAAAGCTAACCTACATTGTTACAAAATAAGTCATTTCTAGAAAAACAGAAATTTAAATTTAAAAATTTGGTTGAAAAATGGGCAACTTATAACCTCCTAGTTACATATTTTAATGAGATAAAAGTTAACCAATTACAATATTATCTACATACTTTATTGACAAGGATGTGGAAACCAAATAGTCTTTTATGTCTCATCCCCCACTTAAAAATATACAATGCTCTCATTGTACAAATAAAATACTAAACAGGGAAAAAAAAACTCATAACAGAAAAACTCCTCTGAAATAATGTGCTTAACGGGACGAAACAGGTTTGATACGATAGTCTCACAGTCCCTTGAGTCATTTCGCTGAACTTACTGCCAGCAAAGCATGCACTCACAACATAATTCTGAAGTGCCAATCAACAAACACATTAAACGATACCAAATTTAAAACATCCTAAATAAATCCAAACGCAATCAAACAAAATGAAAAGTACCATAAGATCCGACGATAATTAAACTACTAAAAATAAAAATAATAGTAATAATAATGTCTGGAATTAATAACCAAATAGGATACACATCATCCTAATAACTGTCATCCTCATCATCCATGCTCCTGTATGTATGAGAAGGTCCTGCCTGATCTGCTGGTGGAGGTGGTGGTCACGGCATAAACTCATGTGGCGTATGATACTGGAAAGACTGGTAGGGAAGATTAGCTGGACCAAACAGCTGCTCAAAAAGGCTATCCAGATAATCCATATGGGCACTCATCTGATGAAAGTGTTGCCGCTGTATGAGCTCAATCTGGTCAAACCGGCAAGTATGGCTGGGGTCCATCTGCTGTAACTGCTGCTGTAACTGATCAAACACAACAGCATATCCTCTGTTGCGGCCATAAGCCACTCCTCTACCTCTAGCAGCATCACCTCCAGCTGCAACAGCCCGAGCCTGTCTAGGCTGCAAAACCTGCCCCATCACAGTGGTAGCAACCCAATAGTACATCTCTGCATCACCACCATATATAATACATGGATCAATAATATCTAGAGCCTCTAACCTCCATGCTGTCAACCATCATATACCAGGCTGAACAACAGTGCACGAACCTATCTCCTTCGGGGTTTCTAACCCAAAATGCCTAGCCAACCGAGTGATAAAATGACCACCACATAAACTGCTTGAATCTCTAGTACCAGTAGCTCTCTTAGACATCCACATAGCCAATCTCCAAGGCACATTCACTAACCTCTTCCTAACAATAGAACTAAGGCAGAACAAATCAGGCTTAGAAACCTTCTCATGTCCCTCTCTACGGCCAACAATGGTAAATGTCAATAATCAGTGAATGATACGGTGACAGGGATCTCGAATAGCTCGGTAAGAAGGGGTACGATCCCCATAGCCACCCTGGGCAATAAACTGCCACTCCTGCGCAATCTCCAAATCTGTAAGCTTTACCACTGCACCAGCTGAAATATGAGCCAGAAAATTTGGGTTGTATATCTCATTCTCCTCATATAACCCAACTCCAACAGCAAACTGAACAAGAGACATCTGTCGCGGCTGTCCCCCAAGCTGGAAGGAAATGGTCTCTTCAACCCAGTTGGTCGACCTGTGAGCAAACCGAAATGTGCTGTAGAACTCCACCACAAGCTATCTATAAATATGCTCTCTAATACTGAACATCTGGTAGCAAGCATAAGAAACAAATCCAATATTACCATTCTCAAGCCTATATGGAACAGAAAGTAAGTTCCTAATCGTCTCATGCCCAGTAGCAAACCCGTTTCTCTCAACCACATGCTCCAGAACATTCTAGTTCACAGCATCAAAAACCTCAATCGGCTGGTCGACATTCGCAGCTAAACGCTCTCCGAACTGATATCTAGCAGTCTCAGAGTAAGGATCACGAAAAGTAAGATATATGTGAGCTCTAATCAATGGATTGCCCAATGTTGGACCGCCTCTGGTTCTCCTGCTAGCCATTTAACTGCTAAGAAAAATAATCATTAGTAACACAGGAAATGCCAATAAGGTGTCAAAAGAAATTTCGACAGCATTTCGACTGATTTTGGAATAATCCACCTTTAAGTTTTAGCCTAAACTACCGCAACAATCACTAGTCACATACCCTAATTTGCATGATAAACTAAAATTACTCAACTTACTAAAGTATATACACTAAACTAATATTCCTGACAATTGTCAATTAAAATGCAACATAACAATTTGGTACCACTATGAATCATACGAATAATTAACTTCTCACAATTACTAAACTCGATCATTAGTAACTAGCAATCATCCATACAATCTCACAATGAATTATTATAGAATGCATTTTGATATAAATTCGAGAAACGATAATTTATCATACAACCGTAATCACAAACACTTATGTACTAAATAAATATTCTCATTAATCATCGTATGGCCGGAAAAGTAATAAGTTCAACCAAAATTATAGCAAGTGAGTAAACAAAACATCAACCTTATATAAATTCGAATGAGTAATTCGAGTAAATCATAATATGCAGTACATTAAAGAAATGAGCATGGCATTACATCATATGGTTCAAAGCAGACATAACTTAACAAATACATGCCCAGTAACATACTCAAATTTGAAATACCCAAATCGCATTCACAAACCCTAACTTCCAAATGCACAATTTAACCAACGAAATTAAAAATCGTGAGTCATACCTTGTAGAGGAGAGTTTACGTAGCAAGAAAATACAAAAATGCGGTTGAAATGGTGGACGGAAAGTGGTGGTCGTGGGTGGTCAGCGGCTGCAGTGAGTGGTGTTTGTGGTTTTTGGTTTCAAAAATGGAAGAGAAAGGGACCGCAGTTTTTTTATGCGGAATTAGATCCATACGGCGTATGGAATTTCCATACGGCATATGGATTAAACAGGCCCAAGTCAAAACTCACTTAAGCCCACTCAAACGGCCCGGTAGCCCAACTCGATCCATATGGCGTATGGATGTGAAAACAGAATTTTTAAAATTTCATTACCACCCATCCACTACTTACACGCCACGAATTTTAAAACTTAACACATACCTGGATGATCACAATGACTTCATGGCTTCTTAAATTCCAAACTAAACAAATAAACAATAAAAACTTAAATAAAACCACACAATAAACATTTCACATTCAAACATAAATTAAATGTTCAACATTCAATCACACCAATAATGAATAAAATCCAAAAGAAACAAAAATGTCAGATATCCAATGGAATAAAAATTATCGGAAATGAGGATTAATGCAGAGGGTAAAGGGTTAAAAAGCACTCCGTGACTAGAGCAACAACATTGATCACACCGTTACCAAAATAGAAGAAATTAGACAAGTGCTCAGTAGCTATAGGCTGCAGATAAATCAAACTCCAACCAATTTCCCTTACAGCCTTGTTCACTGGTCCATCAATAGCCCAAACAACCTTATCGTCCTCTAATGTTACCTCACGGTCCGGATTATTTTCTTCCAACTCGCTAATGAACTCCAAACAAGCTTCTACAATCCCGTGATGCTTTCCTACTAGCGGATCCTTCCTCAAATCTCTCACCCTTCGCTCAATCTTCTGGATTACTACCTGTTGCACATTACTAAAGTTTAACCCCGATTTCTTGAATATATCCACTAACTTGGTGTAGACTTCCACCATTCCATAGTGGAAATGCTCTCTCTGGGTTAGAACCTTACTCTTATCAACTAAAACAGCCAAGTTTATTACCAGATAAATAGCGCAATCGATCTGACTATTGGGGTAAATGCAATCGGGATGGCGTCTTTCTCCTTCTTCCTTAGTCAACCGGTCCAACTGAGTTACCATCTTTTGGAGGTAGTAATTCATGGTGTTAGTAACCATGAACCTATAAGGCGTAGTGTCCTTAAGATGGTCATCCGAATGTAGCAATCTAACTAACTCTCTCAAGCCAGTCGCAAACTCCTCATCGGCTTCTGAACTCGGGTGCCCAGTGGCTACATACAAAGCTCTAATCATACGATGGAAGCAGGCAGCTTGATTAGCCGAGTATGGGAAAGAAGATTGTCTTAGAATCTCATAAATCTCAGCATGACGCTTTTTCTGCCCATTGAAAAATGCAAGCTCTTCTTCAATCCTTAAGTCCAATGACTCCCCTAACTCAGTCAGTGCAACATAGAATTGCCAGTCAAATCCATACCTACTTTCTATCTCCGCTGCTTTTAAAACATCCTTGATCAATACCAGTTGATTATCAGTGAAATCAACTTTAGATCTCCTTTGTATCTCAGCCGTGAAAGGTATATCTCCCTTAAATTCTTCCATAGCATGCAGCAAACCCTTACAAGATGAAGTAATAGGAACTGGCCGACGGCCCAAGTATATGGTAGAAGGAACTATCTTTGTGGACCTCGAACCCGAACTAGTAGAATCATCTCTCTTAACCATGTTATTATCATTCGCATCACTTACTAAACTTCCAGCCATGGGATCAAACCTGAATAAAAGTTAAATCTGGAATACACAACACACTAACGAAAACTAAGTTAGTTCACACAAATAAACTTAACTTGACTAATTACAAAAGAAATTTTACAAACAGATTTCCAACCGGCGGATGGATTTCCATCCGCCGGTTGAAACTAATTCCCCGTTGGTTTAATCAATCCAACCGACGGATGAAATTTCACTCCGGCTTTTGGATGTAAAGAAAATAAAAATTAATTGAAAAATTGTTTTTAGCCCAAGCTTAAGGAATTATTTTCAACCTAATTAACAAGCAATTTAATTTAAAGAACTTTAAATTACGAAAACAATTTAACAAAAAAAGCACTTAATAATAAAATTAATTAAACTTACAACAACTAAAAATTCCTATTTTATATAGACAACGCAACCGTTTCCCGGCAGCAGCGCCAAAAACTTGATGTCGTGTGGACGAGTCTAGTTTTATTATTTATAAAAGGAAATACCTTGTTTATACTTTTCGCACAACCAGGCAAGAATACCTGATCGAATGTTAGTATAGACTTGGTAAGTCCGAGTCGATCACAGGGAATGGTGGTTATTTATAAAAAATAGAAAATAATAATTATTTAAATAAAACAGTAAATATGGGGGGCGTTTTAGTTTCGTGCGAACATTTTAATTAAAATAATAATTAAAACATATAAATAACTTAAATTAAATAACAAATAAGAAACAATAGGAAGGAACAAGTAATTATGTAATTAACTTCACTTAGACTCAAGTATCCCGATTTATTGCACGTTCATTGTTGATTGTGACTCTTTTATATCAATTTAAATATTAATCTAAGAATCCAAATTGAAAGTAAATTAGCCAACTATTTGGTCCAACTAATTTCTATAACTTAGGATTCCACATTGAACATCGATCCAATATCACAAGAATTGTATCTTTCTATTTTGTGCTTTTCCCTAAATTATGCATTAAATATTCACGATTGATTATAATTGATCCTAATGGTATGAATCAACAATACCTACTAATAATTACTTATTAGCTTATTCATTTTAAACTAGTTAGTTATTACACTCTTAACCTGTCAAACTCAATATATCCAGCAATGATCAAAACCTAAATCCTAATCATCAATAATTAATAGTCTCAAAGGAAATCAATCTCTGACACAATCAATCACGTTAAGAAATAACTAAACAATCTCAAATAACTAAGGTTCAACGGATAACATAATCATTTTCAATCAACAACTTTATAAACGTGCAAATAATAATCATTCAACGATCATTATCTAAGATTCATTACTACATAACTACTAACGTATCAATTCATCATAAGGTTAACAAAATTCTGAGTATCAATGTCAGAAACATCATATAATCGAAATAGATAAAAGTATTTGCAAACCGAAATAACGAATCACTCGAAGATAAGTTAAAATAAGTTTAACCTTCACTTCTCGTGCCTCCAAAATATCCCTAAAAGTCGTAGAAAAGCTTCTGTAGTCGAACCCAAGAAACCACAGCCGAATCTCCCTTTTTTAGGGTTTTTAACGCGTTTTTATAGTTTCTGGAAAATTGATCCATACGGCGTATGGATTTTTCATACGGCGTATGGATTGCAAATAAGCCCGGCCCAGCACTGCGTACACTGGGCTTCCACCGCCTCATTCCATACGGTGTATGGATATTCCAAACGGCGTATGGAATGAAATTTCACCTGAACTTTGACTTTTTTCTTCTTTTAATCCTTCGGCTTCGCTCGTTTCTTCAATAAATACTTCATTTAACTTGTTTATTGACCGTTTTCCGTTCCTTTCTCCAAACAACTTCATTTCCACATCTAATTGCAAATATAAATGAAATAAGTACTTAAACTTAATTAATTTCAATAAAAACATTCAAGGATAGGGGTGAAATACTACATAAATATAGTACTTATACGCGTTTATCAATAATACTTAGATGATGGTTTGATTATTGATTTGCGAAAGTTATTGGATTTTATGAATGTTTGTGTGTTTACTTGATGATCCTTGGTTATTAATTGATTATTAGTGATTACCTAACGTGGTTTACTAATCAATTGAGATTGATTTTCTTTTGAGTAGTAGATTATTGATAATTGTTGATTTCGGTTGATAATTATTGTTAAATATATTGAGTTTGATAGGTTGGGGTAAATAATCGGTAATAATTTTTAATGAACAAGATAGTTATTTATAACTATAGACTTTGTTGATTCAAGTCGTGAAAGTAAATCACATAAACGGCGTAGGTTTAATTCAGAACACAATTCGGTGGGCAACGTTAGTTGAATAAATTTCGTGTTAAAAACAACCTTGTGTCTTTCTTAATTGTGTTAGATTAACTTATCTCGGAAAGGGGGTTGTCATATATGTCATGTCGCAATAAAATCCATGGTTTGAGGAAATCAATAAAGTGATAACCGGAATCTAAAGAAAGTAATCTAAGTGAATACATTTCTTCTATCATTTGAATCAATTATTATTATTTGATTAATTGTTTTTTTTATAATTTATTTCTTTTCATTATTTAGTTTCAAGTTTTATTCATATTTCATAATTGTTAGTCAATTGTTCGTTCGGAACAAAAACGCCCCTTTTGTTATATTTTAATTATTTTAAACAATTTCCGTTTTATTTGAATTGACATCCGTTCCTTGTGTTCAATCCGGACTTATCGTACTATACTATTATGCAATCATGTATACTTGCATGAGTTGTGTATTAGCAAGTATGGTAATTTCTATTTTTAAACTAAACCCCGTTTACACGACATCAGTTTTCTAATCGAAGTAATTCGTAATAGCCCATACGGTGATCTTACGTTATTTGTAGTTCATCAAGTTGGTCTCGGTAGTGGAAACAATCAACCACGTGATCTCGGTCTTTCAACAGATGTTCCTAATATGTGTCATCCCCAACATAAAAACGATTACCCGTACCAACAAATAAATTCATGGGACCTAAATACATACCCTACCCAAGAAATAGTGCATCAAATCATAATCCATTCGTTTCTTCACACGATCACGTTTCTTAGCATATTAGTGACCGTCAAGATTTCTTTCAACCGTCTTTAGAAGTGGAAATTGAAGATCCTCATAATACAACAAAACAGCTTGGTGATAATAAAGAGCATAGGGTTTATGTCTATCTAAATTATAACCCAATAACTGATCGAGAGGTGGCAAATGTACTTGGTATATCTGAGTCTTCTAGTAGCGAACGAGACGACAATGGAAAAAAGGGTGATGATGATGAAGACGAAGACGATGTTGAGCTAGAAGATAAAGTAGGTGTTCCTCCTCCAATGCAACCCAACTACTTTTGGTCAATGCCCGGATCGCTAGAATGTCCCACTTTCCAACAAACACCCGCAAAACCTAGGAGCTATGTGCCATCTTCAAAAGTTTATGAAGGTCAGTTCTTTAATAACAAAGAGGAGCTAAAATGTTTGTTAGGTATTAAATGTCTCAACGATGGTTATGAATTCTATGTAACTCAATCATCAACCACAAGATTTGAAGCACATTGTGTTAAAAAGGGTTGTGAATGGTTCTTTAGAGCCACAAAGTTTAAAAATGATAATTCAGTTTTTCAAGTCAAAACCCTAAGAGACCACCACACATGCTCAAAAACGCAAACTAATCCGAATCATCATAATGCAAACAAACATGTATTGGGTCACATGCTTCGTGATCAATTGAAAGATAGCAGTAGGGTATATCGTGGGAGCGACATCATGATCGATTTAAATCAAAGATTTCAAATAGATGTTTCTTATTCTCAAGCTTGGAGGGGAAAGTGTCGTGCAATAGAATTGTTAAGAGGGACCGATGAGGAATCATTTTACAAGCTACCCATTTATTGTCATAATTTGAAGAAGACTAATCCTGGTACGGTGACCCACATTAAGACCGATGATTTAGGGAGGTTCGAGAATCTTTTTGTTGCTATTGGCGTCGCGGTTAGTGAAACTTTATCGCTGCTATACTTTTCTCTTTCGTATTTAATATAACTAACAAATGTGATTTGCAGATTCGAAGTTTTTGTAATACTTAAGGCCAATACTCATTATAGATGGTGCACATTTAAAGGACCGTTATTTGGGAACAATGTTTTTAGTAGTGGGAATGGATGTGAATAATCAAATTTTGCCTGTAGCATACGGAGTCGGTAAAACAGAATGTGGCGATTGTTAGATATGGTTTTTGTAAAAGCTTAAGGAGTGCATTGGTGAAATACCCGGTTTAGCATTCATATCTGACCGGGCTGCGTCCATCGATCTAGCAATAAGGCAAGTTTTCCCGCATGCTTATCAGGGTTTATGTTGTCGGCATTTCCTGGTAAATTTAGGCTTAAACAAAAAAGGGAAAAAAAATTCCAAGCATTATACTGGAACACTGTAGTAACGAATCTCCGTGTAATCTCCCACATACAACCAATGACGGTCCTCCTCCAAGCAATGGCTCTAGGGATTACACCTTCCCTTTTTAAACAATACCCAGAAAGTCGACCGTGTGGAAATATCTATTATAATGTATATGTACTAACAGTTAGTAGCTAATCCATATATATATATATATATATATATATATATATATATATATATGCATATATACATATGTATATACATATACATATATATATAAATACATATACATACATATACACAAATATACATATATATACATATATACGTATATATGCATACATACGTATATATACATACATATATATATAGATATATAGGTATATATAAATCAAGTTAAATGCGTCAAGTATAAAACAAAATAACTAAATAAATGTGGATATGTTACCTTAAAAGCCCAAATAAATCCGGCTAATGAGTAAGAATGGTGTGACTCTGTACGTGGACCATAACCTAACGCATGACGTTTTCCAAGTGCATTACGAAGTCTAGGGAAGGTTTCATCCCACAAGTAAGAACCCCAAGAAAATTGGTTCCATGCATTTAAGTCTTCCAAAAGTACTAAGACACTGTCTTTAATGGTTGTCTTAACTTCACCACCAAGAAACCCAAAATGGAGTAGATACAATAAGCACAATCGGACATGATCAACATCATCTAATTGGTCAATTTCTGACTCAAGCACATATCTAATATCTCGACCCCTAACTGAATGACCAACTCAAAAGTGAAAAACTCTATCTCTAAATGGATTGCCAAATCTATTAGGTAACCAGTCCTGACGACCGAATCGAAATTCTGTAATGAGACAGAAGTCCCGACGTGTGAATTTAAGCTACTGGCCTCTAACCAAAAACAACAAATAATCGATTTCATGTTTTGGAACAAACTCAGTTTTTAGTATCAGACGGACCAAACCCGGGTCTCGGTTATCGTATTCAAGATCAAGCCATCGTCTAAAACACGTGTTTCTAAATATTTGTAATCTATCCGGGAATCTAGATAAACTTTCACTAATTTGTCTAATAACTCTAACATTACATCTAATAGTCAAGTGTGCGTTATAATATAACCTCTGTTAAACAAAAAAATTCACAGTAAATTTATTAGTTAACAAATAAAAAATATACAAAAGTAAAAAAAGGGCTATAAACTACCGTAAACACAAACGAATACAATTTAAAATTGACAACTTTACTATACTCCAAACTTTAATTTGTCAAGTATGTATACTAAAATCAAACAAAAGGACTTCGGACTTTAATCTAACAGAAATTTTCATATATACCAATAAATTTAGAAAACTAAAGACAATATATATTTATATATCCTAATTATAACAACAACAACAACAACAACAACAAATCTAATTTAACGTTAAATTCAATATATAGCAATAAATATGAATTGTCAAATATCACAAAATTATCTACATACTAATTTGTTGTGAAAACATGTAATATAATGTACTCCATTAATACTCATTGTAATTTTAAAAATAACTTAATATATATTTTTATTTTTACCATCTTATTTACTTTTATAACAAAATTATCTACATACTAATTGGTATTAATATTTCTTACCATCTTATTTATTTTTATTATAAGTGCTACAATACCCGGTCTAAATATACTACGACACTACGTATTAAATTTTAATAAGTAATTCATTGATTAAATTAAATATAAAAGGAATGTAATTAAACTTCTAAAAGTAAATAACAACAACAAAATTAAGTGCAAATACAAATGTTGAATGGTAACGCGGAAAACATACTAACATCATGAAAAAGTAAATAACATACTAACAAGATGTTACTGCCACTTCTTATAGCTTTAGCATACGAATCATCCAAAGGGCCTTTATACAATTTATCAATACGGTATCATTGAGCAGTATTTAGGGTTTTCAATGGCTTAAAATCAAATAAATAATATTCAATAACCTAATATAAATATTAAGTAAATATTAATCATGATTGTATATGAACCGTATCATATTTATCTACACATATTATTAATGATATATAACAATATACAATCCTTAAAAAATATAAAATTTAATCTATTTCAATTCAAATATTATAATATAAAAAACATATAAAGTAGATAACAATGAAGAAACTTACATTATAATCGAAGTCAAGGTTTTCCATCTCCTTTTTTATCTTCTGCTTCTTGGTTTCTTGTACTGGAAATCGCTCTCGATTCCTTATCCGAATGGTGGCCGTTGGTTTTGCAGGGTTGGGTGTAACTTCGATTGGTGATGGTGACCGTCGGTAGGGTTTTTTGTAAAGGTAACGATTGGATAGTGACGGTGAATGTAAACCCTAGCGCCATAGTATCCCCACAGAATAACAATGGCGCGATAAAGGAATATGCAAACATTTCGTAAGTTTTTGTAGGTAAATATCAAATTTTGTGGGCCCGGCGCGACAGATAAAGACATCTCAGATAGTAGCGGCGCGCCACGATGTGATGGGACGAAAGATGGCGCAAGGATTTGACGGCTTTTGCAGTCACCTTTTGACTCAACACACAGGCCCATATGTTTTAGCTTTATTGCAGGGAATGGACATGTGGCTGCATCGGGTTGATTCTTGATGTTGTCGCACCGGTCCCACGTCACAAAGCGCCGGACCCACTATAATTACGCGTTTAATGATATTAATTGCTGATTAATGGGTTTAAAAATTAATAAAGGTTTGACTTTTAATTATTTAATTAATTTAATCACGCATTTTTTATTAATCGCGCATGTCTCTCTCTATATGGCGCGAAATGTAGGATTAGTTTGTTAAAATGGTTGATCAAAGAATTATTTTGTTAAATGATGTTGGTCAAATGATCAAATTTGTGATTTTCCCAAAGTTTTACTTGTTTTACTCGTTAAACGAATTATGAAGTAATCATTATGTCTTATTTAGTTTCCCAATTAAATTTACGAGGATAAGCCAATTAATTTTTTCTTTACGTTATTATGTATATATCTCCCATTCATATTAATTTTGCTTTGTTTATTTGTTGTAATTGTTATTATATTATTACTACGTATATTATTGTTGTGTCTGAATTTTTTTGTAATTATTATTCATGATATTATCTATTTTCTTTAGTTGTTTGTTAGTTTTACTTATATTAGTGGTCGTAGTTAGTATTATTATTTGTATTAGGTGTTTACTTTTAACTTTCTCTATCTTTTTTTTGTTGTTGTTTGTAAATATTACTCTATTGTCTAACATGTTAATTGGTTCTTATTTTTAACAAAATGATGTATAAATAAAAACTATGAACATCGTAAACAATAGATTTTTAAGTTTACGTCACAACTAACATTATTTTGGTAAACAACCTGAACGAACGTGGCCGGAGCTTGTTCGTGTTGTTCATTAAGTTTTTTATCAAATAAATAAACGGACACAAATAGATAAACGAATGGTTAACGTAAACAAAACACGTACAAATAAATATAAACTAATGCATCACCACAAAATTAATATACCAAGTTTATATTATATAAAAACATACTAATATGAGGAACATATGAATTCAAACAAATTAGATAAGAAAAAAATCTCATGTAAGTTGGTCAAAAAATAAGAGGTATAAAAGAAGTAAAATAGATGTCTATGATTTATAAAGTTTTGTTATAAGCAAGGTTATTAGGATTTTGTATCCGTCGATGTTTTAGTTAAATGTACTCTACGGAGCAATCTATCTATATTTTTTTAAAAAAAGTTTTTTTCAAGCTAATTAATCATGCCACATCATCAAATTTCTTTTCCAAATTTTTTTTTTAAAAAAACCTAATTATGTCATATCATTAAATTAGTTTTCCCTTAATTTTTTCCGAATTTCTTAATCATGCCACATCATCAAATTTCTTTTTTTTTTAACCTACTTAATTATGACACATCATTAAATTAGTTTTTACTTTAAAGTCTTTAAAAATGCAACACTTTCATTTTATAAGTTTTCAAGATTTTTTGAATTCCCAACAAACTACTATATTTTATTTTATGAGGAGTCATAATTCAATTTTATTATACTTTATTATAATAGTGTTTTAAATTCTTGCATTATATGTAATAAAACTAACGATTTTTTTCTACATAAAAATGAATTTATTTTTTACAGAAATCTTATACATTGCAGTTATCTACTATTATCACATATTTCAATTAATAACATTAATCTTACAAATTAATATATATGTATTATATAAATGTTCGTGCATCACGCGGGCTCAAAACCTAGTAGATCTATATAACGCTATGAAATAAAATAAATCCAAGATACATCCGTTTGGATAAAAAGGAAAAAATAGTAAATATTTTAGTATTTGAGACGGTTTTTTTAATTTAGGTCAATAAAATTTAACCTCTCTATTAAGGGATAATACAAAAATATGTAACTATACTTTACGAAAATGTTCATTTGGTTTGTTAAACTTTAAAAATGTTTAATTGGATCATTGTACTTGTTGATTGGTGTCATCCCACATATTTTTCTTAATTTTGATTTAAAAAATAGTGACCCAATTGAACATTTTTAAATTTAGTAAACAGCGTCATCTTGATTTTAGTAACTATATCTAAAGTTTGGTAATCTAAATAAACATTTTTATAAGTATATTAACTTAGTTGAACATTTTTAAAGTTTAGTTTCCATATGAACATTTTCGTAAAGTATAGAATCATATCTGTCTATTATCCCTCTCTATTATTGTTAAGTAGGGTTGTCCTGGAATTGATTAACCTTTTTATTATTAATTAATAAATGCATATATCACATGTAAATTAATATTGAGATTTTCAATTTTTATTTATTAACATGGTAAGAATGGTAATTAATCAAAAAGTTTGGTATGTTTAGTTGTCTCATATTTATTGTTTGACAACTTTAATTTAAGGTTGTATTGTGTATCCAAAACAAACCAATATACATATTATTAATGGCGGTGCCATGTTAGAGTTAGAAGTGGACGTAGCTACTTTCCGTTGGTTATACGGAGTGTAATTTCTGATAAAAATTTGTATTCTTATTTGCATTCGTTCTTTATGAAATGGATTAACAAAAATTGAGATACCAAGGGATCGAGTTGTCATCATAAATTCTGGTTACTCCGATAGTTAGACCCTTCCCGACCCTAAAACAAACTGATTGAAACTGACGAAGTCACGTCAGCGTCACGTCAGCTTTTTCAGAAAACTGACTGAAATTGACTGACCACTCTCATCCCTGATCCGTCACTTCATTTTTCTGAGACCCACTGACCAATTAATTAATCAATTAATACACAATAATTTAATTATAAACTAAAAAAAAAAAAAGGAAATCAGGCCCACACTCGTTCGTTTCTCGCGTCGGAATACTAAAGAAGGGAAAACCGAAGACCGACCGACGGCTTCGTGCCATCCCGTTGGCTCATCGGTTTGGAAGAGACGAGAACCGACGCCAAGCGTTGGGAGTGTATCCATCTACTTTAGAGTTTTACATTCACTGAAAAGATAATTAAGTTGATCAAAACTAAATAACGAAATACCCAAAATTAATGTTGAATGGTCACATTGGTGTATGAAAGGCTGAAGGTCTAGTAATATGATCACGATGTAACAAAAGAAAGTTTTTTGTAAGTTACTTAGACCAATGACAACGTCTCTGTCACTTTGCCAAGTGACGAGGGTCAGGTTTGTGACACTTGCTCCATCACGTGGTGCTCTTTCGGTTTAGCAACGTAAATTTGGTCCGTCACTTTTTTTAGTGTATAGAAATAAACATTTATTTGCAAATATGAGTTCCAAAAAACTAAAGTGACCAGTCATGTGTGATACAGTTTACTCAGTCATTATTTAGTTTCAGTCAATTTTAAAAATATAAATGAGATATTCGGATTTAACCTTCTATATGAAAGACCGACGATCTATCAGATTATATATATATAGAGAGAGAGAGATAATGACTGTGAATCAATCGTCTTTTTCGATTTTTGTGTATTTTTAGAAGTGTGCATTTGTTTTTCTTTACATATTTGAGATGTATGACTGTGAATCTAATGATTTTTGTTGGCTAGTTGTGCATTTATGAGGTGTTCTCACCGTTCTTATTTTTGAAGTGTTCTCATTTGATCCAAACTCTATATAGGATATATATATATATATATATATATATATATATATATATATATATATATATATATATATATATGATCATGACGTAACAAAACAAAGATTGTTTGTATGGTACTTTCATCGTATTTGACTAATATTTTGGCAACAAGTTAATGTTCAATTAGTGAATATAATAGTAGAATAATCCCAACCGATCAAATGCTATATTACTTTCAAGTTACAAGACCATTAATTAATACCGTGCCAATAAATGAATGAATATGAAACACTAACTGAGATTAGTAGCATAACTTAGACCAACATGTATAATAATATGATAAAAATGTAATGAAAATGGGATTTTATTACTAGTATAAATATAAATTATGGTAAGAAGCTAAAGAAAGAGTACAGGCCCATGGGAAACGGCACGCCGGCACGTTGTGTTAGTACACGAAAATGACATGCCGTTAAATAATTAGACGATGGACGGACAACAGAAACAGCGACGGCGACTCACGAATGGCCGACTCAGGAGTTTGTCTGGCATTCGAATAGGGAGTTGATAAACAAACAGTACAACATTTTCTGCATATAGTACAAGTATACAATTGTAGTATTTTGGTGTTTGAAGTAATTTTTTTGTTGTATTTATCAGTCCCCTTCAAATAAGTTTGTGATTAGTCCACTTAAAAGTTTGGGAACAAACACGCCACCGTGTTGGTATATATGTTACACAAACAAATGGATACTTTTCCTACTCCACCACTTTATTTTATTTTATTTTTTTAAAAAGCTAAATATTAGATAATATAAATTAAGGCCAAAATACCAATGTTTTGAAAATCATTTGAACCGGCCCGGTCCGACCGGTTCAACCGGGATTTTGAGGTATTCCGGCCGGTTGGGAACCGGTTTTGACCAGACCAGTTAACGAACCGCCCGGTTCATTCAAAACCGGACGGTCCAACTAGGAACCGGACCGGTTTCAACCGGTTTTGTAGGTTCCAACTATTCGGACCAACACGAGTAGCTTGCTTGTATGTAAATGCGGAAGTTAAACACAACAAGTTATGCAAGATTGAAGCTAGATATCACCACAAACACAAAGATGTATGTGTATATATATTATCAACAAGTAAACCTACACTTTGACAAAACACACAAGAAGCAAAATAACCCTATCTATGACTTTTTCTCTCTAGACAGTGAGTTATGTGTGTGTGAAGTGGCTTACCAACAGAAACTGGCGAGTTTCTATTTATAGTCCAATTTAAGCTTTCTGCGACACAACCCTTGTGTCGCATAGACTGATTATGCGACACAATGCTTGTGTCGTATGGACGGGTTCTGCGACACAATGCTTATGTCGCAAAGAGTGAATCTGCGACATAATCCTTGTGTCGCAAGATTACAAAACTTGTAATTAAACTATATCTTATCTATACAATGCGTAATTACAATAATGACACAATTACAGACTGAGACCAACTGACAGACACATCTAGATGTACCAACAAACTCCCCCGTGTCTTCAGCTTGGTCTTCAAAGAATTTCTTCAATTAGCTTCAGTCTTTAAACCCATCCGGGTGGAAAGTTTCCACCAGCATGCACACCAAAAGAGAAACATATATCGACGATTTTCTGAAATCGCTTCGCCAGAATTGTGTTGAACTCGTTGTCAGGATTGTAGCGAATACGATTGTCGAATAGTTTCTTCATGTCATCCTTTGACAAGTTTATTATGCTCATCGGGTCAAATATCCTGAATTCTGCTTTAGGTAAACCCCACAGAGAAGTAGACCCAGTTTGAGGCACAGAATCAGGCACATGGACAAGAACGGCTTCGCCGGTGTGAGCATCCAGTTCCCAGTAATGAAATCGTTTCAGCAAATTAAGGGGAACAGATTCTAGCGAGACTTCACGAAGACAATTAGCAGGAGGATAGTGATTTCTGACGATTGGCTGATTTGTCTTTGGGTCAAGCTTTTTCTTGAAAGTAAAACGAGTACCCAGCACAGGTCTGACATAATGATATTTCTTTGATCGAATCTCTGCTCGCATGACCTTCTGAATAACTTCAGCTATTCCGTCTTTATGAGGATTGATCAACTGAAGACGAGTAAGACGAACAAGATCGTGCTTTGGCAACGTACTCAATTTCTTCAGAGATCGACGAAAGTACTGGATACCGTCACGTCTCTTGATCATGAACCTTCCCTTGTTCACCTTCCAACTTTTAATAAGGCCGGTATAATCACCGCCTACCTTGTATTTCTTGCAGGTAACAGGAACAGGTTCGATATTTTTACCTTTGATAAACCAGTTATCCCTGATGGACATTTCCCTGTCAACAGGAACATGTTCGAACGTATCCTGTGGGAAGATGTCATTGTAATTTGTCCTTGGGAATCCTGTGGGAACTGGTAGATCTTGAGAAAGTCCGACAGGTTCAGACGATTCAGGAGCAGAGGTAGCCTGAGAAGAGGATCCTGAGGTGGATCCTGGTACGTAGTTGAATGCAGGCTCTGACTCATCGTCTGAAGAATCAGATACAACAATACCTTCTTGTGGGTGAGAGGGCTGATCAACGTATTCTTCATTTGGGTCAAGCCCTTCCTGCTCAACCTCAATGTCATCATTATCATTTGCAGCCTCGAAATCAAAAGGCTCTTCAGGCACAACCCCATCCTCATAAACCGCAGCTTGAAAGTATGTCAAATTGCAATAGGTGTAATCTACAGCTAACGGTTTCGGTTGCCCTGGTAACTCAAGAATGTAATCTAAAATAGGAGTTTCATTGATAACAGAATCATTTACATTTTCGGTATTTACATTATCATCGCCCTCGGCGGAAACCCTAGGTGTTGATTCTAAAGCCGGTTGGCTTGACTCCCCCGAAGCAATAGCTTGGGTTTCCAGCAGTAGAATCTTTGATTTTAGCTCAGCATTCTCCTTTTCCAGGATAGAGATTCTGGCATCTTGAGCTTCGAACACCGTGAGTTGAGCTTCCATGTCATGCTGCATTTTATCAAGCCTGCGCAGGAGCTCTTGAATAACCGCCGGGTGAGGGGTGATAGGAGATTCGGTTCTCGGGAGCTCAGAAGATGTAGAAGTTGAAGTGCGAGAGCGGCGAACCGGAGGATCCAAAATATCAGCCTCAGAAGAATCACGAGGCCGTTTACCTCGGCTGGAGGATTCAGGAGGTGGAGAGGGTGGCTGATATGCGTCGATCTCACGATCGAGATCGACAAACTCCTGATCCAGAGGGTCTGGCAAAACAGACGGTTGTGGAGCTGCAGGTGGTTGAACTGGTGGTGGTTGTTGGGCCGGAGGTGGAACTGGGGTTGGTGGAACAGTAGGCCTGGGAGCTGGATCGTTAAACTGTTCGCCAGGTGGACCAACATAAGCCTGATCAATGATATGACCGAATAAGGCAACCTCCCTTTCCGGTGCCTGACCCTGCTTAGCAAAAGAGGTACAGATTGTGTAGATCCTGGTGTTCATCGGTGTCTGCTTGAAGGTATGAACAGTAGCCACTGGAAGACCAGGAAGCAGATGATTCAGCAGTAACTGAGTGAACCTTGGATACAAAGCCCACTTTTCTCTAGTGTCCAGTGCGTTGCTGACAAACCCTCGGAAGATATAACCAGAGAAGTTGAATGGCTTGTTGTAGATCAACGCAAGAAAAGCTGAAACAGTGGCGTAGCTCATTCCCTCGAGGCCTGCCCTTCGGCTGGACAGACAGACAATCACAATGTGTGCCAGATACCGCCAAACCTTTGTCATATAGGTTTTCTTGTACTGGTCCACTGGGATGTCCTGATAACCAATAGATTGCATCCCTTGAGCAATGGCCGCAGCAGAGAACTGAGTGAACATATCAGGGTTGTCTCCAAATTCGAAGAAATCCCGAATCAGCTGCTCAGAAAAGATGACCTCGTGACCTCGAACCTTTGAAATAATACGAGTATCCTGTTCCTCTTTGTTGACCACGGCGTTGTCCCAAAACTCAGTAATGTGATCTCTCAAAATCCGCGTGTCAGCAGTAATGGCTTTGTGGATTCGAGACCGGCGTAGAAAAGATATCATCGGTCGATATGGACGCGATGTCTCGACAGCAGTGTTCATGAAAGCCACTATGTTGTGACGCGGTTCCCAAAAGTATTTCGTCACATCGATCTCAGGAACTGGAACAGCAGGTTGATCAGCCATGACTGTAAAGACAATAATACAACCAGAAGCTCGAGCTGCGTTAGCGTTAGTACACAAAAAAAATAATCGCGTTTTAATTTTACAAATGTTTTGCGACACAGTAGTTGTGTCGCATAACAGAGATACGACACAGTGATTGTGTCGTAGAGGTAGACTACGACACGGGGCTTGTGTCGCAGGACACGTGTCACGCGGACAGAGTTTCCCTTGCATTTAGCATTATTTGAGAAATTAATCTCATATGCGACACAACAGTTGTGTCGTAGGGTGTGTCGTATAAAACAATACGACATAAAACTTATGTCGTATGTTGTGTCGTACACAATACGACATAAACGGAGGGAATCGATACGACATAAAACAGTTTGATCTATGCGACACAACGTTTGTGTCGTATGTTGTGTCGCAAAGATGAACACCAAACCAACCCAGAAATAATTTTGACAAAAATTTGGAGTTTTCGAAATTTAATCATACCCTAGGGTTCGCATACAATAGGGGATCAGTATTAACAAGTTTGCTAACCCTAATAACCCCTAAACCCTAACTAATTTGGGAAAATAAACGTAACCCTAAACCCGTAATGTCCACAACCTAATTATAAGCATGAAAGGCAATGAAAATACACGGGAATCATACCGAAAGAAGCGCAAGGGTGTGAAGAACAAAAATCGAGTAACAAGTCTCAGAGAAATATCTTCGAACCAACAAAACCGAAAGGGTATACGACTGTGTCGCAGAATCGCAGTTGTGTCGCAAAAACGCCTTTGTGTCGTATGAGTTGTGTCGTGAGTAATTATGAAAGCGTAATTAGTTATGTCGTACGTTGGGAATAGTTTACCCCAAACTCGCATGCGGCATAAGGTACGACACAATGGTTATGTCGTATAGAAGAGATACGACACAATGTACGACACAATGTACGACACAATTCTTGTGTCGTATAAATGGAATACGACACAATGCTTGTGTCGCACAGAAGACAGAGCAGATTTTAGCGACATAAAATTTGATTTAGAAGTCGATTTATATTGGGACTTAAGAATTTTCACAAGAAAAACGATTTGTGACAAACAAAATAAAGATAAGATAAAAGTAAATACAACTATAAAAATAAAGTTTAACAAAAATATCTAGAAGCACAATATTCTTTTTGGTGACGGAGTTATGATAATTCTGGTTAGGGATCATATTGACACAACATGCAATAATTAGAAATAGTAAGAGTTATTTCGATCATCAGTATATTTGTCCGCTTTAAATTTACTTGACGTACTAGAAACAATTTTTATAAAAATTATTTCAAGACGATTATTAGTATATTTGTCCACTTGAACGTGTTATACTCACATCTAGGAGATATTTTTTTTTTTTTTTTTTTTTTTTTTTTTATTATTATTATTATAGGACTGTTCATTTCGCTGTGGACACTACCATAGATATACATCTTAACTTGAGACATAGACCATGTTTTCATTTACAGAGAGAATATTAGAACATCAGATTTAAGAATCAAGACAGCGGTGACAGGTCTGTACGTGCGTACAACAGAGCGACATAACTTGATTCAGGTTTAAGCAAAACCGAACTTGGTCAAACCCTTTTGGCGACCTTGTAAGGTATCTTGATTTTTAAAGACTTTTCAAGTACTTTGACTTGCGTTTGCTTAATTTTAAAATATATATCAACAGAAGCCAGGTCTATACTTACGTATAACAGAGGAAACTGTCAATATATACCCCCAGATGATATCGAATAAACTTCTTTCACGAAAACATATCTAGTCTAAGTAAGATATTAAGACTTGTGTCATACATCTAATGGTGTTGGACCACTTGACATGGACAATTATCATTTAAACTTCTTAATAATTCTCAAAGAGATTTGTATAACATGCCTACTAATACATCGTATGATGAAGACAATGTTTATAAAAACTGATTTTAATATGTCAAATAAATCTACTGACACATCCAGGATAAATCTTAAGGTTTCCATATTCATTGCATGTCATTCAATGTACTATCATATCCCAAGTTGTTTACAGACACTACTTCAACGTCTATTTTAAAAATGTAGCAACCTTGCATTTCTTTAATACTACAAAGTATAAAGAGTGGCTGTTGCGAAATTTTTTTTTTTTTTTTTTTTTTTTTTTTTTTTTTTTTTTTAACAACTCTGTACATAAAACTAGTCACAAATCATTTCTTGAGATCAAGGGGAATCATCCCTATCATATCTACAAGTTCGTTGAAACGAGCACGCGAAAAAGCTTTGGTGAAAAGATCGGCCTTTTGCATGAGGGTATCTATGTGAGTAAGGTCTATCAAGTGTTTCTCATAGCAATCTCTTATGAAGTGAAACCTAATCTCTATGTGTTTGGTCTTAGAGTGTTGAACAGGATTGCGAATAATAGATATAGCAGCAGTGTTATCAATATGAATAGGAGTCAAGGTAAGAAGTAACCCATAATCACGCAATTGATGTTGAATCCACAGAATCTGGGAGCAACAACTTGCAGCAGCAATGTATTCAGCTTCCGCTGTTGAGGTGGAAACTGTTGTTTGCTTTTTACACTGCCAAGACACCAATCTGGAGCCGAGATATTGGCAACCTCCTGTAGTTGACTTCTTATTCGAATTGCAGCCGCCATAATCAGAATCAGAATAGGCTGAGAGAGAGAAGTCTTTCTCGTTTGAGTACCATAGACCAAGTGATGGCCTATATTTAAGGTAACCAAATATTCTCTTTACAGCCTTCATGTGAGAAACTTTGGGCTTCGCTTGATACCTGGAACAAATAGACACAGCAAACACAATATCTGGTCTTGATGCAGTAAGATACATCAACGATCCTATCATAGAACGATAATCTCGCTCCTTGCAGTCTTCTTCGTGTTCAGCAGGCCCGAGTTTGTGATCAGTTTCAATAGGAGTACCATATGGTTTACAGTCATGGAGCTCATACCGAGTCAACATGTCATTGACATATTTGGACTGATGAATGTAGAGTCCTTTATCAGACTGCTCAACCTGTACACCCAGAAAGAATTTGAGTTCTCCCATGGCACTCATCTCAAACTCGGACTTCATAATTTTCTCGAAATCCCTGCATAAAGAATCATTAGTTGAACCAAATATAATGTCGTCCACGTAAACCTGTACCAGCAGCAAATCTTTTCCATCCCTTTTAATGAAGAGAGTGCTGTCGATGTGGCCTCTGGAAAAGCCATTATTCGTTAGATGATTTGCCAACCTCGCATACCAAGCTCTGGGAGCTTGATGAAGACCATATAAAGCTTTGCCTAACTTGCAAACATAATCAGGATGAATAGGATCTTCAAAACCTGGAGGTTGCTTGACATACACATCCTTCAGAACCTCTCCATACAGAAATGCGCTCTTGACATCGAGTTGATAAACCCGAAAACCTTTAAATGTTGCAAAAGCCAGAAAGATGCGAATAGATTCCAGTCTTGCAACTGGAGCAAACACATCATCATAGTCCAAACCCTCGATTTGAGTAAAACCTTGAACCACCAACCGTGCCTTATTTCGAATAACTACGCCTCTGTCATCCTTTTTCACACGGTATACCCAGCGGGTGCCAATTGGATCGACATCTTTGGGTAAAGGAACCAATCTCCAGACATCAAGCTTTTTGAATTGATTTAACTCTTCCTGCATAGCCTCAATCCAGTATGGATCTTTCAAAGCTTCGTCTATTTTCTTTGGTTCAAGCTGAGATAGGAAGCATTCTTCCATATTTTCATCCAAGAAGGCGGGAGAGGCAGTAGAAGATTCCTCACGAATCTCATTGGCAGCTACCTGACCTCTAGTTAGAACACCTTGTTGAAGTTCACCAATGATGTTATCAGTGGGGTGGGAAGAATGAATTCGAAGCTGAGGAATCGGATTAGGCACAATGATCGAATCCAGATTAGAAGGAGCGGCTTCTGAATGTTCAATAGCAACTGAGTGATCAGTAGCACAACTTTCATGGTCAACCGGTAAGATGATATCAGTTTCAGTTACACGATTGGATTCAGTAGCCATCTGATCAGCGTCGGAGGGAATATCATCATAGACAATATTTTCAGGTGGTACAGCTCTAGAAGTTGAAGTAGATACTTCAGAAGAAAGATCTAAACCATGAAGTAAAGATACCACCTGATCTTCTTCACTAAATTTGGGAAGATTAAAAGAATCTACCAACTTGTCATACTCAAACAGGGATTCCGGTCCCTTGCCCTTTGGAGAATCAGTATACTTCATGAACCTTACTTCAAAATGTTCCTCAATTCTCCCAGTAGACTTGTTGAAAACTCTTTTGTTTGGCGAGTTCACAGAATATCCCAAAAATAAACCATCAACCGCCTTTTCATCAAATTTGCCTACGGAGTCCTTGGTAATTAAGATGGTGCAAGGACACCCAAAAGGCTCAAGAAACTTCAAGTTTGGTTTGCGATTATTCAGCAATTCATAACAAGTTTTGTTTCGCTTTTTAACCATGGAGACCCGATTTAACACATAGCAGGCAGTGTTAACAGCTTCTGCCCAAAAAGTAGTTGGCAGATGCGCATCAGACAGCATGGTTCTTGCTGTTTCAATGATTGTCCTATTCTTTCTTTCAGCGACACCATTTTGCTGAGGAGTACGAGCAGCACTGAATTGATGGAAGATTCCTTTTCGAAGACAATACATTTCCAAGGTTCTGTTCTTGAATTCTGTTCCATTATCGCTGCGAAGTTTCTTGATTTTCAGGTTACACAGATTTTCCAGACGATCGAACAAGTAGGTTAAAGTATCGGCTGTTTCATCCTTTCCAGCCAAGAAATATACCCAAGAGAACCTTGAGTAATCATCAGTAACGACCAGACAATATGACTTCCCTCCTATACTTTTCTTGTTCACAGGACCAAACAAATCCATGTGAAGCAATTCCAAAGGAGATTCAATAGAGTTCACCTGCTTAGACTTATGGAACTTCTTGTGTTGTTTCCCTTTAAGACAGGAAATGCATTCATCATTTATTACAAATGATCTTTTAGGCACACCTAACACAAGATCATTATTGACAAGATAATTCATTCTGCGAAAATGAATATGTCCCATGCGTCTGTGCCAAAGCAGTGAATCTTTAGAAGATGCTTTTGATAGCAAATAAGTATGCTCCTTGGTAGTAACTGTTTGCATATCCAAAATGTACGAATTGCGTACACGGGGTGCTCTCAGTAGCACCCATTCCTCGGGAATAACAAATCCCGGTTTCAAAATCAAACATTCAACATCTGTAAATGCTGTAGTAAACTTCTTGTCGCACACTTGAGAAACACTGATCAGATTGTGTTGCAGTTCCTCGACATAGTTTACTTTATCAAAGCTTACTTTTCCATTTGTAAGAGTGCCTTGTCCCGTGATGTTACCACCTGTATCTCCAGCAAAAGCAACATGTCCTCCACGATATGGTTTAACGTTTGACAAAAGAGACATGTCACCTGTCATGTGCCGTGAGCAGCCACTATCCACATACCATTTACTGCTTTGTACATGATCTGACTGCTACAGCACAACATGAGGAGAAAGTTAGTTAGAAATGGAGACCCAGGCCTTTACAGACTTGGGTACTCCGGAGACCTCATCAATAATAACTACATCAGTTAAAACTTTGTTTTTCAGGAGATCAGAAGTATTTCCTGATGCAGTATTACCTGATGATGGGTCATTTGATGACTCTTTTGGTCTCCAAACATTCACTGGACCAATATGGGGTCGCTTATTAACAATGTTAGGCTGTTTAACCGGTGGTTTACTGGGCCTAGCAGCATTAACTTTCGAGATAGACGGTTGAGCAAGTGTACTTTTCTTTGAAAATGATTTTACAGTTAAATTTTTGGAAACACCTCTTGATAACATTTTTCTCGAAAGCAACGGACATTGATTAATCAAGTGACCTTGTTTCTTGCAGTAGAAACATGATCGTCTCTCCTTAAAGGTTTGGTCGTCTCTCCCTAAGAATTTAGGTGATACAGACATCTTTGAAGTGAATGTCTTAGAATGTGAAACAGAGGATTTGACAGAATTCTTGTTGATTTATAACCAGTATTCTTAGAATCATTCCTTTTAAGTTCAGCCTTAGCCTTAGTACTACTTTGTGAAGAATTATCGTTTGTCTTAGAAGTAATAAAGTGGTTATCAGGCTTAGAGTAGTTCTTTTCACATTGAGACACACACTTACAAGGAATATCTCCGACTTCGACCCTCTTTTCAGTAGTTTTTGAGGGAGCAGACTGAAAACTACCGAAGGAGGTTAACTGGACAAATCCTGATGAGGTAAACTTAACAGGTTCGAAAGGCTTCACTGGTTTAGCCTTGACCAACTTAGTTTTCTTTCTATCATGTTTGACCTCTATGTTAGCTTGATAAACTTCAGGCGACTTAGGAACAGGTAAACTAACAGATTCAACTAAGGGCGTCTCTACTTGCTTGATAGCAGGTTCATTAACCGTCTGTTCAACAGGCTTTGTATCTACTAAGATAGTAGGCACAAAATCTTTAATTTCATCCTTAGACGGTCTACACAAGTTTACATCTAAAGATGGAGGCGGTTGATTATGATAACCCAGACCGGATTTATCTTTAGTGTTAGACCTACCCGTCTGCAGGATTTCAGTAAAGACCATGGATGAAGTATTGATATTCTTGAGTTTTCGTTTGTAATCAACAACTTCGGCTTGGGAGGCAGCCAATTCCCTTTTTAAATGAGCAATCATTTTTAGGTAACTATCAATTTCATCTTGATTACTAAAAATTAGAGCTTTCAGCTCCTTTTTATCTTCAATTAATTGATTAATGTTACTTTCAAAGTGTTTCTCATTATTTTTCAAAACTTTGTTTGCCTCTATCAAATTCAAGATATCAGACTTCAGGTTGTTATTATGTTCCATAAGCCCATTCACTTTACCAGTTAAACTTATACAGGAATCACAAGAAAATGACGCAAATTTTACCTCATTGTTGATGGCCATGAAGCATTGTTCTTGAGTTTCATGAGCAGAAAAGTCATAAGCATCACCATCTTCAATCAACAATGCAGCCTTAGCAGTAGAGTTCTCAATCTGTTTTGGAGCAACAGATGGCTTTGTGAAACCAGTGGCCGGCTGTCGTCCTTTCTCGCATTCTCTGGCGAAATGACCAAGATTCTGACACTTATAGCATTTGATTTTGCTTTTATCGAATCCCATTGGTGTTCGGTCAGAAGCGTCTTCAAGAGATCTTTTTCCAGTTCTTCTCAGATAGTTCTTGGCTCTGCGAGTAAGCATAGCCATATTCCATCTAATATCTATTCTTTCTAACTCATCTGGATCAACTTGATTGAAATCTTCATCAGTCAGTTCTAGAGTACTGACTCTTTTAGAAAGAAAATCTTCGTATGATGACAGAAAAGCAGTGAACATTGCAGCATGCTCATCTGTGGTGGCTGAAGAAGGAACTGACGATGATGAACAAGGTTTACTTGAAGAAGTAGTATAAGTTGGGAGGGATGAAAAAGTTCCTACAGCAGGATTACTGTAAGAAGAAGAAGATCTCTGGGAATTAACTTCAGATGAAATGAAGGCGACTCCACTATTACTTGATTCTGATGTACGAGCAGTGGATCTTGTTTCCTTCTTTTGAATATCTAAGGCACCAGCTTCAAGCTTTCCAACAAGATCATCTAAGGACAATTGCATTGTCTTAGGATCATTTTCTAACAACAAAACTCGCGTTTCCCAACTTGGAGGAAGAGCAACTAAAGCCTTTTTGTTAATTTCAGAATTCTTCAGATTATATCCTCCAGCTTGCAATTCATTTACAGTACGTGTAAATCTGCACAGCATGTCTCTGACAGTCTCATTCTTCTGGATATAGAAGTAATCAAACTGAGTTTTGACTAATTCCAGTTTGCTCTCGATGAACTCTGAATTACCACCAAATCTCTTCTCAATAGCCATCCAAAGATCATACGCGATTGTTTGAGGAAACATATCCAAGACATCAGTTGGAAGTGACATAGTAATAGCAGAGTGAGTTTTTCGTTCAATTTCCCATGCTTTTCGTTCTTCGGGAGTGTAAGAACGAATAGGTTTGGGTGGAGGAATGCCCATGTGTTCTCCAAGAGCAACCGGAGCTTCATATCTTTCAAGAAGAGCCAATTCCATGACAGGATCAGTGAATAACACAAAAGATATAAATCGTTGTTTCCAAGCTCGGTATTCCATTCCTGGCGCAAAGTAAGGAGGTTTATTTGCACTACCGATTGTAGCATTATGTTGTAGAACAGCATCAACACTTTGAAGAGACATGTTGAAAATCTGCAAGAAAAGTTAGAAAATATTCCACAAACAAGCTGAAAGTTTGTCTAAGTCTGGGAAAATGCGACACAGTGGTTGTGTCGCAGAAGGTCAATACGACACAAGAGAGGTGTCGCAGAACTTAATCAGACAGAAGACAAAAATGCGACGCAACAGTAATGTCGTATGTTATGTCGCAGCTTGTGTCGCAGACCAGTTAAGGTCAAAGAGGATTGTGTCGTAGGCTTATGTCGCACGTTATGTCGCACACTATGTCGTAGACAAGTTAATGTCGTATAGTTGTGTCGTATGAACAGTGGTACGACACAGTGCTTGTGTCGCAAAGACGCGCGTGCAGACAGCCTAGAGCCCACAAAAATTTCAACTTTCAACACAAAAAATAATAAACAAGTAAGCCATACTTTGCATCAGTTCTGAATACCATTTTTTAAGCAAAAACTCACCAACTTTTGGTAAACCAAATTCCAAGGTTTGACAAACACAAATACTTGAGAATCAAACACCTAAATAAGCTCAAATATGCCCTTTTTCACCAAGAACACCAAGAACACACAAAATAAAAATATCATTTTTTTTGGACTAAAATCTTGCAAAAACTAACTCGCAACCACAACTCAAGAGAATGTGGCTCTGATACCAATTGTAGGTTCCAACTATTCGGACCAACACGAGTAGCTTACTTGTATGTAAATGCGGAAGTTAAACACAACAAGTTATGCAAGATTGAAGCTAGATATCACCACAAACACAAAGATGTATGTGTATATATATTATCAACAAGTAAACCTACACTTTGACAAAACACACAAGAAGCAAAATAACCCTATCTATGACTTTTTCTCTCTAGACAGTGAGTTATGTGTGTGTGAAGTGGCTTACCAACAGAAACTGGCGAGTTTCTATTTATAGTCCAATTTAAGCTTTCTGCGACACAACCCTTGTGTCGCATAGACTGATTATGCGACACAATGCTTGTGTCGTATGGACGGGTTCTGCGACACAATGCTTATGTCGCAAAGAGTGAATCTGCGACATAATCCTTGTGTCGCAAGATTACAAAACTTGTAATTAAACTATATCTTATCTATACAATGCGTAATTACAATAATGACACAATTACAGACTGAGACCAACTGACAGACACATCTAGATGTACCAACAGGTTTTGAATTTTTTCTTTAATTCTCCCGGGATTTGGGCTGGTTTGGACCGGCGGTCCGACCGGTTTAATCGGGACCGGAGCCCTCTCCGGTCCGGTTCGGTTTCCGATTTTAAAAACATTGCAAAATACATTTTAATACCCTGAATTTGGTTAACCGAGTTCTTTAGTTTTCCGAACTAGTAAAGGTATAACATAGTACCATGAACTTGGAAAATCGGTAAATTTACTACTTTGACTCACCTGATTCGATCATGTACAAATCATATCATGTGACCATTTTCCGTTAAAATTTAACTGACCTTAACAAATAAGGTTAGCAAGAGTAAAACTAGGATTATATTAAAAAAAAAAAAAAAAAAAAAAAAAAAACTTCATTTTAACTTATGAAGAAATGATGAGATTAATTATTTAAGGGTTAAGTATCTGGAAATGCATCCAACTTGTCTCGAATGTCTATTGTATGTATCATACTTATGGGAGGTGTATTTAATGCATTCAACTTTCAAAAACGGTTTATTGTATGTATTTTGATGATGTGGCGTCCTTATAAGATGACACAAAATACATACAATATACTGTTTTTGAAAGTTGGATGCATTAAATACACATCCCGTAAGTATGATACATACAATAGACATTCGGGACAAGTTGAATGCATTTTCAGATACTTAACCCATAATTTAATTACGGTATACACAAATTATTAAAAAAATTGGGCCTGAAATCACAATATACAAGAACAAGTTTGTTTTTGTATTTGAATTTGGATTATGTAGAGTTTGCATCGTCTTTAACTGATGGAGTAGAAGATGCGGTAGAGATCCAAAACCTATTCCTTATTGAAATCGTGGAATGCCACCTGATAAATTAAACCAGAAATACCTGATTTTTAAAAAAAAACTCCAACCAGTAATAAAGTAACTAAACGATGCAAACCCAATCGGTGGTCCTTGAGGAACCCTACTGCCGCGGTGGCCCCCAAGCAACACTTACAACCACTGAAGGCCAAATCAGTTATCTAACCGATAGTTGGGTACTATTACTTCATACAACATCATTTCAAAAAACAACACATGTACAAAGCACTAATGTTGTCCAAGTAATAGTATCCCAACCCAATCGCAATTGACCTCTGAATAAATCACATAATTCATAATAATCATGACAATATGTAATTAAAAACGGTAAAAATACATTTACCCGCTGTAACCAAATTGTTACAATTAACTTAGATCGTAAGTCATAGATCCACTCACCCTTATTACCAAAGTCTTCACTCAAAGTTCTTATATTATTATTGAGTCTTCGGTTTATCTGAAACATCACAATTAACGAGTTAGGAATCCATTTGAAATAATGCAACTCATCGCAACTACATTACTTAATAATAATCACAACGTTCCACATTCATTGTCTTTATTTACTTAGTTTAACATATGCATGTATATAGAGTATTTAAAATACATTACAACACACAAAACATCCTGTTCCAGCTTATACCCGATCGGCTCTGACATCCCAGCCGATCGGCTAAAGTGCTTTACCTGATCGACTCGAGTTGAACCGATCGGTTACCCCTTGATCAAATCATAACACAAGTTCAGGGGTGAGTTTCTGATCGATTTTAGAACTAATCCAGCCTAACGGCTCATTTTACCCGATCGGCTATCTTTACCTAGCCGATCGGCTGCACTAGTTATAGCCGAACGGCTATGACCAACTAACCAGATCAGTACTTGTTTCTGCATATATCAGCTTCGAACCAAAACTCTAAAAACATGAAATGCACAGTCCAAACACGAATTTACCTCAAAATTAACCTTAGACATTACCCATGAACATAGTATAGCAACAAACAACAACATCTAACCTCAAAATCTACACATGAATCATGTATTTAACTTAATTACAATCAATTTAAACACAAACATGAAAATGGGTATAATACACTTACAATGGAGTTAGTAACAAGAAGGTGATGATGATAATCAAATGTAGAGTCACAATCACAGCTCCAAGTAATGGTAATTTGATTTCTCTTGATTTCTAAGTGTTCATGTGTGTGTTCTTAAGGTTTTAGGCACAACTCAGTGTATGAAGAAAATGAGGTCGACATACACACTTAACTCAAGTATCAATCAGTGTATTTTAATCCCCTTCTAAACCTATTGTCTGGAACCTAAAATCAATTTCGGGGTAATACTTATTATTATACTGTCATCTAAATTAGTTTAAAACAAGCAATAATTTATTTATCACTATAAGTCGTTTGACCATTTGACCTATTAATTTAATTATCCAAGTAATGCCAAATATTTGTAAACACAAATTAAATGACGAAAATAAATAAATAAATAATTAAAGGAAAAAATACCGTAATCTACCAGGCCCACATCGAGGATGTTACAAATCTTCCCTCCTTAAGGAGATTTCATCCCCAAAATCTCGTCACGCTCAAAGAGATTAGGATAACGCGTCCTCATACTAGACTCGGTCTCCCACGTAAGGTTCGGACCCAAACTATGATTCCACTTAACCAACACCATGGGTATATCCTTCTTTCGAAGTTTAGTCACCTTACGATCTAAAATCTCTACGGGCTCTTCTATAAGTTTTTGATTTAGGTCAACATGCAAGTCTTGCAATGGAAGAACTTGGGATTGGTCCTCCACATTGCATTTCCTTAAATAGCACACATTAAAAGTATCGTGAATACCCGCCAATTCCGGAGGAAGATCCAATGACACCGTCTGACCATTGACTACATGTCGGATTCTAAATGGTCCAATGAATCTAGGAGCTAGTTTACCACGCTTCCCAAACCGAATAACACCCTTCCAAGGTAAAACTTTCAGATAAACCAATTCACCCTCTACAAAAGAAACGGGTTGACGACGTGGATCGGCATATTGTTTTTGTCTATCACGGGCAGCTTTTAACCTATCACGAGCTATAGCTACTTTATCGACTGTAATTTGTACTATATCAGGACCCGCAAACTGTTTCTCACCCGCCTATAACCAACAAGTGGGTGTTCTACACTTACGGCCATACAACATCTCATAGGGTGGCATGCCTATACGAGAATGAAAAGAATTATTATAGACGAATTCAACCAAAGGTAAGTGAGAATCCCAAGACCCGCCAAACTCCAAAACACAAGTCCGTAACATGTCTTCTAAGGTCTGAATAGTCCGCTCAGACTGACCATCAGTTTGAGGATGATAAGTTGTACTCAAGTTAATTCTAGTACCCAATTCCCTTTGCAAACCCTGCCAAAAACCCGATACAAACCGAGAATCTCTGTCGGAAACAATGGACAACGGAATTCCATGTCTAGAAACGACCTCATTAATGTACAATTGTGCCAACTTACTCAATGATGCTGATTCACAAGTAGCAAGAAAATGAGCACTTTTGGTCAATCTATCGACAATTACCCAAATCATATCATTACCTTTAACTGTTCTAGGTAATTTGGTTACAAAGTCCATGGTTATATGCTCCCATTTCCACTCGGGAATCTCAAGTTATTTCAATGTTCCATAAGGTTTCTGATGTTCGGCCTTTACCTGAGAACAAATATGACAAGATTCAACAAACCGAGCTACATCCAATTTCAAAGTAGTCCACCAATACAATGGTTTCAAATCATGATACATCTTAGTACTTCCAGGATGAACCGTCAATCTAGATTTATAAGCCTCCATCAAAATCACATCCCGAAGATCACCAAGTAAAGGAACCCAAACACGCGACTGAAAAAACTTTAATCCACGAGAATCATCAATCAATAAATTCTTTCTTTTAATCATCACCTCGGATTTCAAATTATTATCCATTAAAGCCTCCATTTGTGCTAATTTCAATTGATCAATCAAATCCGAAGAAACCTCCAAACGCATAAAGCAAACCTTTTCGGATTTTCCTTTCCGACTTAACGCATCCGCCACAACATTGGCTTTACCCGGGTGGTAACGAATCTCACAATCATAATCTTTGATCAATTCTAACCATCGTCTCTGTCGCATATTGATCTCTTTCTGAGTGAACATATATCGAAGACTTTTGTGATCCGTACAAATGACACATTTCGTGCCATAAAGATAGTGTCTTCAAATTTTCAAGGCGAAAACCACAGCCGCAAGTTCTAAGTCATGGGTATGATAATTTATCTCATGAGGTTTCAATTGTCGTGACGCATAAGCAATAAAACGGTCTCGTTGCATCAAAACACAACCTTAACCCGCAGAAGAAGCATCGCAATAAACTATGAAATCATCGAATCCTTCAGGTAATGCTAACACCGGAGCCTGACATAACAGTTGTTTCAATGTCTGAAAAGCCGATTCCTGTTGTTCATTCCACTGAAACTTAACATCTTTTCGAGTTAATTTTGTCAAAGGACCCGCAAGTTTAGAGAAATCCTTAATGAACTTTCGGTAATAACCCGCCAACCCAAGAAAGCTCTTAATCTCAGAAGCAGACTTAGGTGCTCGCCAATTCATAACTGCCTCAACCTTGGATGGATCTACCTTAACTCCATATTTACAAATGACATGTCCCAAAAATTGTACCTCCCGAAGCCAAAACTCACATTTGGAAAATTTTGCATATAACTGCTCCCTTTTCAAAATGTCAAGAACCAAACGCAAATGCATTTCATGATCGGATTCAGATTTAGAATATACCAAAATATCATCAATAAACACTATAACAAACTTATCGAGAAAAGGTCGACATACTCTATTCATCAAATCCATGAAAACTGCCGGTGCATTAGTCAACCCAAAAGGCATAACAAGAAATTCATAATGACCATATCTAGTGCGAAAAGCAGTCTTAGGAATATCCTCTTCACAAACCCGTACTTGGTGATAACCCGACCTTAAATCAATCTTAGAGAAATAAGAAGACCCTTGTAATTGATCAAATAATTCATCTATTCGTGGCAAAGGGTACTTATTCTTAATGGTTCTCTTATTCAACTCCCTATAGTCAATACACATACGAAAAGTGTCATCTTTCTTTTTAACAAATAAAACAGGTGCACCCCATGGAGAAGAGCTGGGCCTAACAAAACCCTTATCTAACAACTCCTGAATTTGACTCATCATTTCACAAATTTCTGAGGGAGCTAATCTATAAGGAGCTTTAGCTATAGGAGTAGAACCAGAAATTAAATCAATTTTATACTCTACTTCTCTAATGGGAGGTAGGCTAGGCAATTCATCAGGGAATACTTCCGGGTATTCAGAAACCACTCGGACATCAGAAACGGTTTTCTTTTCTAACTTAGCATCAACGACATAGGCTAAGTACGATTCACACCCTTTTGCTAACGATTTTCTAGCTTTCAACAAAGAGATCAAAGGAATACCTCTAGTCTCCCGTTCCCCTCGAGCTATGACATGTGACTTATTCTTACTTAACCAATCCATTCCCAAAACCGCATCAAAACCCGGAATATGCATCCAAAGGAAGGAAACAGGGAAACTATGGCCATTAATCAAAATATTAGCTTCAGTCACCGATGTGGTAACCGGAATCATTTTACCATCCGCTACCTCAACCTCAATAGGATTTGTAATAACAGTGGGTGTCAATTTCAGTTTATCACAGAAAAACATGGATATAAACGAACAATTTTCTCCTGAATCAAATAGAACACATGCCGGTACAGAATTAATAAGAAAAGTACCGGTTATGACATCCTCTGTCCTGACAGCTTCATCAGCTGTCATCTGAAACGCCCTGCCGGATGCTGATGGTGCATTCTTTCTTTTCTGGCCAGACGATGAAGACCCTCCGACCGTACCCGTTCTCTGTCTGTTAGCTTCAGTACATTGCCCTGCTTGGTGACCCTCTTTATGACAATTCCAACATACGTTAATAGGAAAAGTACAATCTTTGAAATCATGTCCAAACTGTCCACACTTGATACATCTGCGAGTCTGGGGAGTACAAGGTCTTGTGTGCTTGGATTTACAACCTCTACACCAATTAGCTCTATCCACAATATCACCACCACCAGAACTTTGTTTCTTACCTTGCGGGGATCCATGCCACTTTTTCTTTCCTTGATTCACCGAGGAATCACCTTTAGACTTAAAAGAAGATCTTCCTTTAATTTCCAAGTCATGCGCCCGAATATCACCATCCACGGAACGGGCTAATTCGAAAGCTTGAGTAAGAGAACCCGCTAATCTAACTGTTGTTCGATAATTATGTGGCAACATCCCAACAAAATGGTCAATCTTAGTCTTTTCATCTGAAACCCATTGTTGCACAAACCTTAACTTATCAGAAAACTGAGAAATAAGCTCATCCATGGTCATATCATCCGTCAATTGCATATCCATAAACTCTCGTCGAATACGAGTCATGTCAAATTCGGAACAATATTTCTTATATACCTCATTATAAAAATCAGGCCATCTAATGGACTCCCTTTGTTGTGGTGTCAAAGGTAGTGTAATAGAATCCCACCATGCCATAGCCGAACCTTTAAGAAGTTGAACCGCATATGAAACCTTTATCTCATCCTCACACCGACAAACCTCAAACTTCCTTTCCACATCCCTTAACCAATCAAGAGTGATCGAAGGATTGGTACTACCATAGAATTCAGATGGTCCACTAGATTTAAAAGTCTTAAAAGAACATAGTTTAGGTTGTAGTTGCTGAGATGACCGGGCTTGTTGATCATGCAATGATTGTTGTAAACCTCTAAGTTTTAGTACTTCCTCCTCTAACTGTAAGACATAGTCATCACGATCTAAATCACCCGCTGAAAAAGATGTACCAGACTGACCTCGTCTATCAATAGGATTTTCTGTAGGAGTAACTCCCACTCTAGAGACATTATTGGGAGTATCGGTCGGATGTTCATTATCTGCCATATCTGTAACAACACATCATCTCACAATTCGTTAATTGTTAGTATCTACACACTAACTAATTCTACTATCATAGCTAAATCCCATACCCAGGAATGTTTGACAATCACTAATAGATTTGGGATTGAACACTTAACCCATGTTCAATTTACCCAAACCTTTGCTCTGATACCAATTTATAACACACATTGAAATCCACAAGGTTATTTAAAAAAAAAAAAAACATAACGAAGCGATATTTAATAATTACAACATGGTTTACCATTTAAAATAAAAGTACAAACCACATAATATTATTCAAACACTTAACTTAATACAAACATTTAAATATTACGCCTTAGTGTTATTAAATCCAACATGATAATAAACTATTAACATGTTTGACTAAAACAGAGTAAGCAGTGTCAAACATTCTTTTCCCAAACTCTTGTCAACCCACATACAAAAGATCACCTGCAAGGAGTTAGGAGGAGGGATTAGCACAAAGCTAAGTGAATAGATCAATAACTAACAACCTAACTCAGTTTAACAATTGTTTACATCTAAGCATCATAAACAACTAGCGTCAAGAGGATCGGTGGTCCTTGAGGAACCCTACTGCTGCGGTGGCCCCCAGGCAACACTTACAACCACTGAAGGCCAAATCAGTGATCTAACCGATAGTTGGGTACTATTACTTCATACAACATCATTTCAATAAACAACACATGTACAAAGCACTAATGTTGTCCAAGTAATAGTATCCCAACCCAATCGCAATTGACCTCTGAATAAATCACATAATTCATAATAATCATGACAATATGTAATTAAAAACGGTAAAACTACATTTACCCGCAGTAACCAAATTGTTACAATTAACTTAGATCGTAAGTCATAGATCCACTCACCCTTATTACCAAAGTCTTTACTCAAAGTTCTTATATTATTGAGTCTTCGGTTTATCTGAAACATCACAATTAACGAGTTAGGAATCCATTTGAAATAATGCAACTCATCGCAACTACATTACTTAATAATAATCACAACGTTCCACATTCATTGTCTTTATTTACTTAGTTTAACATATGCATGTATATAGAGTATTTAAAATACATTACAACACACAAAACATCCTGTTCCAGCTTATACCCGATCGGCTCAGACATCCCAGCCGATCGGCTAAAGTGCTTTACCCGATCGACTCGAGTTGAACCGATCGGTTACCCCTTGATCAAATCATAACACAAGTTCAGGGGTGAGTTTCTGATCGATTTTAGAACTAATCCAGCCTAACGGCTCATTTTACCCGATCGGCTATCTTTACCTAGCCGATCGGCTGCACTAGTTATAGCCGAACGGCTATGACCAACTAACCAGATCAGTACTTATTTCTGCATATATCAGCTTCGAACCAAAACTCCAAAAACATGAAAAGCACAATCCAAACACGAATTTACCTCAAAATTAACCTTAGACATTACCCATGAACATAGTATAGCAACAAACAACAACATCTAACCTCAAAATCTACACATGCATCATGTATTTAACTCAATTACAATCAATTTAAACACAAACATGAAAATGGGTATAATACACTTACAATGGAGTTAGTAACAAGAAGGTGATGATGATAATCAAATGTAGAGTCACAATCACAGCTCCAAGTAATGGTAATTTGATTTCTCTTGATTTCTAAGTGTTCATGTGTGTGTTCTTAAGGTTTTAGGCACAACTCAGTGTATGAAGAAAATGAGGTCGACATACACACTTAACTCAAGTATCAATCAGTGTATTTTAATCCCCTTCTAAACCTATAGTCTGGAACCTAAAATCAATTGCGGGGAAATACATATTATTATACTATCATCTAAATTAGTTTAAAACAAGCAATAATTTATTTATCAATATAAGTCGTTTGACCATTTGACCTATTAAGTTAATTATCCAAGTAATGCCAAATATTTGTAAACACAAATTAAATGACGAAAATAATTAAAGAAAAAAATACCGTAATCTACCAGGCCCACATCGAGGATGTTACATTAGGGTTTGGGGTTTAGGGTTTGAGGTTTGGGGTTTCTCCCCGAAACCCCAAACCTCAAACCCTAAACCCCAAACCCTAACCCCTAAACCCCAAACCCTACACCCTAAACGCAACACTTTAACACATGTGTTAGTAAATGTGAAACCCACCAAAAAAAATGGAAAAAAAAACTCGTCGAAAGTATGCCTTGAGGGACGGCAAATCGAAGAGGATGAAACGCTGAATTTAATGGTGCAATTTTCATAATTTTTTGATTTGTCATTTGTGAGATAATTGATGTTGGGTAAATGGGTTATGTACATGTGAACATTCTCTTTGTACACATGGCTTGAAATCATTGGTTCCCTCATTCTCACAAAAAATTTTATTCTCATTTGAACCTCACCCTATACATCAAAACTTTCAAAAGATTTAAATGGCATATTTATCACATATTTTTTTTATAGATATACATATCATATTAAATGGCATAAAAAATCAAAGGATTTTGATATTTTATCATCATAAAATTTATCTGATATCAAAATTTAAAATAAAAATGTTAGCCGTAACAAGCCATTATATATGAAAATCCTCTCAGAAGTTACACGACCGACTTTTATTTATATTTTCACTATTCATTTTTTCTATAGAGATTTACACCCGCATCACATCATCTATAACAACTTATAAAACATCTTATGTTGAATTTTACAATTTTAAAAATAATCAAAATTCCAAAACTATCTATTATTATTCTATTTACTTAATACCTATAGCTAGGGCTGTTCACAGTTCGGATAAGACCGGATTATCCAACTAGATCATTTGGATTGGACCATATGATTTGGATAATTGGATTTGGATTTGTTCGAATTAAAACCAAACTTATTATTTTAGATCACGGATCGGTTTTGGTTAGTAAATCACAAACCGAATTATATGTATACATGCACATACAAATTAGTTACTAACTTATTAATATTTTATAAATAGCCAAATATAATTGTTAGTTTATAGTTTACATAATTGTTTACTTATATATGTAAGTAATTTATAGTTTCATTTTGCGTTTTACTATTATATTACACGCACATGTATATGCACTGGGACGTTCGAATGGGAACCATCCATTCTGTATAAATTTATTATAATTTCTAACAGATTTTTAGTATATATAATAAATATCTATATATGTGTACGGATATTCAAAAACCAAACCGATCCATCCAAATAGTAATTCGGATGGATTGGTTTGGTTTTTGAATCTGTTTGGACGGATCGGATTCATATTTTAGAAACCATAATCCATTTGGATTCATATATATGGATCGGTTTTAAACCGATCCATCCATTTGAACACCCCTACCTATAGCAAGCACAATTTTCTCAAGATACCAAAATTAAAACAAATCATTAAACTAATCACAATTTCAAGGATAGAAAAGAAAACAAATCACATTCAATACAATTATTTACAATAATTATTCCACTTTTATCGTTTACATGCCTTCTTGGTTTGATATGCTTACTATTATCATCGTCATATATGACATCATTTTATAAATTCAGTACCGCCACATTGCGCGAGTACATTACTAATGAGTTTAATGAAGGTCGAGTCTATACAATATTAAGCTTGAGTTTGACTAAAAAAGAAAACTTGAAACTCAAAAGTCAACTTGAACTCGATCGAGCTTGTATTTTCAAGTTTGAGATCAACTCACCAATATTCAAATATTAATGAATCATTTGTAAATAATATCAATTCACTATATTGTACTTAAAATATTTTATGAAAGTGCGACACTTAATATTCATATATAATGGATGGTAATTAATAATGTAACATAACACAAGCTCAATTATGCTGATCCTCTCGAGCCAAGTATTTTAAAACACATGGTTAACTCACAGATATACTCGAGAAGTTTGAAATCAACTCGACTTGTACGGACTCAGTTCCGAGTATTTTCAGTATCAATCTCAAATACCTAACAAGTCATCTCATTTACACTCCTTATATCCCATGACTTCACACAATTCATAATACTCCGTATATGTTTATAGTTTAAGATTTTTTTTTACATGTTTCCTCCATATAAAATTAATTTTCACAATGGCTATTGATTTTCAACATGAGAAAAAACACATTATTTGGAGCAGAATTCTTAGAACTTGAGGGATATCACAACGAGAAAGTCTCTTAACGCCCTACCTACCTACTTGCTCATTTTGTGTTAATTTTTGCTACTTGGTAATCGAACTTGAATGCAAATAACGTCACTAAGATAAAATTATATTCTATAGATATAATTTGTAAAGTCTATATATATAGGGTTAATACAAACGGAGAGGATTAAAGTATCCTAAAATGTTCGCTTGGGGTACTAAAGTTTATGATTTGACAAAACTATTAGTTAACTGTACGTATTGTGTTTAAGGGTAACTAAAGTTTATTAATATGTTTATAAGGATAACTAAAGTTTATTAAAATGTTTACAAGGATAATCAAAGTTTATAAAATTGTCAAATTGATGAATCTTTATCCGCCCATTTTTCATTTGGGGAACGTTTTAAAAGTTGGGTTATAGTTTTGTCAAATCATAAACTTTAGTACCTCTAGCGAACATTTTAGGATATTTTAAGCCCCTCCATGTGTATTAACCCATATATATATATATATATATATATATATATATATATATATATATATATATATATATATATATATATATGGTGAGACAATAATTAAAATGACTCCCGTCACTCCATGTGTCTATAGCGTAGATATCATCAAATTAGTGCGTGTCCTATGTTTACATCACTAGTATTAGATCGTATCTCGTATGCAATCATTCATGGTTCGACAATTTGATGGCATCACCATGATATATATCGATCCTCTTGTGATATATGTTATTGCATAGTCCGTATATGATTAGGCTGACCTAAATTTCTTATTTATTTATATTAATATTTTTTACAACGACAATATTAGTCACACACTCATCACGAATAATTTCATTTTCCTCACAAATATATATGTTTATCCACTTTTGAACTTGAACCCTCAAACTCATAGTTGCAGGGTTACCTTGATACAGCTAGACCAATGACTCTCTGATAAGTAGACATGGACGATGAAATGAAAATACTATCAATTATAGTATATAACAACATAGTTGTATAATTGTTGTACCAACCTGAGAAAAACCGTCAAATTTATCCACCAGTCGCTATTCATAATTCAATGTCTTTGGTTATTCTCCTTGTATGATCGGAAGATATTGATCAAGAGATGTCGCAACCTCCTCTTTTGCGACATGTTATATATTTGTTTGATAAACTTTGATATATATTTATATACTTATACTTATGTTTAACAATATAGGTGATTGATATAATAAGTTTAGATTTGGTAATCCAGAGAAAAAAATCCAATTAGTATGAAAGGAATTAGGTCTTCAACACAATAAAAAGGGAGTTGATAAATACAACCTTAAAAAACTTATACTTACACCATAGGGTATAACAGTTTCTGCATATAGTATAAGTATGTCATTGCATTATTTTGGTGTTTGAATCATTATTTTTGTTGTATTTATCAACTCCCCAATAGAAATGGTTAATACACACAGAGGGGATTAAAGTATTTCAAAATGTTCACTTGGAGTATTTATCTATTTTCAGTTACATTTGCAATACTAAACCTGCAAAACCTGTTGAAAATTGGGACTATCCGACCAAACCCGTTGAAATGCTGAGGTGGACCTTCTTTTATCTATGTGTACAATAAAATAAAAAAAAATCAATAAATATATAAACACTCATCCTTCTCTTTTACATCATTATTTCACTCTTTTTTTCTCTCTCAATAAAATCCTCCAACCTCTCTCTACAAACTCACCACCACCTACCACCACAACCACCACCACTCATCCTAACCACCGTCACCACTACTACTACCGGCCTTCACTCTCCCACCACCGTCCCCCGCCATCACCGGCCCCACCACGAGTCTTCTTTGCCGCCAGTGTCAATCGCCACCACCATCCACCGTTTTTGAGGGATTTCTTGAAGAAGATGAAAATGTTATGAATTTTTATGGTTTTTAGTTTTTGACATCTAGTTATAAAATAAATGTGTAATTATAAATCTCAGATCTAGTATTGTGAGCTTTAAGGTTTTTTCCCAGATCTATCAACCACCACCGTTTCTGACAAGGCGCTTTCTATTTTCCAATCTACGAATGGTACAAAAGGGCGGCGATGGAGATGTACCTTTTCTGACAAGCGGCGGCTGACCGTTTTTCGTTTTAAGACATCGCTTTAGCTTTTCTTATATATTTCAAATCAACTACTCTAAGTGTAATAATGAAAATGAAAATTGTGTAAGATGATTCTTGGAATAAATGATTATCCAGATCTAGTATTTCGTTTCTCAGATCTTGTTTTTGAAGTTTGAATCATTGAAAGTTTGTTTGTGTAAGATGATTCTTATACTAAATCTTCATTATTATGACATGGTTGTTTTAATTTGTTTGATTCTGTCAACTGGTTATAAGGATGACGATGGTGTTCAGTTGGCAAAGGGGAGTTTCTTGGTTGCTCACTCACACCCATCTTCAAACATTAAAAGATTATTTATTACTTATAATAACAAGGGTTTTTTGCCAAAAAATACATCAATAGTTCAGTTTTTTGCATTTTCGGGTATCAACTAATTTTTTTGCCAAAAAATGAACCACTAATTTAAAACTTATCATTTTCGGGTATCAGTAACCGTTTGAAACAGTAGCCGGTCAACATTTCAGATTGGGTTTTTCCGAAAAATGCATCAATAGTTCTGTTTTCTGCATTTTCGTGTATTGGCTAATTTTTTTCCCAATAAAAATGAACTACTAATTTAAAATTGATCATTTTCGGGTATTAGAAAAAAATTAGTTGATACCCGAAAATGCAAAAAATAGAACTATTGATTCATTTTTCGGAAAAAAAATATATCCACATGGATTGCCACGTAGGCAAAACCGGATGAGTTGTCATTTTTTTTGGTATCCGGTAACGATACCCGAAAATGATAAGTTTTAAATTAGTGGTTCATTTTTGGCAAAAAAATTAGTTGATACCCGAAAATGCAAAAAACTGAACTATTGATGCATTTTTCGGCAAAAAACCCTAATAACAATAATAAAAACAAAAAAATAATTTAAGGTTTTACATCACAGACTGAAAAAATTAAATAAATTGGAAATAGGATAATTAAATGAAAATGAGGCTGACATAAAGTGACAAGGTGGCACTAAATTTTCTTACGTGGAGGTGACATGGATATAATCCCCAGTTACGAATAGGTCAACCGCCACTAGATTACTTTGAATGAACAATTTATTAAACTTTGTTTATCCAAAATAAAAACTCGTATAGTTAATTCATGCAAATGTTAGAAAATGATGTTTAATCCCTTAATCAAACATTTTGAGATACTTTGATCCTTCTGTGTGTATTAACCCCAATAAAAACCATATGTGGTGTTTTCCTTTTCCCTTAGATGTTACAATCACTTATTGATTAAATATTTATAGTATAATTTAGTAACATCTAGTTATGGTACGATCGCCATTTTTACTAATGTGAAGCAATCAAAGTAACAGATTAAGAACACTAAACATAGAGCAATAGATCGTGAAATACAATTTTATAAAGATTTACCGTGTTTCTTAATGCTCATCTTAAAAAGATTACAACTAATTTTGATTTGGCAACAAACTATCTAAAGTTGTAGCTATTATGGATAATTAGGAGCATGAGGAGTCGGAGGGCAAAAACCAGCTCTCACACACTTTGAATATCGTTCACGACACCGGGCCGACTGTAACACCCCAGTTTTTAAAGGTATTATTTTAGTGTACAATAATATATATATTTTTTTAGTTATAGTTATTTTCATAATAAGATATAATAGAAACGTAAATGGTTGTTCAGTTCCAGATTGCATAGTAAAGGAAATTAAAGAATTTATAAACACAGATACGTTAAAGAAATTATAAACACAGATACGTGTTTTGTTCCCAGACTCTCAAAACAAATTCCAGACCTGATGTGTAAAATCTAGTTATAAAAATTAAACAAACAAATACTGATCGTTAACTATTACACAACTGAGGTAATTATACCCTATCGTGTATAGTATAGCTACAGTAAGTCCAAGTTCATTCCACAGGGATTATGTATTTAAGAATTATAATTTAATTGCAATTAATTTAAGTAATTAAATGGGGGTTTTGCGTGATCGAATTGTCACTTTGCTTAACAAACTAAATTAATTAAACTAAGTGGACTCAGGAAGAGTTAAATTGATTTGTTTAACTTTCAGATAATAAAAACGACACTTGCTTGGATTATTTCACTAATGACTTCAGGGTGTATAGTTTAAACTAGTTTATTTGCGTATTAAATGTAAATCTTATTAAGCTAGGATTAGTGTCCACTTTTTCTACACCTTAAGTCCAATTTACTAATTATAATTTAATCTAGTGAAAGACATTCGCCAAAATCACTAACTTACACATTTTAGTTTAATTGTCTAACTGATGTCCATTCACAATAAAAGACCCTCCATCGGTCTTGTACAATTCCACATAACCCGACGGATACTCATATTTTACCGTATAAGGTCCAGTCCAACGAGGCTTAAGCTTTGGTTGTTTCAATTTAAATCTAGACTGAAATAAAAGTACCTTATCTCTAGCCTTAAATTCCTTTCTCATTTTCAACTTTCTATCATGCCAAACCTTAGTCCTCTCTTTATACAAACGCGAGTTCTCATATGCTTGCAATCTCAAGTCATCTAACTCATGTAATTGCAAGAACCTCTTCTCACCTGCTTCAACCAAATCCAAATTACAATTCTTTAACGCCCAATATGCCTTGTGTTCTACCTCAACCGGCAAATGACACGTCTTACCATAAATCAACCGGTAAGGTGTCGTCCCAATCGGTGTTTTGTAGGCAGTTCTAAATGCCCATAAAGCATCATCTAACTTCTTCGCCCAAATAGCCCGGTTGTCTTTTACCGTTTTCTCCAAGATTCTCTTCAACGCCCGGTTAGTATTTTCAACTTGACCACTCGTTTGAGGGTGATAAGAAGTTGAAAACCTGTGATTAACCCCATACTTCTTCAACACCTTCTTTAGCTGTTGATTTGCGAAATGGCTCCCACGGTCACTAATTAAAGCTTTAGGGATACCAAACCGACAAAACAAACTTTTCAAAAAATCAATCACCACTCGTGCATCATTCCTAGGCAACGCCTTTGCCTCCGCCCATTTGGACACATAATCCACCGCAACCAATATGTATTCACACTTATGAGATGGCGGAAACGGACCCATGAAATCTATGCCCCAAATGTCAAACACCTCACAAACTTGGATGCTTTGTTGAGGCATTTCATCTCTTTTGGAGATGTTGCCGGTTCTCTGGCAAGCATCACAAGTTTGACAAAGCGTTTGTGCTTCTTTAAAAATCGTGGGCCAATAAAATCCCGCATCAAATACCTTCTTACCAGTTACCGAAGGTCCATAGTGCCCACCGGTTGGTCCATGATAGCACTCATCCAATATACTTCTAGTCTCAGCTCCATAAACACATCTCCTAATCATTCCATCGACACACACCTGAAACAAATATGGGTCTTCCCAAAAATAATACTTCAAGTCAAAAAAGAACTTGTTTTTCTGCTGATGAGTCATGCCTTTCCTCAGAACACCTGCAACCAAATAATTTGCAAAGTACGCGTACCAAGGTGCTTCATTCTCATTCTCCACATCGTCACCTACCTGCAAAAGAAATTCCTCAGGAAAGGAATCATCAATATCAGTATCGCCTGACTTGTCTGAGTTTGGATTTTACACGACAGTCTTAGACAACACAAGATAAGACCTAAACTTATCAAAGGCAAACACAACAGCTAGGAGCTCTTTTGAGCTCCATTAAGTGTTTTACTAGCAAAGTAGATTGGCCTAAAATGATTACCCTCTCGCTATCCTAAAACTGCACTTAAGGCAAAGTCACTAGCATCACACATTAACTCGAAAGGTTGTGACCAATCGGGCGAAACCATAATGGGTGCGTTAGCGAGTCGGTCCTTTAAAGTCTCAAATGCCTTAACACAATCATTATCAAACACAAAAGGCACATCCTTTTCTAAAAGTTTGGTCATAGGTCTAGTGATCTTAGAAAAATCTTTAATGAACCTACGGTAGAAACCCGCATGACCCAAGAAACTTCTTACCCCTTTAACATTTGCGGGTGGAGGTAACTTGGCAATGACATCAATCTTTGCCTTGTCAACCTCAATCCCCACACTTGACATTTTGTGTCCCAAAACAATACCCTCCTTAACCATAAAGTGGCAGTTTTCCCAATTTAGAACTAAATGTGTCTTCTCACATCTTTCAAGCATCTTGTCTAAGTTAGACAAGCATGATTCGAATGACTTCTCAAAAACAAAAAAATCATCCATGAAAACTTCCATGGAAGTCTCAATCATGTCCTGAAAGATAGCAATCATACACCTTTGAAAGGTGGCTGGGGCATTACAAAGTCCGAAAGGCATTCTCCTATATGCATACGTACCAAAGGGACATGTGAAAGTCATTTTCTCTTGATCTTTAGGGTCTATAGGGATTTGGAAATATCCCGAAAACCCATCAAGAAAACAGAAGAACTCATTCCCAGCAAGTCTTTCTAGCATTTGGTCAATAAAGGGTAAAGGGAAATGGTCCTTTCGGGTTGCATCATTCAATCTCCTATAGTCAATACAAACACGCCACCTTGTGACAGTCCTGGTGGGAACCAATTCATTTTGTTCATTCATCACAACAGTCAATCCCCTCTTTTTGGGCACGCAATGGACTGGGCTAACCCAAGGGCTATCAGAAATGGGGTAAATTATACCCGCATCAAGCAATTTGACTACCTCCTTCTTAACGACATCCTTCATATTTGGGTTAAGCCTCCGTTGTCTTTGAACAACGGGTTTTGCCTCATCTAAAAGATTTATTTTGTGTTTACAAAATGATGGGCTTATCCCAGCTATGTCGGATGTACGCCAAGCAAAGGCGCCCTTGTGAGCTTTCAACACATCAAGTAACATGCATTTTTCAGAATTAACAAGTTTAGAGGAAATTACAACCGGTAATAGATTTTCCTCCTCCAGAAATGCATACTCGAAATGAATTGGGAGTGGTTTCAATTCCAAGTCTCTCGGTGGATCCTCCAACGAAGTATTGATCCTCAACCGATCATCACCCTTAAGCTCTTCAAAGCTCTCATCCACTAGTTGCTCTTCCACATCATCATCATCAACTTCCACAGCTGCAAGCAACTCCTCCTCAGTTGTAACACCCCCAAATTTACTGTTTAGCAGAAGCAAGCCTTGGGTGCTACTAATCAATAATCAAAACACACAAGGTATAAGGAACGACTCTATATGCATCGTTTTAAACATTACATTGATAATTCAAAAGTTTTACAATGTTATAATAGTTACAAAAGCTCGTGAGCCAAAATGTAAGAGATTCTAAGGCATATCTATTTTACAAAATGTAGAAATGCATATGAATCTCCTGAGATCTGCATGCAACTTGAGCTAGCTAATCCTGAGCAGTCCTACTACTGCTGTGTACCTGAGAATACATACTAAAAAGTCAGCTAAAAGCTGGTGAGCTCACATGTTTGCGTAGTAATAAAGTAAGTGTGAACCACAAGATTTGGTAATGATTGTTTGAAATGAATCAAATAATGTATACGTCTGCCATGAGGTCATAGTCTGCGCTTAACGTGGGTGTCAGGATCACACTAAAGTGCCTGATCGTGGGTGCCTCCGAGCGAGTGTCTAATCCACACTCGTATGAACAAAAGTTAATGCGTCCGTTTAACCAGTCAGTGCTTGCTGACCCGGACGAGGATGGTCAGTCCTATATGGTACCATACACTAACATTCGCGCTACATAAAGTATTACTGGAACTATGATCGTAGAGGACTTAAAAGTGATTAGAAAACAGCTCATGCAGAATATAGCGAGTTTTGTACTCGTGTTCACGTGTAAAACAATTAGAGTATGTATTCCCACCCCGGGAGTAAAAACAGTAAAAAGTCGGGGCTATGAGACTCGCCTGAGCCTGAAGAGTTGCAGTGAAGCAAATGTGGTGAAGTAAAATGGGGTGTCCGAAGACTGTAACCTGCCGGGCGTTTATAACGCGCAAGGTTGAATAAAATAAGTAGCTATCTTAAAAGATAACCTCTGCTAATTGTTCATCCAACTAGTAATGTCCAATGATTTGATTTGATTGGTAAGTTTGAGTTTTGAAAACGTGTACGGCCCGTTGGTGATTATTTGCAATAATATTATTATTATGTCGAAGTGTTATACTTAAAAAGTATTTACAAACTTTAGGTGATGGGGGTCCGGGGGCAGCGCCCCTGGTTAGCGGGGTCCCAGGGGTGGCAACCCCTGGCGGGGTCCAAGGGGCTGGCCCCTGGATGGGGTCGAGATGCCAGGTCAGCTCGAAAATTTTTTATTTCCACCATATTGTTATAGAGAAAAACGCATCTAAGATTTGAATTTGGGTAAAATCAAGTGATAAAATTTTAGGTCTCAACACTTAGTAAAAATCTAAGTTCTGTTTCATGCGGCACTTATAGCGACACTTAGGGTCTTAGGCATCACTTAGGAAGTGACGCATGAAATAGCAGAGTCTGGGTAAGGGCGTCACTTATGGCGTCACTTATGGAAGTGACGCATAGTGAGGCGTCACTTAGTGGCTTGGGCGACACTTAGGAAGTGTCGCATAAAATTGGAAATTCTGAGTTTAGGGCGTCACTTAGGTAAGTGACGCATAAGGTGGCGACACTCCATTAGTGTCCGGTATAAGTGTCGGTTAAGGCTTCTGGGCGTCACTAAACAAGTGACGGAGGTAAGTGTCAGGAAAAAGGGGTTTTATGCGGCACTTCTGCAAGTGACGCATGATTAGGGCTTTTAGCGACACTCAATGCGTCACTTAAGTGACGCATGAAGTGACGCTATACTGCACCTTCGTTGCGACACTTAAAGCTGTTGACGAAAATTTGAGCCAAAAATGAGTTTTCGGGTTTCCGTTTGGTCTGATTCTTTTACCCAACCCTTATAGGGACATTCTAAGCTTAAAGAAACAACTAGGACCTAAAAATACTTGAAATCGAGAGTTTTCGAGTTTTGTCGGAAACTTACAAATCGTTGCGCGGAGGATTCGGAAGGATAGAAACGTAGATCGTTGTGAGGTGGTTCTTTTTCTCCAAACGAGTGATGAAGATCGAGGTCGTTTGGTGGTGTTATTAGTGAGATTTAAGGGATGGTGGTGTGGTTTGGTTTAGAGAGAAAAGAAAGAAGAAGAAATGTGAAAGTGAGAAAGAAGAAAGGAAAAAGGGAAGAAAAGGAGGGGGAAGAGAGAGGGGGCCGGCTGGTGGGGTCCACCGAGTGTGGACTTCACCAGTTTTTCGTTCTCCCGCGTACGCGCTCCATGCAGCGTTCATTTTTCGATCGTTTCGCGTTAAATAATTATTTTTATACGTTTAATTACAAGTTTTAAAATATGGAGATTTATTCAATATTTTTGTTGAAGTATTTTACCAAATACTTAATAAACTTAAATGGTTTTGTTTGCTTGTGTGTTAAATGTTTAAGTCACGTAGAGGTTTATTATACGATACGAAATGTAGTTGAAATATTATCAAAATAATATTTGGGTATGTTATCATTATTAAATAATTTTATACTTTTTAATAAATTTGATCACCAACGTCCGCACTTAATTGTACCGAATTACATACGTTTTGAAACTTGTACGATTTTATCAAAACGTATATTCGTAGATATTAAATAATATATATATATATATATATATATATATATATATATATATATATATATATATCGGTACATTAATTAGCCTAACACAGAACTAATTACATGTATTACAGAATGATTAGGACCTAATGACAAGCCCTAATTTGGCGGGTGTTACATCAGTTATCCGTTCCTCTACTGACTCCACAAGCTCAGCTAGTTCAGCTTCCAATCTGAGTAATTTCTGCAATTCCTCATGCATTGCTTCATCTATAACATAAATACTGAAACAGGTATTGTCAGTAGAATAAGGATGCTTCATGGCTTTATCGACCGTGAAAGCAATCCTCTCCTGGCCTACTCCTAAGATCAACTGCTTATTTTTAACATGAATAATTGCATCAACAGTATGTAAAAAGGGACGTCCTAGAATAAGTGGGACTTTACTATCTTCCTCCATTTCGAGGATCACAAAATCAACAGGAAAAATAAATTTACCAACCTCTATCAACATGTTCTCTGCAATCCCTACCGGATATTGGAATGATCTATCGGCCAGTTTTATACTCATTCGTGTTGGCTTAAGGGATCCTAAAGACAATTTCGCATAAAGGGAGTAAGGCATTAAGTTTATACTAGCCCCTAAATCGGCTAGGGCATAACAAGTCATAAGCTTCCCTAAAGTACATGAAATAATAAAACTCCCCGGGTCACCCAACTTAGGTGGAATCTAATTCTGAACAATAGCAGAACACTCATCATTCAGGAATGTTTCTGAAGCCTCCGATAGCTTATCCTTGTTGCTCACTAAGTCTTTGATGAACTTAGCATAATTCGGCATTCCAGCTAGAACATCAACCAATGGCACATTAATCCGAATGCCCTTAATCATATCAATAAACTTCCCGTACTGGGCTGCTATCTTCTCCTTCCTCAAACATTGAGGATAGGGAATCTTCGGTTTATAAGCCTTCACCACCGGTTGTGTGACCGAAGGTGTAGGTGAAGCCGGAATAGATGTGGGTTGCGTGGCTTCCTGTTCTTCTTCTTCTTCTTCACCCTCTAGCTCATCAGTATCCTGCAAAACAGAGTTAGAAACCTTGGCCTTTTTTGCCGGAAGAGGTGGTAGCTCTTTCCCGCTACGAGTGGTAATGGCATTTGCATGCTCATTTCGGGATGGTGGTGGCTGATATGGCTTTGGTCCACTGCTAGAAGATGTTTGTCTCGGGTTCTGTTGGGTGTTACTTGGTAGACCACCGGCTGGTCTACTACTTTGTCCCTCGGACAACCGATCCATTTTCCTTTCCAAATCTTGAATTGAAGCATGTTGATTTTTCTGACTTTGCTCCATACTTAACCTAAGATTTGTCATTTGGGTTTTCACCTCTTGGTACAAGTATCCTGCTTAGAGATAAATTCCTTCATCATCTTCTCCATCGGTGACTCTGCGGCTTCTTGTGGCTGAACTGGTGGTGCCACACTGTCTCTTTGGTATTGGTTATGATAATTCTGACCTTGTCGAGAAAATCTGTTGCCTTGATAATTACCCTGATTTCGATTCTGATAACCACCTCGCTGATAATTATTTCCATTTTGATAATTACTTTGCTGCATGTAGTTAACATCTTCATCCACCATCATCATAGGTTGATCATCACTATTACAATCTTTGGTGGCATGATTACCACCACAGTTACCACAGCCCTCATGAAGCTCCTTTATTTCTCCCTTGAGAGTCTTGAACTGATCATCAAACTTGGTAGACATAGCATTAAGCTCTTTCATCATTTCAGAATTAGAAGAACTACCACTACCTTCAACACTTGCGACTGTTTTCCGGGCTGGTTTACTCTTCTGATCTTTTGCCCAATTTAAACTTTGAAGAACCCGATCTTCTAGTACCTTCCATGCCTCATTTGGAGTCTTATACATAAATAATCCTCCTCCCGGAGCATCAAGAACAGAGGCCGATGGAATATCAAGACCATTGTAAAAGAGTTCAATGATTTCGGCCTTTGATAGACCATGGTCGTGACAGTTTCTCAACAACTCTTTCATCCTTAACCATGCTTCCACTAAAGTCTCACCCTCGAGTTGCTTAAATGCCCGGATCTCGTTCAACAACCTTTCCGCTAAAGCTGGAGGAAAATATCGGTTAACAAAAGCCTCCCTCATTTGGTCCCAAGTTCGGATGGTATCTGGTTCGAGCTCTTGATACCAAATTTTTGCTTCCCCGCATAAAGACTTGGGGAAAGTCCGTAGTCTGACGGCTTCCTCCGTGTTTTCACCATACTTAAAATATTCCTCTATTTCCAAGAAATCAACAATATGCTTGTGTGGATCGGCCCGCACTCTTCCATCGAACTGAGTATCTCTGAGCATTTGCAAATGATTACCCTTTAATGAAAAATTATTATCGATTGGTGGCCTTCGAATTGCTGATGCCGGCGTAGGAGCAACGGTCATAGTCCGATTAAACATGGGTGTGTCATTCTTATCAGCCATTGGTTCTTCCTTTTCCTTTTCCGAATGAACTTCCTCTCCGTACTTTGATTCAATCTCTTCTTCAAAAACTTCCTCAATGATTACAGTTTCAGAAGTATCACCGGTTTCCATTTTACTGTCAATTGAATCCGTCGATTTATTCTTTGATTTCTTCATCCGTTGCTTCTTTGTGGTTTTCTCTGGATCGGACAAAGGACTTAGGAATTCGTTACCCGAATTCCTAGTGTTCATCCACTACCTGATCGAACCTACAAAAGCAAAGAAAATAAAACCGTAAAATGCACCGGCGCAATACAATTAAACTTTAAAAGTAACTTTCTAAAAATTAAATTCTCAGAAAGGATCAATTAACTACACTGAAATTAGATTCTTAAATTAAACACATTTCCCGGCAGCGGCGCCAAAAAACTTGATGTGTAAAATCTAGTTATAAAAATTAAACAAAGAAATACTGATCGTTAACTATTACACAACCGAGGTAAGTATACCCTATCGTGTATAGTATAGCTACAGTAAGTCCAAGTTCGTTCCACAGGGATTATGTATTTAAGAATTATAATTTAATTGCAATTAATTTAAGTAATTAAATGGGGGTTTTGCGTGACCGAATTGTCACTTTGCTTAACAAACTAAATTAATTAAACTAAGTGGACTTAGGAAGAGTCAAATTGATTTGTTTAACTTTCAGATAATAAAATTGACACTTGCTTGGATTATTTCACTAATGACTCCAGGGTGTATAGTTTAAACTAGTTTATTTGCGTATTAAATGTAAATCTTATTAAGCTAGGATTAGTGTCCACTTTTCCTACACCTTAAGTCCAATTTACCAATTAAATTTAATCTAAATCACTAACTTACACAATTTAGTTTAATTGTCTAATTTATTACTTATCTGCGTCCGCAATCAAAGCTCAATTATTCATAGACAAACAATTGATAATAAACATATCAGTGAAAAACATTCGCTATAATCACTTATTCATTTACCAAATAAATTAGAACCAATAATTAAACCTAAATATATAAGGTTCTCGATTAAACGCAATTTAATTCAATATAAACATCAAATGATTACACCCCTAATCATTAGCTAATTCATCCAAGCAAATGTTTAAGGATTTAGCTAATCATATTCAAATTAAAATAAACACATATGATAATTGCAATCACCACAAACATAATTGTATTGAAATAAAAGAGTAAATGAATGATTACAATGATTAAATGATGATCCGTATTAGCCGAATGATTAAGATGAATGAAAGATCGCCAAAAGTGTGAAAAACCATCAAAAATGCAAAGAAACTTCGTAACCCTAATTTTATTATGTGAAAAGTTCTTCAAAATTCGTAGGCAAAGGTTGCTATTTATATTTTCTGGGGACACAATCCATACGGCGTATGGATTAAAACATATGGCGGATGGATGAAAACTTCGGATTCTCCAAGAAAATTGTCCACCGCCTTTTTTTGCATCCATCTAACTTTCTCGAATATGCCATGCTTCCACGTGATTGGGTCAGGTTTTGACCTTATTAGTTGACTAGCCAGCTGGTACCATCTTTTGTAAATTAGTCTCCTTTCTTCCTGCGCAACCCATTTTAATATTTAATATTCATTCTTAACTTATGCTTGACTGCCATTAATTTTGTTCTTAGACTTTGATGTTGACTTTGGGCTTAGCCCTTTCTTTCTCCACGTGATCCCTACCACACCAAGTAAAGACATCATAATAATTATTTATTATATTATTATTAACATTATTATATTATTATTATTTAGCCTAAATAATTATTTGGTCCAACTCATAAACTCTAATAAATGTTCAATCTAATTATTTTCATTCAATTAATTTAACTTTTCAAACTCAACTATTCACAAACTTTATTCATTTCTTGAACATTTTCTTGTCCCAACTAATTTATATACATATTTACAAATATTAACCAAATTAGTATCTATTATTAAATAGATGCAATATAAATTTAATAAAAACCAATGACTATTGCTAAAATAAATATAACATTATTTAATGTTATCATTGTAATCTTTGATTAAGCTTCAAATTATCAGAATCATATTCCTCAACCTTCCTTCAATCCTTGTAAGTGATTTAATTTCTCCAATAACCCTAGAAATGGGTTTTCAAGGTTTTTGTTAATTGGTATGATTAAATCCGAAATTAGGGCTTGTAAATGAATAACTATTGTTGTTGATGCATATCAGTTTGTCTGTCAGTTGGTCTATTGAGTTGTAAAAGTGTCGTTAGTCGTTTAATAGAAATATAGATTTTGTATTATGCGACACTTAAGTTTTAGGTTAGGCGACACTTGCCTAAGTGACGCATAGCGACACTTAGGTAAGTGACGCATAAAGGCGGTCACATGCGACACTTCCACAAGTGACGCATGTCGGCCAGAATTTTAGTATAAATAGAACCTACGGGTTTTCGGCTAGGGTTGACGAAACCCTAGCACCATTTGTCGACTAAACTCACCTGTAATCAGTTCCATTACGTTATTCAAGCTAATAAACTCGTTTACTTTGTTTAATTCAATCGTTTCGGTTTGCGTTTATTAGTGATTTGTGCAATTGATTATTTCCGCCTTTCAATAGCAGTCGATCATCACTTAGGTCCAACGATTAGGGCACTCACAACTGGTATCAGAGCCACTAGGTGATTAGATTGACGTTTTGAAGACATTTTGGATTGATTTCGGTTTCGTTCGGATCAAGAATCGAGAATAACTACGGATTTCGAGTTGATAAGGTGATTTCCAGAAGATATTCATCATTTACTACAGGTTTCGTTCATTAGGGTTCGAGGAATTTTCGTTAGGTTTACGAAAATTCGATTTTTAGGGTTTTTGGGATTTTACAGCCGTTTCTGCGACACTCGCTGCGTCACTTGAACGCGTCACTTAGAGCGGCACTTCGTAATCCCAAATTAGGGTTTTACCGTCACTTGAACGCGTCACTTGGAGTGTCATTTGAGGTTCACACGACACTTAACTTAAGTGTCGTCTAATTTAATCCACTGTCACTCACGTGCGTCACTTTAGCACGTCACTTGAGTGTCAAGCGTCACTTCTGCTAGTGATGCCTGTTTGATTTCTTGCGTCACTTCTGTTAGTGACGCCTTTTGATTCTTTGCGTCACTTTTACTAGTGACGCCGATTTGTTTTGTTGCGTCACTCAAGTACGACACTTGAGTGCGTCACTTGCTAGATTGAGCAACACTTGCTTACAGTGTCATCAGTCACTTCATCCGTCACTCGATAGCGTCACTTACCAAGTGACGCTAGTCGTTGCGACACTTGAGTGCGTCACTTACCAAGTGACGCCTTTGGTACTAATTATTTTGCAAGTTCTCATTTTTGAGTTAATTTTCAGGTTAATTTTTAATGGCTGTTGTTGCAGATAAAGAGGATATTCGGGGGATCAGGGATACGCTAAAACAAAATCATGATGTTGGTTCCAATAATAAACCTCCTCTATTCACGGCTGATATGGATTACGCATATTGGCGTGATCGATTTGAACAGTACGTAGATTTCCACTGTCCGGAGCTCTGGGGTCCGCTCAGAGAAAGATATGAAGCTCCAGTAGCTGAAGGAGATTATCGTGGTATCCCTCCATCCAAAACTTACAAAGCCATGTCTCCTGAAGAGAAGAAGGAGTACGATATTGAAAGAAAGGCTCATTCAGCCATCTGCATGTGCCTTACTAAAGATGTCTTACGCCTCTTCAAAACACATGACATAACATACAATCTCTGGAAGGCTATTGAGACGAGATGTGGTGGAAATCAGAAGTACAAGGAGGCTAAATTAGAACTGATCAAGAAACAGTATGATCTGTTTGATTCTCTGCCTAATGAAACAACTTCGGGTGTGTTTACTAGATACTCACAGTTGGTTAGTGAGTTGACTGAGGGAGGATATAATTTCCCTCAGATTGAAATAAACAAGAAGCTGTTGGACGTTCTACCGAGTAGTTGGGATGTTAAAGTACAGTTTCTGGAAGAAAGTCAAGAATTAGCTACAATGAACTTGGATGAGCTAATTGGTGTTCTTCAAGACCATGCGATGGAGTTGAAGAAGAAAGAATGTAAATCGGGTGGTTTTTTTCAAGACCCGACGTTATATGGAGGAAAAGTCAACACCGGAAAGACTTATGGTGGAATGGCTTTCGTTTCTTCTACAAGTTCTCCACTTCAACCTTCATTGCAATCTACCGGAGTTCATCATCCGGTGTATGCTTCAGGACCCTCACAAGGGTCACAACCGCCAGTTCCATTGTCCCCTGCTATTCAAGAGCAGGCTGCTATCTATACAGCCTTTCTAAGCTCCTACAAGGATTTGGTTTCACAACCGAATTCTACTTTAGAACTTGCCAAAGAAGATTATGCTCAACTAGATGACGATGATCTTGAGCAAATGGACTTAAACTGGAATATTGCCATGATATCAAGGAGAGTTCAGAAATTCTTGCAACGGACCGGTCGCAAGAGTTTGGAAGGAGATGGCAAAACCAGTTTTGGTTTTGATAAGAGCAAGGTTCGCTGTTATAACTGTTAGAATTTGGAACATTTTGCGAGAGAGTGTGAAAAACCCAAAGTTCCTCCATCGGGTTTCACGAAGCCTGATGCTCCCAGAACTCCAGAGAAAGATGAAGTGAAGCAAGCAACAGCTGATGCACTAGTTGTCTTTGAGCCTACCAACACCGACTGGAGCATGTATGCTGATAAGTATCAACAGTGTCTCATGGCTCACATTTCTAATGAGGTACGCAATGAACCAGAAGAACCTTTGAACTGTATCTCATGCATTAAGTTAACTGAATCTTTAAGGTGCTTTCAAGAAGATAACGTAGACTTGAGAAAAAAGGTTGAAAAACTTAGTGAATCAAATAAATACCTAAAGGCCAATGAACAATTGTATGATAAGAAAATTGAGGCTTATCAACAGGACACGCTTAGGTATAAATCTAAGGTTTTTAGTCAACAGGATGCTATTAATAGCTATCTTGCTGAAATAGATCTTTTGAGAAAGGAACTATCTGATCTGAAAGTTGAATATGACAAATATAAAAGTAAGATTCTAGGTTCCTCTTCTTCTACGGTTGCCTTCAACGAAATCCTTAACAAGCAAAGGACAGATAATAAAAGTAAGACAGGACTAGGTTATACTGTAGTCCCGCCTCCCACTGAATACTGTCCTATGCCAGTCAAGGAAGGCACTGAAGAGATTCCAGTTGACTATGCACTGTTATATGGGGTCAAGTCTAAGGTCAATAATCACAACAAACAGGCAAAGGAGAAAACCAAACGGTCAGAGTATCCTTCGCCTCAGTTTGTTAAGTCTGAATGTGAATCTCCAGTTAGTGTGGAGGAGATTGTTGAGATTGAGGATATTACTGATCAGGAGTATCCTGAATTTAAAAAGAAGGTTGAAGTAAAATCTGAAAAAGCGGTTTTAAAGGTTGAACCTAAAATCAAGGTTCAACCTAAAAAGGAAAAGGATAAGGTTTTAAATACAAAATCTCAAACTTTACAGTCACCTGTAAAGATTTTGCAACATAAAGCTACACGTGCAAATGATTTTTGTGATAAACCATCCACTTCAACCTCTCAACCAAAGCAAGCATCTTCTAAGACGTGCACGAAATGTTCATGTTCTAGAAATGCTTCTCCTACTCCTGTGGTAAGTCCTCAGCCTCATGTTTTTATTGTAAAAGACAAGGACATTTAATTCGTGAATGTCCCAAACTGTCTCATCAGCACTGTGCGAGAGAGATGCCTAGGACATCAGTTTACAGAAATTCATTTTCAAAATCTCCACCTAGGCGTTACTCAACCTCACCCAAGCCTGCTGAAAGGCCGAGTAATGTTGGGCAAAAACCTTTGCAAAAACAAAAGCCCGACATTACTCCCAAACCAATTTCCGAACAACCTAAAGTTTGGAAACAAAAGGAGTCTGTTAGTGACTCTTCTGTCATCAACAATAACACATTAGATGAAAATTCTAATTTGTTAAAAAATAAAGTTCTGTCCGATGTGATTATTGTTGATGACCTTGGTAGACCTAAGTCTGTAAAGGCTTGGGTCACCATTTCTCACTAATCTCCTTACCTTTATGTGTTGTAGCAGTCAGAACGCGTTAAAGATAGTGAATGGTTTATGGATAGTGGCTGTTCGCGACACATGACTGGCGATGTGTCTCTTTTGACGGATGTTAAACCACATGCCGGAGGACATGTTGCTTTTGCTGGAGATACAGGAGGAACCATTACGGGAAAGGGAACGCTAACTAACGGGAAAGTTAGCTTCGAGAATGTGAATTATGTGGCTCAACTTACTCACAACTTGCTGAGCGTTTCACAAGTCTGTGATAAGGACTTTACCACTGCTTTCACGAAGACAGAATGTGTGATACTGAACCCTGGTTTCGTTATTCCTGAAGAATGGGTGCTTATGAGGGCACCACGGAGAAACGACACCTATGTAATGAATATGCGAACTGTGGAGACTACAGATGAATACACCTGTCTCCTGTCAAAGGCTTCGGAAAAGGAATCACTATTGTGGCATAGACGAATGGGACACATCCATTTTCGTAAGATGAATTTTTTAATAAACAATGATTTAGTAATTGGAGTTCCAAAACAGTCATTTGCCTTAAAAGATGACTGCATTGCATGCCATAAAGGGAAACTCCACAAGAAATCCCATAAGTCGAAGATAGTGAATTCCATTGCTGCACCACTGGAGCTCTTACATATGGATCTGTTTGGTCCTATCTCAACTAAGAGCATTGGTGGTAGATCTTATTGCTTAGTAGTCACTGATGACTACTCGAGATTTTCGTGGGTATATTTTCTAGGTGCGAAAAGTGAAACACCAGATATCTTGGTGTATCTGTTGGATAAGTTGGCAAAGCTGTGCAACTTAAAGGTGAAGAGACTGAAAAGTGACAATGGAACTGAATTCAAGAACTCAACTCTTGAGTTATACTATGCCACGAAAGGTATTGATCATCAGTTCAGTGCCCCCAAGAACTCCTCAACAGAATGGAGTTGCAGAGCGTAAGAATAGGACTATTATCGAGACAACTCAGACTATGTTGGCCGATTCTAAGCTTCCTATCATATTTTGTGCAGAAGCAGTCAGTACTGCTTGTTACGTTCTGAATCGCGTGCTCACGGTTAAGAAAAAGAACAAGACCTGTTATGAACTTTTCAATAACCGTAAGCCCACTTTGCAGTTTCTAGAGCTGTTTGGGTGTCCGTGTTTGATTATGGTCTCAAAAGACAAGGTCTCGAAGTTTGGAGCTAAAGCCGTTGAAGGAATTTTCCTTGGCTATTCAGTCAACTCTCCGAACAAAAGAGTCTACATTAAATCAACACACCAGGTGGAAGAGCATTTTGAGGTAAAATGTCTACGTTACACGGATCCTCCTCAAGGAACGGGTCCTGAATGGTTATTCAATTATAAGGATGTGTTTAATTCGTTTGACATACCCGAAGATGATGGTGAAGAGGAGGACTTAGTTACCTTACTTCATGGCATCAGTCTGTGTCAAGACACATCTATCTTAAAACCTACATCTACACCTACTCCAACACCAACACCATCACCTCCAACACCTACTCCAACACCCACATCACTACCTACTACATCCACACCATCTCCTACTATTCCACCTTCGGATGTTCCTTCGACTTCAGGAATGACTAATGCAACAGAACATCCTGATGATCCCAACATGCCACCTTTAGAGGAAGACGAGGAAGAAGAAGAATTGGTTCATTCTCACCTCTTCTCTAATGAAGATGATACGGAACTTCAACCACCTGTGCAACCTGAAAGTTCTACTGCTCCTGTGACTAACACTGTTCCCATTACTGAAGAGGATATGAACAATTTGGAGTTAGTACTTGCACCGGAGTTAATCCCAGTCACATGTGTACACAGGGATCACCCCATCGATAATATTATCGGTGATCCTAATGCTACTGTTCAAACAAGGCACCAAGTGAAGCAAAATCCAAATCAAGAAATGTTAAATTTGGTTGCTAGGATAAATTCTTGTCATTTATCCCAAATTGAACCTAAGAAAGTTGATGAGGCCTTAAAAGATCCATCCTGGGTCGAGGCCATGCAAGAAGAGTTGCAGCAGTTCAACAAGCTGCACGTTTGGGATATAGTTCCGTTACCCAAAGGTGCTCATTTAACTGGCACTCGATGGGTATTTCGAAATAAGATGGATGATCGGGATATCGTGATTCGGAATAAAGCTTGATTGGTTGTTCAAGGTTTTAGTCAGATCGAGGGCTTGGATTATGATGAAATCTTTGCTCCTGTGGCAAGACTTGAGTCTATTCGGATCTTTCTTGCATTCGATTCTTTCAAAGAGTTTCGTGTTAACCAACTCGATGTTAAAAGCGCCTTTTTATATGGACAAGTGGATACGGATGTGTACGTGAAACAGCCTCCAGGTTTTGAAGACCCTGAGCATCCAGAATACGTCTGCAAGTTAAACAAGGCGTTATATGGTCTTCATCAAGCTCCGCGGCTTTGGTATGAGAGGCTCACTACCCACTTAATCAAGCATGGTTTTGTTCGAGGGAATATCGATAGCACTCTGTTCATTCGTAAAGAACGGACTGGCGATCAAGAGGATATGTTACTTGTGCAGGTGTATGTGGACGATATCATATTTGGCTCTACAAATGAAGCGATGTGCAAGCATTTTGAGGAGATTATGAAATCTGAGTTTGAGATGAGTGCGATGGGGGAGCTCAAATTCTTTTTAGGTGTACAAGTTGAGCAGTCTCCAAAAGGTATTTATATTCATCAGTCAAAGTATGTCAAAGACATGTTGACTCGATATGACCTGCTCAATTGTAAAACCTATGGGACTCCTATCGAACTTAATCACAATCTCAGATTTACGATGAGGAAGATTGCAAAGAAAAGAACTATCGATCAATGATAGGTTCTTTGATGTATTTGACCGCTTCTCGACCGGATATTGTGTTTGCGGTATCCGTCTGCTCACGCTTTCAAGCCAAACCCAAGGTGTCTCACATGAAGGCGGTAAAGCGAATTTTTGGTTATCTCAAGCATAGACCCAATCTTGGTCTATGGTATTCAAACGAGAAATCATTCGCTCTTTCTGCCTATTCGGATTCGGATCATGGCGGCTCCAGCATAGACAAGAAATCTACCACTGGTGGATGCCAATTCCTAGGATCTCGATTGGTCTCTTGGCAATGCAAAATACATACTACAATTTCTCGTTCAACTGCAGAAGCTGAGTACGTTGCTGCTGCTAGTTGCTGCTCTCAGGTTCTATGGATTCAGCATCAACTGCGTGATTACGGGTTACTTCTTTCTATGACTCCTATTCACATAGATAATACTGCTGCTATTTCTATCACACGCAATCCCGTACAGCAATCCCGTACAGCACTCTAAGACTAAACACATTGAACTTAGGTTCCACTTTATACGGGATTGCTATGAAAAGCACCTGATAGACCTTGTCCACATTGACACCCTAAAGCAGAATGCCGACCTTTTCACAAAAGCTTTTTCGCGTACTCGATTTGATGAACTAATCAACATGATTGGTTTAAGATTCTTTATCACTAAAAAGTAATTTGTAACTTGGAACGTAATTTACTTCTTTTTATGTGTGTTAAAAAAAAAAAAAAAAAAAAAAAAAAAAACCTGCAACAGCCACTCTTTATACTTTTTAGTATTAAAGAAATGCACCGTTGCTACATTTTAAAATAGAAGTTAAAGTTGTGTCTGTAAACAACTTGGGATATGATAGTACATCGGGTGACATGCATAAAATGGAATTTTAAGGTTTATCTTGGATGTGTCAGTAGATTTATCTGACGTGTTGAAAACAGTTTTTATAAACATTGTCTTCATCATACGATATATTCGTAGGCATGTTATGCAAAACTCTTTGAGATCTCTTAAGAAGCATAATAGTTAATTGTCTATTTCAAGTGGTACACCATCATTAGATGTATGACAAAAGTCTTAATTTCTTACTTATACTAGCCATGCTTTCGTTGAAAGACGTTTATTTGATATCATTTGGGGGTATATATTGACAGTTTCCTTTGTTATACGTAAGTATAGACCTGGTGTCTGTTAATATATACTTAAAACTTAAGCAAACACAAGTCAAAGTACTTGCAAAGTCTTTAAAATTAAGATACCTTACAAGGTCGCCAAAATGGTTTGACCAAGTCTGGTTTTGCTTAAACCTGAATCAAGCTATGTCGCTCTGTTGTACGTAAGTACAGACCTGTCACCGCTGACTTGATTCTTAAATTTGATTTTCTTATATTCTCTCTGTCAATGGAAATATGGTCTATGTCTTAAGTTAAGATGTATATCTATGGTGGGGACCACAGTGAAATGTACATGCGAATAATAATAAAATTAGCTCCTAGATGTGCGTGTAACATGTTTAAAGTGGACAATTATACTAATAATCATTTTGAAATAAAATTTATAAAAAGTGTTCTTAGCATGTCAAGTAAATTTAAAGTGGACAAATATACTGATGATCGAAATAACACTTACTGTTCCTAATAAATGCATGCTACTCCGATATGATCCCTAAACAGATTATATCAACTCCGTCACCAAAAAGAATGTGTTAATTTTCTATTTGTAAATGTGCCTTCTTTTATGTGTTCTTGTATTTTCTATAAGTTAGTTTACTTTTAGTTTTTATCCAAGTTATCGTTACTTTTTCAAATTTGAGTACCGAAATCACAACGCAAAAATCGATAAAATCGCAAACTTTTCACTAAAAGTAACCTATTGCGTCACTTATAGTGACGCTACCAGTGACGCATACGATATTGCGTCACTTCCACTAGTGACGCTGTAAGTGTCGGGGTAAGCTAAGCTATAAGTGCCGAGTTGAGTGACGCATACTAGGGTTTTTGTATAAATACCCTGTCCAACGACACTCAACCTCACCACTTTTCAAATTCACATAGCGTCACTCTCTCTGACATACCGTCACTTGCTGTGTCCCTGCGTCACTTACTCTGTGCGATTTTCCTTGATCTGTTCATGATTTCTCGAGCTTGATTGTGCATTCAAGTGTCATATTCTTGTTCCCCTCATTCACACGACTTGTTTGGTACTAATTTTAACCTTTATCTTTCTGTATTCATGTTTTAATTTCGAATTAGGGTTACGGGTTTTGGGTTTCTTTGAAATCATTCAATTTGGGGCTTGATTTGTTAATGTTTTACGCTATTAAAAGGTGTGTTTCACTCGTTTTTATCATGCGTACGATGTGGTAACTTCGATTTTCAAAACCCCCAATTTTGATTTCTGGGTATGAATAGTGACACGATGATCTTCATCGTTGCGGCGTCACTTCATGCGTCACTTACCTCAAGTGATGCTACTTGGTAATTTAGAACCCATACCGTCACTTCATCAGTGACGCTTATTATTGAATCACTTCTGAAGTGACTCTCTTAGTGACGCATGTACTTGTATTATCTGTTAGTCCGTCACTCATCTTAGTGACGCCCACACATGCGTCACTCTTTTAAGTGACTGACTTAGTGACGCATTTGTCTATAACGTCACTTATACCGTCACTTCCTAAGTGACTCACTTAGGATACCGTCACTCTATTAAATGCCGCATGCTATTGACCCGACACTTCTTAAGTGTCGTATATAATGACTCATGATATGGCAACGTCACTTACACCAGTGACGCATGATAGCGTCACTTACCATAAGTGACGCTATACTTCATTTCTGATTTTGAGCACTGTTTTCTGCGACACTTCCTAAGTGTCGGTAGTGGCTATGCGTCACTTACCATAAGTGATGCCTAAATCAGAATTTCGTTTTTCAGGTTATGTGTGTTCGTGCTAATTCTATAACGACTGTTGTTATTTTTGTTTCGTATTTTAGCTTACAGATGGCTGACTTACAAAACTATTACCGCCGCACCAACACCCGTCACAATATCACGGCGTTTTTGGAGTCAACACATGCCAATTCGGCTCCTTTTAGGCCAATGATCGAGTTCCTCTGACGTTCGAGGATTCATTACGCTATTACTACTTCTACTCCGGTTTATATGAATCAAGTTGAAGAATTTTACGACCATGCGTTCATACGGACTCAAGGTGATGTCCCGAGGATTGTTTCAAAGATGTTTGATGAAGAGATCGAGATCACCGAGAACTCCATTCGACGGGTTCTCCAGTTTGATGACAATGCTACGATGCCGACTATGTTCCCAACAACGTTTATCTACGGGGGACTTCAGCGCATGGGTTATCCGGCGAATCAGCTTTCTGATTTTTGCAAGCAATATCTCTGCAGGGTTTGGAGGTATTTATGTCATATAGTGATTGTTTGTTTATCTCCAAGGAAGGGAGGATACGATGCTGCTAGTCACTTGACATTATCTCTCATGTTGGCCCTAATCTACAACAAGCCGTACAACTTCAGCGGTTACATTTTTGGCAACATGGTTGAGAATATCCGAGCTGGTAAGGATAAATGGCTGCAATATCCAAGGTTTGTGCAGCTATTATTAAATGATTTGAATCTTGAGATTGCCCCAGATCAGCGATCCCTTTTGGTGCCGACGCCTATGCTTCTTCGAGTCTTCAATGACTGTAAACTCGCGCCAAAGAGTGAGCAAATTTTGGCTGACCGTGAACTCTTCGGGCACATAGTCAATGAAAACTATGTTGCGCCGCTCAATGATGGTTTTGAGGATGACGTGATTCCTCCAGTCAATGAGGATGACCTAGTTGACACCGAGATAGCTCAGGATTTAGATGATATTGATCGTGTTGACCGGTTTGATGCTGATTCTGATGATGGTGGGCCCACACCACCCGATTCTGAGGGTGACGTGCCCCCACAAACTGCCTTGGACGGGATTCAACTCGCTGATCCTCGACGCTTTAAGCGTATCTTGAGACGGATTTCTGCTGGCAGGGTCCACGTCCCGAGGAATCCAGGGAAACGTCCTGCTGGGTCTTCTCCTTCGTATGCAGATTTACCTCTTCGAAGACGCCAGCGGACTACTGTTGTTATTGAGGAACCTACTTCTCAGCGACCACAACCTCCACCACCGTCTGATATGCCATTAATTCAGATGATACTTGCTCAGATGGAGCTTTTGTCGAAACGATTTGACGACCAACAGGCAACTATTGCAGCTCAGGCTTCCCAGATAAAGGATTTGGAGCTCAAAGCTGTCGAGGTTGATAATCTCCAGCTTCAGGTGACGAATCTGTCGTCTAGGGTTTTACAGTTGGAGTCTGTCATAATTGTTTCGGGGGAGGACATTCCCAGGGAGTTAGAAACAAATGTAACTCCTCCCCCAGAACCAGAAAATGTACAATCTTCAGATATAAATGAAAATATTGCTTTAGACTACTTTGTTGATGTTCCGGGACAACCGACTCCGATTGCAACTGATTATTCTAATGTCAATCTGACATATCTGCAGAGTTTGGTTAATCAATTTGATGAAGTTGATAGATCTTATGATCCCGATGATATAGAAATGGATGCAGAGGTTCCAGGGTCGGATGAGGAATATATGGATAATCCAAATTAAGAACCGGCGCCTGAACGTGAACCGGAGCCAGTGTTACGACAACCTGCTTAAGCATACAACTTTGATGCTCCGGTTATTGAAACAGATTCTTCTGAGGATGAGGCAGAACCTGCAATGGAACAATCTACTGATGAATCAGTTCCTGTGTTTACATCTTCTGGAACATCAAAACCACAAGTGGTATATAAATCAATTGCACCTGAGTTGAAGACTTGTAAAACTTATCTTGTTAAAGGTGAATTGACTGGTTTGATCAGAAGCTGGAAATTTGATGTTGATAACTTTCTTATTTTGATCAAGAGAAGTGATGGCGTGCAATACTTCAAGCCTAGATTCAATCATATCAGCACATTGCCAAAGGTTGAACTGAATCGTCTTGCTCAGTTAAATATTGTCAATCACTCTGAAGATACTCGAGGAGTTCTTTTTCAGAGAATTTTGAGAAAAGAAATTTACAACAAGAAATATATGTGGATTAGACCAGAGCTGGGAGTTCGGTATTCATACAAGAAAAAGATTGATTTGAGAACTCAACAACCGATTGTAAAATATCATTATCCACCAGCTGCTAGTCTCAAGACTGTTCCCCTACAAGCGTTACCACTGGATTTCTTACGAGATTTAAAGTATTGGTGGTTTGACTCTGTCACTCAAGAAGCTGTAATTGAATATTCTACAAAGATTGTTGTGGTACAAACACAGGATATATGGGGAGAATGGCTAGTTAAGGAGTTTGTGGGAAAGTCTATTCGATTTTTTGATACGATCAGCCTAATAAATCTGACGAAGAAAGATTTGAAAGCTCTCTACAAGAATAAACTTCAGTACAATCAAGTTGATTTAGAGGAAGCTTCAAAGTTTACAAGGGTGGTCGAGATTTGTTTGAAGGTGGGAATACATGCTGGAGGAACATTCCCAGAAGGTTGGTGCTGAGTAAAGTTTTGAAGATTTTGAAGGCCAAGCTGAAGACACGGGGGAGTTTGTTGATGCATATCAGTTTGTCTGTCAGTTGGTCTATTGAGTTGTAAAAGTGTCGTTAGTCGTTTAATAGAAATATAGATTTTGTATTATGCGACTCTTAAGTTTTAGGTTAGGCGACACTTGCCTAAGTGACGCATAGCGACACTTAGGTAAGTGACGCATAAAGGCGGTCACATGCGACACTTCCACAAGTGACGCATGTCGGCCAGAATTTTAGTATAAATAGAACCTACGGGTTTTTGGCTAGGGTTGACGAAACCCTAGCACCATTTGTCGACTAAACTCACCTGTAATCAGTTCCATTACGTTATTCAAGCTAATAAACTCGTTTACTTTGTTTAATTCAATCGTTTCGGTTTGCGTTTATTAGTGATTTGTGTAATTGATTGTTTCCGCCTTTCAATAGCAGTCGATCATCACTTAGGTCCAACGATTAGGGCACTCACAACTGGTATCAGAGCCACTAGGTGATTAGATTGACGTTTTGAAGACATTTTGGATTGATTTCGGTTTCGTTCGGATCAAGAATCGAGAATAACTACGGATTTCGAGTTGATAAGGTGATTTCCAGACGATATTCATCATTTACTACAGGTTTCGTTCATTAGGGTTCGAGGAATTTTCGTTAGGTTTACGAAAATTCGATTTTTAGGGTTTTTGGGATTTTACAGCCGTTTCTGCGACACTCGCTGCGTCACTTGAACGCGTCACTTAGAGCGGCACTTCGTAATCCCAAATTAGGGTTTTACCGTCACTTGAACGCGTCACTTGGAGCGTCATTTGAGGTTCACACGACACTTAACTTAAGTGTCGTCTAATTTAATCCACTGTCACTCACGTGCGTCACTTTAGCACGTCACTTGAGTGTCAAGCGTCACTTCTGCTAGTGACGCCTGTTTGATTTCTTGCGTCACTTCTGTTAGTGACGCCTTTTGATTTTTTGCGTCACTTTTACTAGTTACGCCAATTTGTTTTGTTGCGTCACTCAAGTACGACACTTGAGTGCGTCACTTGCTAGATTGAGCAACACTTGCTTACAGTGTCATCAGTCACTTCATCCGTCACTCGATAGCGTCACTTACCAAGTGACGCTAGTCGTTGCGACACTTGAGTGCGTCACTTACCAAGTGACGCCTTTGGTACTAATTATTTTGCAAGTTCTCATTTTTGAGTTAATTTTCAGGTTAATTTTTAATGGCTGCTGTTGCTGATAAAGAGGATATTCGGGGGATCAGGGATACGCTAAAACAAAATCATGATGTTGGTTCCAATAATAAACCTCCTCTATTCACGGCTGATATGGATTACGCATATTGGCGTGATCGATTTGAACAGTACGTAGATTTCCACTGTCCGGAGCTCTGGGGTCCGCTCAGAGAAAGATATGAAGCTCCAGTAGCTGAAGGAGATTATCGTGGTATCCCTCCATCCAAAACTTACAAAGCCATGTCTCCTGAAGAGAAGAAGGAGTACGATATTGAAAGAAATGCTCATTCAGCCATCTGCATGTGCCTTACTAAAGATGTCTTACGCCTCTTCAAAACACATAACATACGATCTCTGGAAGGCTATTGAGACGAGATGTGGTGGAAATCAGAAGTACAAGGAGGCTAAATTAGAACTGATCAAGAAACAGTATGATCTGTTTGATTCTCTGCCTAATGAAACAGCTTCGGGTGTGTTTACTAGATACTCACAGTTGGTTAGTGAGTTGACTGAGGGAGGATATAATTTCCCTCAGATTGAAATAAACAAGAAGGTGTTGGATGTTCTACCGAGTAGTTGGGATGTTAAAGTACAGTTTCTGAAAGAAAGTCAAGAATTAGCTACAATGAACTTGGATGAGCTAATTGGTGTTCTTCAAGACCATGCGATGGAGTTGAAGAAGAAAGAATGTAAATCGGGTGGTTTTGTTCAAGACCCGACGTTATATGGAGGAAAAGTCAACACCGGAAAGACTTATGGTGGAATGGCTTTCGTTTCTTCTACAAGTTCTCCACTTCAACCTTCATTGCAATCTACCGGAGTTCATCATCCGGTGTATGCTTCAGGACCCTCACAAGGGTCACAACCGCCAGTTCCATTGTCCCCTGCTATTCAAGAGCAGGCTGCTATCTATACAGCCTTTCTAAGCTCCTACAAGGATTTGGTTTCACAACCGAATTCTACTTTAGAACTTGCCAAAGAAGATTATGCTCAACTAGATGACGATGATCTTGAGCAAATGGACATAAACTGGAATATTGCCATGATATCAAGGAGAGTTCAGAAATTCTTGCAACGGACCGGTCGCAAGAGTTTGGAAGGAGATGGCAAAACCAGTTTTGGTTTTGATAAGAGCAAGGTTCGCTGTTATAACTGTCAGAATTTGGGACATTTTGCGAGAGAGTGTGAAAAACCCAAAGTTCCTCCATCGGGTTTCACGAAGCCTGATGCTCCCAGAACTCTAGAGAAAGATGATGTGAAGCAAGCAACAGCTGATGCACTAGTTGTCTTTGAGCCTACCAACACCGACTGGAGCATGTATGCTGATAAGTATCAACAGTGTCTCATGGCTCACATTTCTAATGAGGTACGCAATGAACCAGAAGAACCTTTGAACTGTATCTCATGCATTAAGTTAACTAAATCTTTAAGGTGCTTTCAAGAAGATAACGTAGACTTGAGAAAAAAGGTTGAAAAACTTAGTGAATCAAATAAATACCTAAAGGCCAATGAACAATTGTATGATAAGAAAATTGAGGCTTATCAACAGGACACGCTTAGGTATAAATCTAAGGTTTTTAGTCAACAGGATGCTATTAATAGCTATCTTGCTAAAATAGATCTTTTGAGAAAGGAACTATGCTACTGCCCGGTGATGAACTCCGGGAGTGATACATAGCACGTGAGCGTCTCTGTCGTTGTATGTCTGACTGTGAACTCATCCTGCAAAATATAAAAGGTTAATAGCCCAGGAATAATCATTAGTCTTTCATGAGGCGAGAACTGCATAAAATGGATTAAATTAAGAACAAGAAAAGAAAATTAATGCTGAAAACGTAAGATAAGCTTGGGGTGCCTCCCAAGAGCGATTTTTTTATCAAGTCTCGTAGCTTGACTCTGTTATTCTATTAGGGCTGTTCGTAACCATAGACTTCCTCGGATGGGGGAAAGTCTTGTACGTAATGTTTCAAACGGTGACCGTTTACCTTGAAGTTTCCTTCAGGGGCCTCGAGCTCGACGGCACCATATGGAAATACTTTAGATATCGTAGTTGGACCGCTCCATCGTGTTTTAAATTTGCCAGAAAACTTTTTAAATCGCGAGTTAAAGAGTAGAACTTTATCACCTGAGTTGAAGCGTGTGGGGCGGAGTTTTGAATCATGGAGCACTTTGGTTCTCTCCTTGAATTTATAGGAGCTTTCGTAAGCTTGATCCCTTAATTCTGCCAGCTCGTTCAGTTGCATTTTCCGGTGTGTTCCCGTTATCGTAGGATCCAAGCTACAACTTCTCAATGCCCAGTAAGCTTTGTACTCTAGTTCGATTGGAAGATGACATGTCTTTCCATACACAAGCCTATAAGGGGTCATTCCTAAAGGTATCTTGTAGGCCGTCCGGAATGACCATAAAGCATCGTCTAGCTTATTTGGCCATCTTTCCCCGTGTTGACCAACTTTTCGTTCCAAGATCCTTTTTAGCGCTCGGTTTGTAATTTCTGCTTGCCCATTTGTCTGTGGGTGGTAGGCCGTAGACGTCTTGTGGGTAACACCGTATTGTTGCAATAGTTTCATAAACTGCGTTTTGCAAAAGTGTGTGCCATGATCGCTGATGATTGCCCAAGGGGTTCCAAACCGACAGAATAGCTGTTTTAAGAACTTAGTTACGACCCTTGAGTCATTTGTTGGAAAGGCTTGAGCTTCAGCCCATCTGGACACGTAGTCGACAACCACTAGGATGTATTCTTTCCCGTAAGATTTTGGAAATGGTCCCATGAAGTCTAGTCCCCAGATATCAAGTATTTCACATGCTTGGATATTCGTCAACGGCATTTCGTTACGCGTTGTGATATTTCCAAACCTTTGGCAAACATCGCAACGTTTCACTAAGTCTTGTGCGTCTCTGAAGATAGTGGGCCAGTAGAATCCTGAGTCGTAAACTTTCTTTGTTGTTAAATTAGCTGCATGATGTCCTCCGGTTGGTCCGTGGTGGCTTTGCTGGAGTATGTGGTCGGCTTCTTTCCCATCGAGACATCTCCTTATAATTTGATCGGGACAGACCTTGAACAAGTATGGATCGTCCCAAAAGTAATGCTTAGCGTCACGGAAGAATTTCCGTTTTCGTGATGATGGCATTCCTTTTCTTATGATCCCTCTAACTATAAAATTTGCAATATCTGCAAATCAAGGATCATCAGTGAATTGCGAGCCTTCCATTGATTCTCTTAAACTCATTAATTGTTCTTCTGGAAATCGATCTCTAATATCTCTTTCTGCAAGTTATTCCATCGACGGATTTTCGAGTCGACTTAAATGATCTGCGGTGACATTTTCTGCTCCCTTCTTATCTTTTATCTCGATGTCGAATTCTTGTAGGAGTAGAATCCATCATAGAGCAGAGTGATCAGTGTACACTATCGTTTTGGACAATATTAGATAGGATCGGAATTTATCAAAGGCAAACACTACGGCCAGCAGCTCCTTTTCAGTTGTTGTGTAGTCTTCTTGAGCGTCTTTTAGCGTTTTTCTAGCGTAGTAGATTGGTCGGAAGTGATTATCCTTCCTTTGTCCGAGAACTACCCCTACTGCGAAGTCGCTAGCGTCACACATGATTTCAAATGGTAGACTCCAATCTGGAGCAACCATGATTGGGGCATTGGTTAGCTCTTTCTTTAGGTAGTTGAAGGCCTTCATACAATTTTCATCAAACACAAACTTGATGTCCTTTCCTAAAAGGTGGATGATAGGTCGAGAGATCTTTGAGAAGTCTTTGATAAAACGGCGATAGAATCCAGCGTGTCCTAAAAAACCCTGAATGGCTTTGATGTTGGTTGGTGGTGGAAGTTTAGTGATGGTTTTGACTTTGGCTTTGTCTACTTCAATTCCTGACTTTGATATCCTATGTCCTAGAACTATTCCTTCTTTCACCATAAAATGACATTTTTCCCAATTCAAGACGAGATTCGATTCTTCACATTTGGTGAGCATTCTGTCGAGGTTTGATAAGCATGATGCGAAAGAGTCTCCAAAGATCGAGAAGTCGTCCATAAAGACTTCCATGCATCGTTCGATCATGTCATGGAAGATTGAAACCATGCATCTCTGAAATGTCGCAGGTGCATTGCATAATCCAAATGGCATTCGTCGGTAGGCGAATGTTCCATACGGGCATGTGAATGTTGTCTTCTCTTGGTCCTTCGGGTTGAGCGGGATTTGGAAATACCCGGAGAATCCGTCAAGGAAACAGTAGAATTCGTTCCCTGATAATCTTTCGAGCATTTGGTCAATAAACGGAAGTGGGAAGTGATCCTTACGAGTTGCTTCATTTAACTTCCTATAATCGATGCAAACTCATCAACCGGTGACAGTCCGAGTTGGTATAAGATCATTGTCTTCGTTTGTAATGACTGTCATTCCTCCTTTCTTTGGAACCACTTGAACAGGGCTAACCCAGGGTGAATCGGAAATTGGATAGATCAATCCAGCATCCAAGAGTTTGATAACTTCTTGTTTAACCGCGTCTTGAATCTTAGAATTCACTCTCCTCTGCCTTTGCATGGATGGTTTGAAATCGTTCTCCATGAGGATCTTGTGGGTGCAGTAGTTTGGACTGATTCCTTGTATATCAGAAATTTTCCACGCGATTGCTTTCTTGTGCGATTTCAGAACATCAATTAGTTTAGCTTTCTCTTCGCGTTCTAACTCCTTTGAGATTATTACTGGGAGCTGTGAAGTTCCTTGGAGGTAAGCGTACTCAAGGTGAGGTGGTAATTCTTTCAATTCTAGGGTTGGTGGTTCTTCAATAGACGGCTTCATTCTAGCTATCTCGTCTCTATTTAGTTTCTCGTACTCTTCTTGGAATGGTGCTTCATCTATCTCGGGTTCAGATGAGGAGATTGATGTTATTTCGACCCACTCGGTTTGGTTTGAAAATTGGTTCGTCTTTGGCTCGTATTTGTTGACTGTTGATGAGGATATTTCAATTTCGGGTGAGAATAATCCCTCCGTCGTCGGTGAGCTGGAATTCTTGAAATTGAGAGGTTAAAGATTGGTTTATGGTGATTTCGGGATTTGGTAGTGGTACGGGTTGGTTGGTTAGTTGTGGTTCAATTGGGGGTGGTTCCATACTCATTCCCTTGAATGAATCTAGGATCTCTTTAATTGAAGGAAATGGGTTTGGTTTGGTCCCTTCTCTTTTTAGCCAAGGTATCGGTGTACCGCATCCTAATGGAACCGCGATTGTTTTGCCATTAGTGCAAGAGGATTTCTTTTCAAACAGGGGAAATAGTAGCTCTTCGGATGTTGTTTGTGAAGTGATTGGGGAGTGCAACCCAGGGTCCTCATTGTATAACCTCCGAACGGTGACTACCGTGTTGGGTATCGGATCCTGGCTGGATATTGCCAATACTTCATGGAGATGTTCATCAAAAATGTCTTGCATGATATCACACAAACCGAGGTCCTCTTCCAGAGGTTGCTTTATTAATCGATTGACATTAAAGGTGACCTCCTCCTTCCCCACTCTCAGTTTTAAAGATTTTTCGTTTACGTTGATCACAGCCTTGGCAGTGTTTAAGAAAGGTCTGCCAAGGATGAGCGGGACATGGGTGTCTTCCTCTATATCCATGACAATGAAGTCTACCGGAAAGATGAACTTATCGACTTTTACCATGACATCTTCAGCAATCCCCCGAGGGAGTTTAATTGATCTGTCTTCTAATTGAATGGTCATACGAGTAGGTAACAGGTTATCTAATCCTAATTTCTTATAGAGGGAATAAAGCATAAGATTAACACTAGCACCTAGGTCGGCTAAGGCATTATTGATTTGAATATCTTGGAGAAAACAAGGTATGGTAAAGCGTCCGGTATCTCCTAGTTTAGGTGGAAGACCATGTTGGACAATTAAAGAACATTTGGCATCCAAGGGTAAACTAACTATGTGCCTAAGCTTTTCTTTGTTTTAAAGGAGTTCTCTAAAGAATTTGGCACATGAAGGCATTTCTACTAAAGCATCTAATGATTTAACATTTAAGTGTAGGCTTTTAAACATTCCCAGATATTTTTCGAATTTGGCTTCTTGCTTTTCCTTTTTAAGTCTTCCAGGATAAGGTATTCTTGTATGAGGTACATTATCCTGAGTTTGGGCTGGTGATGGGTCAGGTATGTCAATTGACTCATGTTCACTAGGTATAGGTGTAGGCAACGAAGTGTTTTCAGGTGGTGATGGATCAACTTTGGTTACTTTTCCTCCCCTCGTCATGATTAACACATCATCACTTAGTGGATGAGTGGTGTCACTAGTGCTTGCCGACGTACTTTCCTCAATAAAACTTAAATTTTTCAAAATAGATTCCATGTTAGAGATTAATTTTTCTGAAATTTTTATCATGGCGTCAATGTTGTCTTGAAATCCTGTTACTCTTTTGTTTATAAGGTCTTGTTCAAACATAAAGAGTGGCAAAAGTGATTTTGAGGAAAATAAGTGGCTCGTAGGAGAAGAATCATCCAAAAGTTAGGTCCAATCAGGATAAGGTGTTGACATGGTTAGTTAAAAAGTAGGTAAAACTAATCTAATCTAATCCTAAAGGAAAGAAATGTAACTTTTGATTGATGTTAATCTTTCAAAAGGATCGCTAAATACTAAAGTTGCTAAGCTCCTAAAATCGGTTGCCGACGCTCCCCGGCAGCGGCGCCAAATACTTGTTGCGTTGCACACCGGTCGTTGGAATTTCTAATGGAGATGCAGCACAGCAGTCGGTTTTTAATTTGTAAGGCTGGGGCCTAGGGTTACTACTATTGCTAATCTAAGGGCTAGCAAATGATAAGTATGACCTAGAGTCGTTCTTCAAAGCACGACGAATTGAAACTAGGAGGGTTTAGGAACTTTTAAGAATTTAGCTGGGGCTCAGAAAGATGGTTTTGGTTTTGGGTTTTTCTAAATTAAAATTAAATTTAAGATAAACTAAAAGGTGGAGGTTACTTCGGGCGCTCAGCAATTAAAGCGATTGTCTACTATGAAGTGGTTTAGGTGAAGTTAAATAAGAGGAGTTCTAATGAGGATAAATATGTAGGATAATGTGAGCAATTCTACAGTCCTTCTTTCGGGCTAACGTGGAGGTGTCCACAATCAGGCAAATAGAATGTCACATGGGTTGCAGAATATATTAAAACATACACCGAAAGTTCTCTCAAATGCATGTCCATATTATCCAACAGTTAATCTCAAATCCTATTCCCCAATCTCAGTCATCAGAGACGTCCGAATCATGGCACAGTTTGTTGAATAAACAATCTTGTAAATGGGTTTTACCCTCGTCGGAACAGGTTGGAATAACTGGTCTAGATGGTCGGATAGTATGTCATCACTTATTCATACAAATTATCAATATTACTCAAGTATGCAAGAAAACAGGGATAGTTTATACTAAGAATAGAAACCTAAGTAACACATTTGTTAATCGATTCATAACATGACTACCTTCAATCGTTCTCGACTTCCATACATTTGTACTCAGCCATAAGCGTTTCCAGTACTATATCGAAGAACAGTCGAATAGGGGCCGTCACATTAGTTCACGACGATTAAGGGCTCAATATATCTTATTATCATGATAATCCTAAGGCAACAATCAAACAAGAACATGCAATAAGATAATCAAGGCAATAGTTCAATTTATGCGTACAAAGGTGTTATCTAAGTCGAGGATATTCCGAAAGTTGTCTTAAAAATATCGTCTATCCGAATTAAATCTTAATCTACCTCTATTCCCATGTTCCGTGTCTCTTAGATCCTAGTGTGGTCCAGAGAACACCGGCCATGCCGAGCTCAATGATTCAATCTAACATAGTATAACTAAGTGACCTATACCCTATGAGTTAGCTACGTTCATTTTTGGATAAAGTTTTAGTCACAACATGAGTTGGGCAGATAAACGATAAAGATTCAATTCCTACATCTATTTATAATATAAAGCATCCACAATCTCATGACATACAGTACAATCACATATATAAATTTTTCCTAAACAACTATCATAGCAGACAATTGAGTTATTTAGTTAATTATGGCAATTCTAGCATGCATATTTAAATTTATTAAAGAAAGAACAAACATATTAAATATGGAAGATAGATTAACACCTGGAAAGAAGTACAATAACTAGTAGCTAAAATATGCGTCCCGGAGCACCTCCGTACAAATCTTCCTTTATTAGTTAATTAGCTAGCCTAATTAACTAGGAAGAATTAAAATTACAAAGAAAGAAAGATATCTAAGTGTAGGTGTGTAAAGCTGTGAAGATGCTAAAAGATCATGTGTTTTTCAAATGAACCAAAGACCCCTATTTATAGTTGAGTCATGGTGCATTTTAGCATTTTTTAGGCACACATTAGAAAAAGGGTGAAAGGTGGTGTACCGGGTACGAAAAAGCATGGAAAGGTGGTGCACCGGGTACACGCAAGGACCAAAAAGCGGAAACAAGATGGGTGGAGGGGGGGCGGCACCGCCCACCAACAGGCCGGTGGTGGCTGGCCGGCGGCGGCTGGCAGCCACCCGCCCCGGTCCGTCGTCTTTCGCTGCGTTGCTTAATTCACGCGTATCTTCTTTGTTATGTATCCGTTTGCGTTGGATTCGTAATTCAAAAACGAAGACTTTGATGAAAAGATATCCCAAAAATATGTCTCCTATCTCCAGATTTTGCGTACGAGTCATTTGAATCTTCCGGCGGACGTAGAATCTTCATTCTTTATCCGTTTTTATTTATTAGAAGATAACTGTAACACCCCCAAATTTAATGTTGCGTGGAAGCAAGCTTTGGGTGTTACTAATCAATAATCAAGCACCAAAGTATGGCAAACGACCTCTAAATGAGACGTTTGTAAAATAGTTATATTCCCATATGAAATAATGTTTGAAAACATAATGTTTTCATTACAAAATAAGGTCCCCTAGAGTCCGCGTACGTAGCGGGAGATTCTATTACATAACCATAGTTACAAAAGATAATGCTAAAGAATCTCCGTTAAATGCAGTTTGGAAATCATGCGACTCTAGCTAGTAATCCTGGAGTAATCCTACTCCGTACGTGTACCTGAGAATACATGATAAAAAGGGTCAACACGAATGTTGGTGAATCTCACAGGTTTGTAAGTAAATAATAGTTTGAACACAAGATTTTTATCAGTTGTGCCCGCAGGCGTAAATCAAGTATCTGCAACCAAGCAAATAAGTAAATATGTATATACCGTTGTCATGAGCTCATAGTCGAAGCTTAACCCGTAAATCGGTGGTACAACCAAGTACCGTATAGTGCCCCCGTGAGTGCCCAATCCAAACACTCGTACGAAACAAATAAAAGTCGTCCGTTTATACATAACGGTTCGTGGTAGCGCTATTACCCCGGGCGGGGAGGGTCAGTCCCTAATGGATCCATTAACTAATATTCGCGCTTAAGTCCATAACTAACGAAACTATGATGGAGGGACTTCAGTGGATTAGTAAGTAACTCATGCAAGCCCGTATATGAAAGTAAGTAGTTTCAGCACTTGTGTTCAAGAAAAATGTAAGCAATGTATCTCACCCCGTAAGTAAAACAGTAAAAATGGGGCTGTAAGACTCACCTGAGTCAAGCAAGCAAGCGTTTAACTTAATAAACGTAAATTCTGAAAGCAGTAGTATTCCGTAGGTTCCGCGAACCCGCAACCTTCTAATGCCCGGGCATATAAGGTTGTATATATAAGTGAATGTCTCAAAAGATCATTCATGCTAGTTGTCCACTCAACTAGTTATGTCCAAGTAAGTATCCGTTTGTTTAATTAAAAATATTTGCGGCCCGTTGGTGAAGTTTAGGTATGTAATAATAATCTAAACATTATTATAATTCATCGTGTTGTACACCTTACAAAGCGTATATGTAAGTTGGTTATCTGTTATTGACGTTAAATCAAGTATGTCGTGATATTGTATGTATTCAAGGCTTGGTATAAAAAGTATCTCCAAGTTTTTGTTTCATGCGACAATACATTTGGTCCGTGAGTCAAAGAAAGTCAAAGGCCACAATTTATCCGACAATAGGGTATTGCGTCAATAGGATTCTCGGACACTGTTCATGCGAGATTAGTAATTCACGGACTTTGTTTATGCGTTAATGATATTCACGGGTTTTTGTTTATTCGTGAATGAAATTCACGGATTGTGTTTATGCGTGAATGGTATTCACGGTTTTTGTTTATAAGACAATGGTATTCACGGAGTTGAGATTTCATGCTATAATAATGAGGATTGACGGACCAATGATTTTCTAGAATACAAGTGTTATACTTTGTGCCCACTGTTTACTAAACTCGCTATCACTGTTCGTTATAAACTCGTTACCACTGTTAGTTAATTAACTCGTTACCACTGTTAGTTAATTAACTCGTTACCACTGTTAGTTTATTAACTTGTTACCACTGCACTGTTTGTTATAAGCTCGTTACCACTGTTAGTTAATTAACTTGTTACCACTATTTGTTATAAGCTCGTTACCACTGTTAGTTAATTAACTCGTTACCACTGTTAGTTTATTAACTTGTTACCACTGTTTGTTATAATCTCGTTACCACTGTTAGTTAATTAACTCGATAAGCCTTTCGATTTGGAGCATTTATAGTCCGATTTATACTTAACCAAAAATCACACATGTTCTCATATATGTCTAGTTCATTTCTGCACTTTATGGTGTTTTTATATGTTCATTTACTATTTTAAACAAAAATAGTTTCAAGGTGTGGTCAGACTTGGTCCAAAACGGTTATATGTTCAAAGATCGAGTTATACACGAAAATAAGGACATTTATGGAAATGGTCATAGAAGAACTTTTTAAAGTTGACAAAATATATGAGGTTTTGGCACTGGTCTCATACGTTTTAGTGGTCTAGAACTCAAGATATGGTCTCGAGAAGAGGATGAATGTTTCTGTCTGCCGGAACAGTAATGCGCACCTTAACAAAAATATTATTTTAAAATAGTAAACGAAATCGATATGTCACGAAATAGATGTCGTTGGAAAGCTAACACCACGAGCTACATTTTAGGCTTAAGAAGAGACCATTTTAGTTAATATATGAATCTTATAAAAATCATGGAAGTTGACCCTTTTCTGGACAGAAAGTTAAAGTAGCATTTCAAGTTGTAAAGTGCGTTTCGATTTATGTTTTGGACATATCCAAGTCGAGGGAGTACTAGAACATGTAAATAAACATAAATCAAGTACTTTAGAAGAGAATGAAGTTCTTACAATGGTTGTTTAGTAGAAGAAAAAGGAAGAAGGAGTAGAGTGCTCGATTCCGCGTGTATTCTTGAAAATCTTCGCCGCGGTGATATGGCGGATTGTGGTGGCTTAATGGTGGAATGTGGTGGTTGTTTTTGGGCTGGAACTCTGTGAAGAGAGAGAGAGAGAGCCAAGATAGAGAGAGAGAAGGAGTAGAGAGTGATAGAGGAAGTATGGTGTGTGAAGGAGTGATGGTGGTAATGTTGAGTATAATTCAAGGAAGGATGGGGAGAGTATGGCAAGCCATACTCTTGCCATTTTTCTGCAGGAATCAGAGGGGTCCAACCCCATGTGGTGTGTAAATTTGTTTCCCCAAAGTTGTGTTGTGTGCAGTGCCCTTTTTCCCGTTCGTTTTACGTTTTAATCAACCGTATAACGTTTTTAAATGTTATAATTGTACGCGTGTAATCGCGATGTTTTTACTTGAAGTATTTTATTAAAATACTTAGTTTTGAGTTATAAAAATATAACTTGAGTTTATCTTTGTGTGTCGGGCGCGTTTCACGCGTTTTTGGTCGTTTCTGAGCGTTATATATGATACGAAATGCTTGTGAAATATTATCGCAATAACATTTGGAAATAAGTATGTTTATCAAATAATTCCGCATTATTTAATAAATTATGTTCACCAACGTCCAGTTAAGTCGGAATCCATCCGAGCAAATCGTGTAATATCAATTTATTACGTACGTGTGTATATTCAATATACGTTATATTACAAGCAACTTAGTTCTATTTCAAACCAATCACAAGTAATTACAAGCAAGCTTAGAGTAAATTAATACACCTAAGTACGGGTTGTCACATTCTCCCCTTGTTAAAGAAATTTCATCCCGAAATTAAGTTGTAGTAGGAGTCTGAGTGAGGGTCAAGAAGAGGTGTGGGTATTTCTCGCGTATCTGATCTTCTCATTCCCAGGTGAATTCAGGGCCTCGCCTAGAATTCCATCGGACCTTAACAATGGGAATGTGACTCTGTTTTAAACGCTTGACCTCACGGTCCATAACTTCCATGGGTTCCTCGACAAAGTGTAATTTGTCGTCAATGTGTATCTCATCGAGAGGTATAATCAGTGTCTCATCAGACAGACATTTCTTTAGGTTAGAAATGTGAAAAGTAGGGTGCACGCTACTGAGTTCAGGAGGTAGCTGCAGTCTCTATGCCACTGGACCAATCCTTTCAAGGATCTCGAATGGTCCAATGTACCTGGGATTCAGTTTCCCACGTTTACCAAAACGAATGATGCCTTTCCAAGGCGATACTTTCAGAAGCACTCGATCCCCAACCTGGAATTCGAGGTGTTTGCGTTTCACGTCAGCATAGCTTTTCTGACGATCATGCACAGCTTTCAGTCGGTTTTGTATGCCGACGATCTTTTCAGTGGTTTCATGAATGATTTCTGGGCCAGTGAGTTGTGTATCCCCCACCTCAGTCCAACAAACGGGTGATCAGCACTTACGACCGTAAAGTGCCTCGAAGGGTGCAGCTTTGATGCTGGTGTGGTAGCTGTTATTGTATGAAAACTCACACAACGGTAAGTGATTTTCCCAGTTGTTACCGAAGTCAACTACGCAAGCTCGTAGCATATCCTCCAGTGTTTGTATAGTTCGTTCGCTCTGGCCTTCAGTTTGAGGATGATAAGCTGTACTCATATCTAGACGAGTACCAAGAGATTTTTGTAGTGATTGCCAGAAGCGAGAAGTAAATCGAGCATCTCGGTCAGAGATAATCGAGATGGGTACACCGTGTCTTGACACGATCTCTTTCAGGTAAATTCGTGTCAAACGTTCCATCTTGTCAGTTTCCCTGATGGCTAGGAAATGAGCAGATTTAGTGAGTCGGTCTACGATCACCCAAATGGTATCGCAACCGCTAGAGGTTTTTGGGAGTTTGGTAATGAAATCCATGGTGATTTGCTCCCATTTCCATTCGGGGATTTCCAGTTGATGTAGTAAACCAGAAGGTTTCTGATGTTCGGCTTTAACCTTAGAACAAGTGAGACACTTGCCAACGTAGGTAGCAATGTCGGCTTTCATGTTGGGCTACCAATACAACTCCTTGATGCCATAGTACATTTTGTCGGCACCAGGATGTATAGAGTATTTAAACTTATGTGCCTCGTCCATCACCAAGTCTCGTAAGTTCCCGTAGTTGGGCAACCAGAGTCGGTCAGAGAAGTACTTGGCCCCGTTTGGTTTGGTTTCCAGTTGTTTGTCCATGCCTCGCAAGGCCTCGTGTTTCACATTTTCAGCTTTGAGTGCTTCGAGTTGAGCGGTAAGAATTTGGGTTATCAGGTCGTTGTGTATAGTCATACTAAGCGCTAGGACTCGAAGGGGTTTCACTCGTTCCTTACGACTTAAGGCATCAGCAACAACGTTTGCCTTGCCTGGATGATAACGTATTTCACAGTCGTAATCAGTGAGTAGTTCGACCCAACGGCGTTGTCTCATGTTTAGGTCTTTTTGGTCGAAGATGTGTTGGAGACTTTTGTGGTCGGTGAAAATTGTACACTTGGTCGTATAAGTAGTGTCTCCAGATCTTTAGGGGCGAATACCACTGCCCCCAACTCTAGGTCATGAGTGGTGTAATTCTTTTCGTGGACCTTGAGTTGTCGTGAGGCGTAAGCAATGACTTTGTCTCGTTGCATCAGCACACAACCGAGACCTTGGTGTGAAGCGTCACAATATACCATGAAGTCATCGTTGCCTTCGGGTAAAGATAAGATAGGTGTACTGCAGAGTTTTTGTTTGAGCAGCTGGAAGGCTGACTCCTGTTTATCAGTCCAATCGAATTTCTTTTCCTTTTGGGTCAGTGCAGTGAGGGGTTGAGCTATTTTTGAAAAGTTCTCAATGAATCGCCTATAGTATCCGGCGAGTCCTAAGAATTGTCGTACCTCGGTGGGTGTAGTAGGTGCTTGCCAACCCTTGATGGCTTCGATTTTAGAAGGATCAACACGAATTCCTTGACTGTCAATCACGTGTCCAAGGAATTGTACAGTTTGCATCCAGAACTCACACTTGGAGAATTTGGCATATAACTCCTCGTGCTTGAGTAGTTCTAGAACGGTTTTCAGGTGTTGCGCGTGTTCTTGTTCATTGCGCGAGTAAATCAGAATGTCGTCAATGAAGACGATGACAAGCTTGTCAAGGTAAGGCTTACACACCCGATTCATAAGGTCCATGAATACTGTCGGTGCGTTGGTCAAGCCGAATGGCATAACTTGGAATTCGTAGTGTCCGTAACGGGTTCGGAATGCGGTTTTCGGAATGTCGGCATCTCGAACCCTCAATTGATGGTAACCTGAACGCAGGTCGATTTTTGAATAACAGCTTGACCCTTGAAGTTGGTCGAATAAGTCATCGATTCGGGGAAGTGGGTATCGATTTTCCACAGTCAGTTTGTTCAGTTCCCGGTAATCGATACACATCCTGAACGATCCGTCTTTCTTTTTCACAAAGAGGACCGGAGCTCCCCACGGTGAGGAACTTGGTCGAATGAATCCCTTGTCCAGGAGTTCCTGTAACTGAGTGGACAACTCCTGCAACTCGGACGGTGCTAATCGGTAAGGGGCTCGTGCCACGGGTGCAGCTCCAGGCACAAAGTCAATTTGAAACTCGACTTGTCTGGGCGGTGGAAGGCCAGGCAAGTCTTCAGGAAAGACTTCAGGGAAGTCTCGTACAATAGGCACATCCTCGAGCCGCTTTTCCTCCAACTTCTTTTCTGTTACGTGTGCGAGGATTGCCTGATATCCTTTTCTCAGATATTTTCGAGTTTTCATGCAGGATATGATGTTTATTCTCATTCCACCAGTCTCCCCTTGTATGATCAAAGTTCTACCGGTGACGAGAGGAATACGGACGATTTTCTCGTAACAAACAATTTCGGCGTGGTGTTTGGACAACCAGTCCATACCAACAATAATATCAAAGCTTCCGATTTCAACGGGTATCAGGTCTATAGAGAAAAGTTCGCTTGCTAGGTTTAGGGTGCAATTGCATATTATACTATCGGCTTCAATTAGTTTGCTGTTTGCTAATTCTACGATGTACTTAGCATCTAAGGCAGTGGGGGTAGCATTGAGCAATGGGCTAAATTCATCAGATATGAAACTTTTATCGGCACCAGTATCAAATAAGACTGAAGCGGTTAAGTCGTTGAGAAGAAACATACCCGTAATAACGTTCGGGTCTTGGCGGGCTTCCCCCAAGTTCAACACAAAAGCTCTGCCGTGAGCGTTGGTGTTGTTGTTCCTGTTATTACTTCTCAGCTTTGGACAATCATTCCTGAAATGTCCGGTGTTTCCACACTCAAAGCAAGCCTTTGGTGTGTTAGAGTTTGGGATTGTGGTGTTGGTTCGACAATCTTTAGCTAAGTGCCCGAAACGTTTGCACTTGCTACAAGGGCAAGAACCATCGTGGTGACGGTTGCATCTGGAGCAATAGGGTTTGCTCCCACTGTATCCTTTCTTTTCGTCGGTACCAGCAGCATAGGCCTTTGTAGTATCTGGCCTCTTGTTTTGGTGTTGACTTTGGTTTTGGTTGTGGTTGGGATTCCATTTCCATTTGTTATCCCCAGATCGGTTTCCAGTATCCTTTCCAGCGGATGTTCCACGACGGACTACCTGAGCCATTAAGTTATGTGCCATACGGATGGCACTCTGAATAGTCCCCGGGTTGGACGCAGTTACCATCCCCTGGATCTTGGCTGGGAGTCCCCAGATATACCTTTCGATCCTCTTGTATTCAGGATCGACCATTGTTGGGCACAAAAGTGCCAGCTGGTGGAAGCGGGTAGTGTAACCGGTGATATCATCACCTCTCACTGTGAGGTTCCAGAATTCAACCTCAAGCTGTTGTAGCTCTTCTCTTGGACAGTACTCATCTGTCAGCATCTTCTTCAGATCTTCCCAAGGGAGTTGATAAGCGACATCAATCCCCACAGTTTGGGCGTAGGTATTCCACCAGGTAAGGGCACCATCCATAAAGGTGCAGGTAGAGTACTTAACCTTGCAATCCTCGGTGCAGTTGCAGATTCGAAAAACAGATTCCAGTTTCTCAATCCATCTCAGTAAGCCGATGGCTCCTTCAGTTCCCTTGAAGTTTAATGGTTTGCAGTTCAGAAAATCCTTGTATGTACAAGGTTTGGCAGTTGATACTGTGTTGGTGGTATTTTCGCTGCCCTGGTTTGGATTTGAACCACTGTTTCGCTGTGCCTCTTGAGCAGCCAGGGCATCGGCTACTCCTTGGGCAACGAACTGGGCAAGTTCAGCAGCGGTGAAAGTCTGTTTTCTTGGTGGCATGTTCCTTTAATAAAAAAGTTAGGAGGTATGTGAGATTTTGTACAAGGAGTATGATTATCACGGATGCATATCCATAAGGGGGTAATATACAATATCACTATAGGATAATCAATAACATAAGATGGATATATTAGCAACCACTCAAGGTGCGAGTTCAAAAGGTTACAGAAGTTTAAGTTCACAAAAGATGCCGGGAACGTTACATCCGGTCGGGTTACAAGAGTTTACATAGCTAGCTAATAGGTTACATGATAACCACTGCACTAATCTTGATGTAGGTTGAGTTGTGACAACAGAGAAGTGAGATCGTTAACAGATTCTGCAAGCCTGCTAACCATTCTAAGAGCATCCTCGGTTTCCCGTAGACGCGTCTCGTATTCTTGCAGCCTTGTTTGCAGAACAGAGATTTCATTTTGGTTACTGATCACGTGATTGTGAATAGTTCCCATGGTTTCGATAGTTTCTCCCAGTTGGTCGTGAAGTGTGTCCATGTTATCCGCAGTGTTCTCGTGATCTTCGGAGACTTGGTTGATACGTTCAAGGGCTGTGAGTCTCCAGTTCTCACAAGTCTCCTGCAGTTCTATGTCCATTTCGCGAAGTCGTCGATCATGGTGGTTTAGCCTGGCGGCTAAAGCTGGTATGGAATAGGGGTTAGTTCGAGGTGACATTGTGGTCCTCCTAAAAATCCGTGGATTTTGTGATCCATACGGTTGGGAGCGTGACGAATTGGGTGGTGTGTTTGCCATTCTGAGATAGAGCGTTAGAAAGAATGAGGCCTATATTCATATAATACATATATAATATAGCCTAAGATATTGAGCGAGAGTGAGGCCTATCTATGTATACATGTATATATATCACATAATAGCCTAAAGTGTCTAATCACAGACATGTTTGAGTCCCGGTTTCTCTCGTGGTCAGAGTCAACTAGTGTATCCCTGTTCATCATAACCATTTCAGACCTCACATCATCTTTCTTTAATTGTACATAGTTGATCAGGCTATGTTAAATTAAAGTCGTATGATGTAATTCCTGAACCAGTCATAACTAATAGGGAGATACTGCCTAACGGTCATAGTCTAGGCCCACTAAATGCAACCTAGTTCGCTATAACCTTAGGCTCTGATACCAATCTGTAACACCCCCAAATTTAATGTTGCGCAGAAGCAAGCTTTGGGTGTTACTAATCAATAATCAAGCACCAAAGTATGGCAAACGACCTCTAAATGAGACGTTTGTAAAATAGTTATATTCCCATATGCAATAATGTTTGAAAACATAATGTTTTCGTTACAAAATAAGGTCCCCTAGAGTCCGCGTACGTAGCGGGAGATTCTATTACATAACCATAGTTACAAAAGATAATGCTAAAGAATCTCCGTTAAATGCAGTTTGGAAATCATGCGACTCTAGCTAGTAATCCTGGAGTAATCCTACTCCGTACGTGTACCTGAGAATACATGCTAAAAAGGGTCAACACGAATGTTGGTGAATCTCACAGGTTTGTAAGTAAATAATAGTTTGAACACAAGATTTTTATCAGTTGTGCCCGCAGGCGTAAATCAAGTATCTGCAACCAAGCAAATAAGTAAATATGTATATACCGTTGTCATGAGCTCATAGTCGAAGCTTAACCCGTAAATCGGTGGTACAACCAAGTACCGTATAGTGCCCCCGCGAGTGCCCAATCCAAACACTCGTACGAAACAAATAAAAGTTGCCCGTTTATACATAACGGTTCGTGGTAGCGCTACTACCCCGGGCGGGGAGGGTCAGTCCCTAATGGATCCATTAACTAATATTCGCGCTTAAGTCCATAACTAACGAAACTATGATGGAGGGACTTCAGTGGATTAGTAAGTAACTCATGCAAGCCCGTATATGAAAGTAAGTAGTTTCAGCACTTGTGTTCAAGAAAAATGTAAGCAATGTATCTCACCCCGTAAGTAAAACAGTAAAAATGAGGCTGTAAGACTCACCTGAGTCAAGCAAGCAAGCGTTTAACTTAATAAACGTAAATTCTGAAAGCAGTAGTATTCCGTAGGTTCCGCGAACCCGCAACCTTCTAATGCCCTAAGCATATAAGGCTGTATATATAAGTGAATGTTTCAAAAGATCATTCATGCTAGTTGTCCACTCAACTAGTTATGTCCAAGTAAGTATCCGTTTGTTTAATTAAAAACATTTGCGGCCCGTTGGTGAAGTTTAGGTATGTAATAATAATCTAAACATTATTATAATTCATCGTGTTGTACACCTTACAAAGCGTATATGTAAGTTGGTTATCTGTTATTGACGTTAAATCAAGTATGTCGTGATATTGTATGTATTCAAGGCTTGGTATAAAAAGTATCTCCAAGTTTTTGTTTCATGCGACAATACATTTGGTCCGTGAGTCAAAGAAAGTCAAAGGCCACAATTTATCCGACAATAGGGTACTGCGTCAATAGGATTCTCGGACACTGTTCATGCGAGATTAGTAATTCACGGACTTTGTTTATGCGTTAATGATATTCACGGGTTTTTGTTTATGCGTGAATGAAATTCACGGATTGTGTTTATGCGTGAATGGTTTTCACGGTTTTTGTTTATAAGACAATGGTATTCACGGAGTTGAGATTTCATGCGATAATAATGAGGATTGACGGACCAATGATTTTCTAGAATACAAGTGTTATACTTTGTTCCCACTGTTTACTAAACTCGTTATCACTGTTCGTTATAAACTCGTTACCACTGTTAGTTAATTAACTCGTTACCACTGTTAGTTTATTAACTTGTTACCACTGTTTGTTATAAGCTCGTTACCACTGTTAGTTAATTAACTTGTTACCACTGTTTGTTATAAGCTCGTTACCACTGTTAGTTAATTAACTCGTTACCACTGTTAGTTTATTAACTTGTTACCAGTGTTTGTTATAATCTCGTTACCACTGTTAGTTAATTAACTCGATAAGCCTTTCGATTTGGAGCATTTCTATTCCGATTTATACTTAACCAAAAATCACACATGTTCTCATATATGTCTAGTTCATTTCTGCACTTTATGGTGTTTTTATATGTTCATTTACTATTTTAAAAAAAAATAGTTTCAAGGTGTGGTCAGACTTGGTCCAAAACGGTTATATGTTCAAAGATCGAGTTATACATGAAAAAAAGGACATTTATGGAAATGGTCATACAAGAACTTTTTAAAGTTGACAAAATATGTGAGGTTTTGGCACTGGTCTCATACGTTTTAGTGGTCTATAACTCAAGATATGGTCTCGAGAAGAGGATGAATGTTTCTGTCCGCCGGAACAGTAATGCGCACCTTAACAGAAATATTATTTTAAAATAGTAAACGAAATCAATATGTCACGAAATAGATTTCGTTGGAAATCTAACACCACGAGCTACATTTTAGGCTTAAGAAGCGACCATTTTAGTTAAGAGATGAATCTTATAAAAATCATGGAAGTTGACCCTTTTCTGGACAGAAAGTTAAAGTAGCATTTCAAGTTGTAAAGTGCGTTTCGATTTATGTTTTGGACATATCCAAGTCGAGGGAGTACTAGAACATGTAAATAAACATAAAGCAAGTACTTTAGAAGAGAATGAAGTTCTTACAATGGTTGTTTAGTAGAAGAAAAAGGAAGAAGGAGTAGAGTGCTCGATTCCGCGTGTATTCTTGAAAATCTTCACCGCGGTGATATGGCGGATTGTGGTGGCTTAATGGTGGAATGTGGTGGTTGTTTTTGGGCTGGAACTCTGTGAAAAGAGAGAGAGAGAGAGAGCCGAGATAGAGAGAGAGAAGGAGTAGAGAGTGATAGAGGAAGTATGGTGTGTGAAGGAGTGATTGTGGTAATGTTGAGTATAATTCAAGGAAGGATGGGGAGAGTATGGCAAGCCATACTCTTGCCATTTTTCTGCAGGAATCAGAGGGGTCCCACCCCATGTGGTGTGTAAATTTGTTTCCCCAAAGTTGTGTTGTGTGCGGTGCCCTTTTTCCCGTTCGTTTTACGTTTTAATCAACCGTATAACGTTTTTAAATGTTATAATTGTACGCGTGTAATCGCGATGTTTTTACTTGAAGTATTTTATTAAAATACTTAGTTTTGAGTTATAAAAATATAACTTGATTTTATCTTTGCGTGTCGGGCGCGTTTCACGCGTTTTTGGTCGTTTCTGAGCATTATATATGATACGAAATGCTTGTGAAATATTATCGCAATAATATTTGCAAATAAGTATGTTTATCAAATAATTCCGCATTATTTAATAAATTGTGTTCACCAACGTCCAGTTAAGTCGGAATCCATCCGAGCAAATCGTGTAATATCAATTTATTACGTACGTGTGTATATTCAATATACGTTATATTACAAGCAACTTAGTTCTATTTCAAACCAATCACAAGTAATTACAAGCAAGCTTAGAGTAAATTAATACACCTAAGTACGGGTTATCACAATAACAAAAGAATAGTATGTGATTACAGAAAATAATTAAACCCCTAAGTGGGGGGGAAAATTTCAGAAAATACCAAGTATGGTATATGAAAAGAATGACAATTGCGAACAGAATAAAAATAGTTAGATGATGATTGAGTAATTATTATTTCCTCTAAGCATGAGATTTATTTAATCATGTAAAATATTAGCAACCAAATATATTTGATAAGTGGTGAGAATAGTGATTAGTAGCGAAAGATATGAAAGATACGAAAGAAATTAATTGGTTAGAGTAATTAAGTTATGTTAGCTATAGTGTAATTAGTGTGGCTAATCAAGGTTAGCTATATTTTTGATTAGTTAGCTAACGTCCATTGGTTAAAAATGTAATTAGACTAGCTAATTTATATTAGCTACGTTAACGATTAGATTGTTATCTATGTTAGTAAAAATAAAAAAGAGTGGAAGTAGTTATTTCAGTATAAGGATTCTAGTATATTGCTAGTTTTAATTAATAAAATTGTATTAAGTGATTAGTAGAATTTAGTAAAGAGTCATATGAATTAAAAGAATAAAGCGTATACATAGTGTATGCACATCAATGAAAACAGTTGAATGCACATCTTTATGTGTGCAAGTGGAAAGAATTGAAGATATACCTCAATTTACAATAGTTGTACAAGAGGTGTAATGAATGTTATGTGTACCAGATATTGAATAGCTTAGTAGCAATTTAATAGTAGTTAGTGTTGTACATCATGACGCTCCATAGCGAATAGCAAATGAAATTAAATGCACACAAATTGTGTGTAATTTGATAAAGTATTATGTAGACCATGTCAAGGTTGTATCTTATGTACATCAGTTAATAAATTGAAAGGTGGATCAAGTAGAATTCAATAGTAGTAAGCATTGCACTTTGTGCCAGCAAATAGTTAGCAGTAACAGTGAGCAGTAAACAGAGAATAGTCAGAAGTAAACAATGAAGAGTGATTAGTAGATAGAATAAATTGAGTAATATGCACATGTTGTGCATAAATTAATTTAGTATCATACTTATAGTATGAGTAATAGTAGATCAAAATATTAAGTGATAAGGTTAATTAGTTGTTTATGAGATAATGTTAGCAACATTATGTTATAATTGGTAAGTTATGAGATTGAATAGATATATGTACTACTTAATAGGAATGAAATCAGAGGTTACAGACTCAAAGTGAGTATTAGTAGTAGTATCGGTATAATTTTAATGAAATAAATAAATGTGATATATCTACTTTTGAGGTAGATTAAATTGTTAAAGTGATTAATAGAAAGTAATATCAAAGAAGTATGAGTATTGTTGAAATAGAGGTGGAAGGTTAAGCTTGAATAGTATATGTTCATGTCTGGAGCTAGGAAGTAAAGAATCATATAAAATGATTAACGCTTCAGTGCAAGTAGGGAAAGTGATAAGATAAACAGATAAGAATGACATTCGTGAGGACACGAATAAAATAAGTGGGGGAGAGTTGTAACATCTCAGTTTTTAAAGGTATTATTTTAGTGTACAATAATATATACATTTTTTTAGTTATAGTTATTTTCATAATAAGATATAATAGAAAACGTAAATGGTTGTTCAGTTCCAGACTGCATAGTAAAGAAAATTAAAGAATTTATAAACACAGATACGTGTTTTGTTCCCAGACTCTCAAAACAAATTCCAGACCCTCAAATATATAGAGTAAAAACACAGGAACTATATCCAAGTCAAGAAATCATTGCTAATCTTTGATTTAAGCTTCAAATTATCAGAATCATCTTCCTCTACCTTCCTTCAATCCTTGTAAGTGATTTAATTTCTCCAAGAACCCTAAAAAATGGGTTTTCAAGGGTTTTAGTGTAACACCCTGTTTCTGGGCCTGAAAAATAAATGATTATTTAAATAACGAGAAATAGTTTATTTGGTTTATTTGAAAATAAATAGGTAAAATAATCACAGGATTTATTGTGACTAATAAAATTGTACTTGTTTTAAATTGTTGAATTTGATGGTAAAATAATAATATTTTGATTCACGGGTATTTTCGGGTTCCAGGCAATAGGATTAGAAGGGGGATAAAATATACACTAATTAAAATGGGAGTCGGTTGTGAGACCGACCTAATTTCTTCTAAAATTTTCTTGTATTTCATTTATTCCTATTTTCACATAGCTTTCATGAAACGCCCTGGACTGAATTTTTTTTTTTTTTCAATTTCATCTTTGACAACATTATTTAATTATTGGAAAACGTATTAGGTCCGTATAATATCTCTAGTATCATTTCATAACTTAAAACATAAATTTCTAGAACTAAGCTAGTACAACCTTATTTTAGTCATATACTCCAACTAAAACAAACTTTTTTTAGTCATATACACTAGCTAGAACAAAATTGCTTCACTACAGCTAGAACAAGCTTGTTTTACTCATATGCAACAACTAGAACAAACTTGTTTTAGTAGTAAAACAGACTCAGATTTTAGAGCCAATTTCAAACGCGCATAAGTTTTAAACGGTAAGGAATTTGACCCTGAAAATTTGCAGGCACACTCATAAATCAAAATAAAGACTTCCCTTTTTGTACTTTTCCAAATTTCACCATAACTCAAGAATTAGACGTGTGACTCATTTTCAACTAAAAAGGGCTAATTAGTGGACATGCTAAATTTCAAACCACAAGGATTTAGAAGCTGGACCTTTAACCACACATTTCTACTATCAAAACAAAGTTGTGAGACTTCTTACCACACTCTTAACCTCTATCTAACTTAACGTGGTCTATTGATGCTATTTAAGACCCATCTTGACCCACTGACCCAAAGGAGCTATTTTGACTCATTCTATGGTCATTCACCAACCATAATTGACCAATAGAACATTTGACTTCCCAACCTTTCAAATACATACATAACCAAAATGACAAGTATACTATAACATGTCCTTTTACACTTTCTACAACATTTTTATCCATTACATGCCATATTCTACTACTAAACCACACAATTACTTTTCTTTACTTATAACTTTACAACATGTCAAAACATTGTTTGAGTGGGCTTTCAAGGGCTTCAAAACGACAATTAAAAGAGAGGAGCTTGTGTAGCTTACAACAAGCTTGCAATTCCACGTCTAGTCTTTACTTGCTTCCTTTCCCTTACCACTTCCACTTGTACCTACAACATAAGCTAAACTAATTAAGCACTTTGCTTAGTGAGTATAGGTATAACTAATCAAATTATGCATTATAACATAAAAGCATATAATAAATAAGGAAATTGGATTACTTCCCTTTTCTTACAATTCTTTGTTCACAATACTAATCACATGTGCACATTTCTAATCTTTCATTTAGCTAATCTCGATTAGCTAATCTAATCACATTATTAGCTAACATAGTTAGCTACTAATCAATACCATAGCTAACCTTGGTTAGCTATGCTAATCACTTTATGGTTAATAATCATTAACTATACTAATCACATATTTTCATCATATTGAATTTCTAATAACAACTAATCATTCCATATACTCACCTTGATTTGTTGCACAACTTGTAACAAGATGATCAAACGATGATTACCCTTCTTTAACACCTAATACACATACATATAACACATATATATCAATTACTAATCATACTTTCAACTACTTAATCATCTAATTCCCTTCTCCCCCACTAGTTACATACTATCTTTACCTTACTAGGTTAACTAATTTCATTCTAACAATCAAAATCATAGCTTTAATATGTGATTAAACTATTTTCTCGAGGTTACTAACATCAACTCACACTTTAACACTTGTATTTTAACTAATTCACATGGTTCATAAGAAACCTCATGAACCCTAATCATAATCTTTCATTTTCACTATAAAATTGAGTTTATACATATCATTTATAAACTAAATTAACACTAGTTAATCAATTACAAGCCCTAATTTCGGATTAATTCATACCAATTAGCTAAAACCCATGAAAACCCAAGTTTTAGGGTTCTTGAAGAGAAGAAACAACTTACAATAGTTAAAGGATGATAGGAGATGATGATTCTTGATAATTTGAAGCTTGGATTAAAGATTTAAAACTGATTTCTTCTTTGCTTTTGGCTCCTGCGATTTCTATCAATTTCTATTTTGGTTCTGGGCTTCTTTGGAAGATACAGGAAGAAGACACGTACTATGTCTTTTAAATTTCTTTTAATTTCTATACTACACAGTCTGGAACTGAACATCTGTTTACATTTTCTACTATATCTTATATTTAAAGGATCAATAATTAAAAAGATGTATATATTATTGTACACTAAAATAATACTTTAAAACTTATTTGTATTTACTAAAGTAATACCTTAAAAATTAAGGTGTTACAACTCTCCCCCACTTATTTTGTTCGTGTCCTCACGAACCATTCTTGATGTACCGCAGGGTAATATAGCATCATCCACTCCTCTGGTTCCCAAGTAAATTCTGACCCCTTCCTATGACGCCACTGAACTTTAACTATCGAGACTGATTTATTTCTAAGCTGTTTCACTTTCTGATCAAGAATTCTAACTGGTTCTTCTACATAACTCAACTTCTCATTTATTTCTATTTCTGTCAGTGGCACATAAGAAGTTTCATCTGCTTAAGACTTTCTGAGTTGAGACACATGAAATGTGTTATGAATTCCTGCAAGCTCTTTTGGTAACTGTAATCGATAAGCAACTTTCCCAATTCTATCCATGATTTCAAATGGTCCAATATATCTTGGACTCAACTTTCCACGCTTTATGGAATCGAATAATTTCTTTCCAAGGTGAAACTTTAAGCATCACTTTATCACCAACCTAAAATTCAATAGGTCTTCTACGCTTGTCTGCATATGACTTTTGTCGATCTTGGGCCATCTTCATTCTCTCTCTAATCTGATCAATCTTTTCTGTGGTCATCTGTACAATATCTGTACTACCAAGTTCTCTTTGACCAACTTCACCCCAACAAATTGGAGTTCAGCATTTTCTACCATATAGCATTTCATACGGTGGCATTTTAACTGAAGAATGATAACTGTTATTATATGAGAATTCCACCAAAGGAAGATGAATATCCCAACTGCCACCGAAATCAATGACACAAGCTCTGAGCATATCCTCAAGAGTCTGAATGGTACGTTCGCTTTGACCATCAGTTTGAGGATGAAAAGTTGTACTGATATGCAATCTAGTTCCTAGATCTTCTTGAAATTTATTCCAGAATCGTGAAATAAAGCGAGTATTACGATCTGAAACAATAAAGAGTGGAACCCCATGTCTGGCAACAACTTCTTTAACATAAATATCAACTAACTTTTCTGAAGAAAAAGTTTCTTGAATGGGTAAGAAAATAGCACTTTTCGTCAGCCGGTCCACAATCACCCAAATAGTATCGTGTTGCCTAGAGGTCTTTGGCAATTTTGTAATGAAATCCATGGTGATGTGTTCCCATTTCCACACTGGTATATCCAATGGCTGGAGTTTACCGTGAGGTTGTTGATGCTCAGCTTTAACTTGCAGACAAGTAAGACAATTCTGAACATGTTTAACTATATCACGCTTCATACCTGGCCACCAATAGTCACGTTTTAAATCACGATACATTTTGGTAGCACCAGGATGAATAGAATATTTGGATTTATGAGCTTCGTCTAACAACATTTTCTTTACTTCACTCATCCTTGGTATCCAAATTCTACCGTAACGAGTCTTTAATCCCTTGGAATCATTTACTAATTCTGAAAGTTGACCAGCTAATCGTTGTTTGTTTGGATCATTTGCTGCTAAAACCTCGGTCTGAGCAGCTTTAATAGAATCAATTAACTGAGGAAGAACAGTCATTTGAAGAGATTTCATTGAAAGAATATTATGATTAGCTTTTCTGGTAAGAGCATCCGCTACAATGTTAGCTTTACCAGGGTGGTAAAGAATGTCGCAATCATAATCTTTCACTAAATCTAGCCATCTTCTTTGACGGTTGTTCAAGTCACGCTGATCAAAGAAATACTTGAGGCTTTTGTGGTCTGTATAAATTGTAAACTTAATACCATAAAGATAATGGCGCCAAATTTTAAGAGCAAAGACCACAGCTGCGAGTTCAAGATCATGAGTGGGGTAGTTCTGCTCATGTGATTTTAACTGACGTGAAGCATAAGCAATAACTTTCTCACATTGCATAAGAACACACCCTAATCCAAGTTTTGAAGCATCACAATAAACTACCATATCCTCATTACCCTTGGGTAAAACGAGAATAGGAGCTTGACTGAGCTTTTCCTTTAACGTCTGAAATGCTTTAGACTGTTCTTCTCCCCACTTCCACTGAACGCCTTTTCTAGTCAACTGTGTCAAAGGAGTAGCAATCTTTGAAAAACCCTGGATAAAACGACGATAATAGCCAGCTAGGCCAAGAAAACTCCTGACTTCAGTGGGGCTCGAAGGAGGGTCCCACTTCATAATCGCTGCTATCTTGGAGGGATCAACCTGAATACTGTGAATATTGATCACGTGTCCAAGAAATTGAACTTCTCGTAATCAAAACTCACATTTAGAGAATTTAGCATATAATCTTTCACGCTGAAGTGTTTCCAGAACCTACCTAAGATGTACTGCATGATCATTTTCACTTTTAGAATAAATGTGAATATCATCGATGAAAACTATAACAAATATATCAAGCATGGGCCGACAAACTCGGTTCATCAGGTCCATAAAGGAAGCTAGTGCATTGGTCAAACCAAATGGCATAACCGTGAATTCAAAGTGACCATATCGAGTACGAAAAGTTGTTTTCGAAATATCTTCTTCTCTAACTTTTAACTGATGGTAACCAGAACGAAGATCAATCTTTGAAAAGAAACTGGCACCCTGTAACTGGTCAAATAAATCATCTATTCGAGGTAATGGATACTTATTCTTAATGGTCATTTTATTGAGTTCTCGATAATCTATACACATTCTTAAAGAACCGTCTTTCTTTTTCACAAATAAAACTGGAGCTCCCCAGGGTGAACTACTAGGACGAATGAAACCTTTATCAAGAAGTTCTTGCAACTGTTTCACCAATTCTTGCATTTCTGTAGGAGCCAATCGATAAGGAGTTTTAGAAATTGGAGCGGCTCCAGGAACAAGATCAATTCGGAATTCCACTTGTCTATCAGGTGGAACACCTGGAAGTTCATCAGGAAATACTTCGGGAAATTCCTTTACAATTGGAATATTAGAAAGTTCTGGAACACATTTAGAATTATCAACCACATGTGCCAAATAGGCTCGACACCCGTGTGACAATAATCTTTTAGCTCGAGCAAAGGTACATACAGGAATAGATTGTTTAGAACGTTCGCCATAAACAGTAACTTCTTTTCCACTAGGGGCTTTAAGGAAAACTACCTTCTCATGACAGTTTATCATACCCCTGTTCTTCCCCATCCAATCCATTCCTATAACTACATGAAATTCTCCCATCTGCATGGGAATTAAATCTATTCTAAATATTTCACCACCTATCTCAATACTACACCCTTTATATACATCATTAACAATCACTAATTTACTATCTGCAATTTTCACTTCTAAAGGGTGATCTAGCTTAGAAATAGGGGCATTTAAACGTTCACGGAAAGTAAGTGATTCAAAAGATTTTGTGGCTCCATAGTCGAATAAAACATGGGCAGGTATAGTATTAACGATGAAGGTACCTGTCACCACGTCATGGGACTCCTTAGCCTCTTCTGCTGTAATCTGAAATGAATGACCCTTTGATCTCTGCCCACCTGCCTCTCTCTTCCTTTCAGTTTCTTTTCTCTCTTCATTCCTTTTCATGTCTTCCATTCTCACAGGGCAATTAGCTTGCAAATGATCTTCCTTAAAACAGTAATAACACAAACGGTAAGGGTTAGGACAATTAGCTGCAATATGTCCCTGTTGATGACACTTGTAACACGCAGTACTTCCCAACTGGCATTCTCCTGGATGTTTTCTTCCACATTTATTGCACTTAGGAAATTCTCACGTTGGAGCCTGTGACTTTCGGGTTTGTTGTTGAGATTGAGGTTTTTATTGTTGTTGGGATTGTTTGTCCCCATATCTAGGCTTCTTAGAAGGGGTCTGAGATAATGTTGACTGCTCAGCTCTCCTTTTCCTTGCTGCCTCTATTTTAATATGTATTTCTTTCTCTCGTGTCAACCCCTTATTCATCATTCTTGTAATAGAATCATAAATAGTCGGGTCTATGGATTCTCTAATTTCAACATTCAAATATCGATAGTAATGATCATTCATAAGTTTAATGTTTGAAGTATAGTCTGGACAAAATTGAGACTTATCATAGAAAGTATTAGTATACTCAGCTACCGACATTTTCCCTTGATCTATTGCAAGAAATTCTCCCTTCAACTTTTCTATCTCAACCATTGGAGCAAATTCTGCTAAAAACTTTTCTTTGAAATCACTCCAAGGTAACCTTGCTGCTTCCTCGGCACCATAAGCTTTCACTTGTGTACCCCACCAATCCTGTGCACTGCCCTTTAACTGATGAGCAGCAAATAGTATGCGTAATCTTTCAGGACAATCACATATCATGAAGGTTTCCTCAATTTTACTTAACCATCGGTGACTAAGGATCGGATTTCTTTCTCCTTGAAATTCTGGAGGAGTACAGTTTGCAAAATTCTTAAAATCAAATCTCTCCATTTCTTTATTTATCTATCTCTGGGCAGCTAAAAGTTCAGCATTATGTTGAGGATCTGTTAAAATAGGATGTTTTTGCTCAAATTCTACTAATCGAGTGGTAATTATCTGTTCCATTCTAGAGTATACAGCTCGGGAAAACTCTCGTAAGGACTGTCCTATAATATCTTTCAACACTGCTCTATCTTGGAGGTTTACGTTACTCCCAGAAACGTTCTCTTCTCGAATAGGAGAACGTGCATGAGATCCCACAACATTCTCGTTGGTAGGTGCATCCATTTTCTAAAAAATTAAGAACCTTAGTTTATACATTATCTGCTAACACAAAACAAATGTACATAGGCTTACTAAATCGAACCACTGAAAACGAAGTTCATTCTTTCTCTTTTATATTTAACAACTTTGAATCTCCCATGTATCATAGTATAGTATAACTTCGTTGGCGAGACATAGTCATATTATACTAATAACACATTTCTATTCAAGGTTCTTAAACACAAGCAAGTCGAAGTAAAACTGTTCTCAAGGTCACTTAACTATTCGCATAACAAAATACTAAAACAAAACTGTAACATCTAATCATGCATTGATACATGGTTTAAGTTTAAGCAATCCTACTGTGGATTACATAAATCTCTTAAACCATCGCTCTGATACCAACTTGAAACGCCCTGGACTGAATTTTTTTTTTTTTTTCTATTTCATCTTTGACAACATTATTTAATTATTGGAAAACGTATTAGGTCCGCATAATATCTCTAGTATCATTTCATAACTTACAACATAAATTTCTAGAACTAAGCTAGTACAACCTTATTTTAGTCATATACTCCAACTAAAACAAACTTGTTTTAGTCATATCACTAGCTAGAACAAAATTGCTTCACTCCAGCTAGAACAAGCTTGTTTTACTCATATGCACCAACTAGTATAAGCTTGTTTAGTAGTAAAACAGACTCAGGTTTTAGAGCCAATTTCAAACGCGCATAAGTTTTAAACGGTAAGGAATTTGGCCCTGAAAATTTGCAGGCACACTCATGAATCAAAATAAAGATTTCCTTTTTTGCACTTTTCCAAATTTCACCATAACTCAAGAATTAGACGTGTGACTCATTTTTGACTAAAAAGGGCTAATTAGTGGACATGCTAAATTTCAAACCACAAGGATTTAGAAGCTGGACCTTTAACCACACATTTCTACTATCAAAACAAAGTTGTGAGACTTCTTACCACACTCTTAACCTCTATCTAACTTAACTTGGTCTATTGATGCTATTTAAGACCCATCTTGACCCATCTTGACCCACTGACCCAAAGGAACTATTTTGACTCATTCTATGGTCATTCACCAACCATAATTGACCAATAAAACATTTGACTTCTTTTCAACCTTTCAAATACATACATAACCAAAATGACAAGTATACTATAACTTGCCCTTTTACACTTTCTACAACATTTTTATCCATTACATGTCATATTCTACTACTAAACCACACAATTACTTTTCTTTACTTATAACTTTACAACATGTCAAAACATTATTTGAGTGGGCTTTCAAGGGCTTCAAAATGACAATTAAAAGAGAGGAGCTTGTGTAACTTACAACAAGCTTGCAATTCCACGTCTAGTCTTTACTTGCTTCCTTTCCCTTACCACTTCCACTTGTACCTACAACATAAGCTAAACTAATTAAGCACTTTGCTTAGTGAGTATAGGTATAACTAATCAAATTATGCATTATAACATAAAAGCATATAATAAATAAGGAAATTGGATTACTTCCCTTTTCTTACAATTCTTTGTTCACAATACTAATCACATGTGCACATTTCTAATCTTTCGTTTAGCTAATCTAATCACATTATTAGCTAACATAGTTAGCTACTAATCAATACCATAGCTAACCTTGGTTAGCTATGCTAATCACTTTATGGCTAATAATCATTAACCATACTAATCACATATTTTCATCATATTGAATTTCTAATAACAACTAATCATTCCATATACTCACCTTGATTTGTTGCACAACTTGTAACAAGATGATCAAACGATGATTAACCTTCCTTAACACCTAATACACATACATATAACACATATATATCAATTACTAATCATACTTTCAACTACTTAATCATCTAATTCCCTTCTCCCCCACTAGTTACATACTATCTTTACCTTACTAGGTTAACAAATTTCATTCTAACAATCAAAATCATAGCTTTGATATGTGATTAAACTATTTTCTCGAGGTTACTAACATCAACTCACACTTTAACACTTGTATTTTAACTAATTCACATGGTTCATAAGAAACCTCATGAACCCTAATCATAATCTTTCACTTTCACTATAAAATTGAGTTTCTAAATATCATTTATAAACTAAATTAACACTAGTTAATCAATTACAAGCCCTAATTTCGGATTAATTCATACCAATTAGCTAAAACCCATGAAAACCCAAGTTCTAGGGTTCTTGAAGAGAAGAAACAACTTACAATAGTTAAAGGATGATAGGAGATGATGATTTTTGATAATTTAAAGCTTGGATTAAAGATTTAAAACTGATTTCTTCTTTGCTTTTGGCTCCTGCGATTTCTATCAATTTCTATTTTGGTTCTGGGCTTCTTTGGAAGATACAGGAAGAAGACACGTACTATGTCTTTTAAATTTCTTTTAATTTCTATACTACACAGTCTGGAACTGAACATCTGTTTACATTTTCTACTATATCTTATATTTAAAGGATCAATAATTAAAAAGATGTATATATTATTGTACACTAAAATAATACTTTAAAACTTATTTGTATTTACTAAAGTAATACCTTAAAAATTGGGGTGTTACATTTCATCTCACCAAAAAGCTCACAACATCAAGAAACTATAACTTTGAAACAACAAACCTTTGTGTGATTCTGATAACTAGCAGCAACTTCATCATCTCCATCTTGTTTACCTTCATCTTCATCCAACAAATAAGCAGAAGGAAACTCAGTGACATTAGACAACTGAGTTTAGAGACTGGAATATCGGTGAGTGGTAACTGTATTCTTCTGTTCAATTCTGTTGTAACAAGTTTGGTACAACGGATGAACACTTTGGTAACTGGTTATAGACTGTTTAGTTTACTGGGTTATAGTTATTGTTGATTGGTTATTTATATTCAGTATTGGCATGATTATTGTACAATATATGATTCTTAGCCCCTGGGCATATTTGACTACGTGAGTTATTCAGAGGTCAATATTGGTTGGGTTTGTTGCTATTGTTTGGCTGGCGGGGTTTCTGATACACATCGTTGATGGATGAACCCTAGTAAGTGAAGATAGCTTCAAACTATCGGTAAATCACTGTGATGGCATACCAGTGGTTTAAAGTGTTCTTGTGATGGCATACCAAGAACCGCCGATCCTCTTTGATTGTGTTGGGTTATGTTTATTTGTTGTATGAATTGTTATTTCTGAATTGAACTGTCGGATACAGTTTCATTCACTTAGCAGTTGAGCTAATCCCACCATGTTTAACATTTTGCAGGTTTTGGTTAGATTATGGATCGGGTTGTAGATACAAAATGGAATGTTTGACTGTCACGCGCTTACTCTGAGTTTTTGGAAAATTAAAGACATGTTTTGGATGGTTAAAATAACACCCGAAAACAAGTATATGTTTTAGTATATATATATATATATATATATATATATATATATATATATATATATATATATATATATAATGTGATGTTGGAAACTTGTTACTTTTGGGCATATGTAAATATGATAATTATAGTTTGGGACGCGCTTCCACCCAAAATTTGGGGTGTTATATTTAGTTAATTGGTATGATTAAATCCGAAATTAGGGCTTGTAAATGAATAACTATTGTTAGTCTAGTCTAGTAACGATGAGTAGAAGTTCAATTTCATCTTAAAGGTGAAATATGATGATTAGGGTTCATGGGGTTTCATGAGTTTTGGTTCATTAGTTACTTTTAATCTGAAATTGAGATTAGTAATTGATTAGTTTGATGTTAGTTAGTGTTTTTATGATCATTAGTAACCATATTACTTAATTAAAGTGATGAATTCATGATTAGTGTTCTCGAGTGAATTTAGGGGTTTTGCTAAATCCTTGTAAATTCATGTAATAAGATTTAAAGTGTAATTAGAAGTGTTAATAGAATATGATTATGGTGTGGAGCAAGTAATTAAAGTGTTAAGTTGATTTTAAGATGTTGAGTTAAAACTTAATCATGAATATGAAATATGAAAGTGATTAGTTAATGAAAAGTGATTATGAATTCATGAGTTAGTAATAACTCAAATGATTAGTAGTTGAAAGAATTGTATAGTATGATAAGAATTATGAAAGTGTAACTAGCTAGCTTAGATAAAGTAAAAGAAAGTTAATTAAAGTACGAAAAAGATGTTAGATGATTATTAGTTAAAGTGTGATTAGTTGTTCATAATTGTTTTTGATTAGTAGTTAAATTGATTAGATAATCATATGCTCACTAAGCTTTATGCTTAACTCGTTCAGTGTTTTATGTTGTAGGTACTTGGGTTGGTTGAACCAGTGGGCTAGAACGAATAGATAATGATTGCGAGAATATAGCGTGGAATGGAGCTTGCTTACGGTTAGAAAAGCTTCTTATTCTTTTAAATTATCGTTATGATTAGCCATTGTGTAAATCGCCCAAATGAGTTTTGACACGAATTAGTTAAAGTGTAAAAGGGGTCAAAGAATTATGTTGTGTAGAGTTGACTTAGCAAAGTCAAAGGGGAAAGAAGGGAAGAAACGTTTAGTAAGAATGTATGTGTTATAAATGGGAAAGAATTGAAATAGTGTAAAGTGAGGAAAGTATATTTTGGGTTGATTTTAGTGTTGATCTATAGTCAACTATGTTGAAATGGTCAAACGTGAGTGCAAGATGTAAGAGAAAGAGTCAGAGATGTGACACTTGTTGCTATTGCCTTAAGTGTCAAATGTAAAGTAGAAAATATTGGTAAAGTGTGAAAGTCAAACATTAAGTGATTGTATTTTGACATGTTAAAAGAAAGTGTTCAAAATGGTCCGAAAAGGGATTACAGTCTAGATTTTTAATAAAAACGTATTTTGAAAAAGTGTAAAAAGGGAAACCTTCATTTTAGTGTAGTGAAGGTGTCTGCAAAATTTTATGACCTAACTCTTTGTTGTTTGTGAGTTATACTCGTTCAAAGTTCGTAAAATGGTAATTAGTGAAACTGTGCTGCAGGTTCTGCCTGAGCCGGAGTACCCGGCGGGTAGCCAGGGTACCCGGCGGGTAAGTGAGGTAAGCCGGCGGCTCTCCTAGCCTACCCGAATGCTCCCAGAGTCTTTAAACCGCGAATTGATTCTGTTTAACCAAATGTTAATTCACCTGGCATGTTAGATGGGGAACCCGGCTGGTGTACAGGATTACCCGACGGGTAATGCATGTACCCGGCAGGTACTGACCTTTTTATATCTATTTTGGTTTTGAGTTTCAGAAGTACAATACATTAATACAGATAATGAGACCATTTATAATATGTTTTCAGTTTAAAAAAAAAAAATCTTTCAGATTTCAGGGCGTTTCACCGACGTTCAAGGTCATCGTTCTATCTCACCGTGCCAAACCCAACGTTGGATCAAACGATTTATTCTTTTTTTTTCCTTTTTCTTTTTTCTGATTTGTTCCAAATTATTTTTGTGGGCATCTTGTTATATTTGAAAGTTGAAATCAACATCAATTTGAACATCGAGCACAACGACAACCATTCCTTATGTTCTAATAGGTATAATTATTAACTTATAGCTGAAGTTGGAAATTCTATAATTGAGAATTCTTTTCAAAAGTTATTTGTTAAATTTACCGTTCCAATGGATTTTAGAGGTTACTTTTTCAACAATCCTTAAAAAATTTATTTCATGTTACCGAAGGAACTTCTAATTCACAAGGGTTACGATAACTTTAAATTCAATTCAATGAAACTTACGATAACTTTAAGTTATTAAACAGTAAGCCATTGTTTCCCATGTCTTTGTTATGACAGTAGTAATAAAAGTGTGAGAAAAATTTTGTATTTGGCAATTGGCAGACGAAATCAGATCTCTATCCACACTTCTCCTCACCACCAATCTCATCTCATTACCTTTAAATCAAAAATAATGAAAATCAAAAACAAAAAATATCAGAGTCTGCACTGCACATGACCGTAACCCGCCGCACTCACACCACTATCCCTAACACCTGTCAGGATTATTTCCCCACAAGGGTATTTATGTCTTTTCCACCTCCTCCCATGAGGGTATAACCGTCAACCACAATTCCATTACGTTCCATTATTTTCACGTCAACCCAATAGAGTCTAGTACCTACAAAATAACCCCTTTAGAATTCTAACTTTACAAGAAATGCCCGTTTTCTTACTTTCCAATCTCATGCCAACCATGACTAGCTGATTAGTCGCTATTTTTGGTAATAATATAATTTAAAAGGTACGTATTTTTTTCAATACAAGAAATTGAAAAGATAATTTTAGTTGAAATCTAAAAAATATAAAAAAGCAGAAGAAAGAAGATTAGGTAAAAAAAAAACGTTTATGGTGGCTTCTAATCATGTTGATTAAAAGTACAAGGGGTAAAAATGAAACAGAAAACGCCCATTTTGCTTACATGCAAAGCATAACTGCCACGTGTAGGAAGGCGTGTCGAGGCAGTCCAACAACAAGTGCAGAAACGGAAGCGGCGACGTGGGGCCCACTTGCCTTCCATTCTCCCGCCTCTTCAACTCACGATTGTCGATCCCTGCTAAATAACGGCCGTACAACCATAAAAACCGGGACTATGGGTCCCACTACCCCTCCATCCTGTATCATTTTATTTATTTACATCTTTATTAAATTAAATAAAAACTCAATTTTTATTTTTTCACATTAAATTATTTTTTATCGTTTTGAAACAAAAAAAAACACCAACTACTTTTACAAAAAAACACAATTAGCCTATATAGACACACTAAAAGTTACTCCTGAATTTATGAGCTTAAATCCTTATTATAAATCTATGATAATAATAAATTAAGTGAGTATATGTTTATTTGGTGATTTCACATGGAAGTAGGGTGAGACTGTGAGAGTATGCACATAATGGGACCCAAAAGTACACAACACACCAACCCGACCCGTATATCCAATGGTCTTTAACCTGCGTACAATACCCTGACCAAAAGCAAAAAGAAAAAACCCTCTTGTTCCCTCACCCTCATCAGTACGCGCGTGCTGTTCACTGTCCCATCGACTACCACTATCCTTCATCCTCCATATTTATATACCCCCAACACTTGACACCTTCTTCCCCCCATTAAATATCTCTCCTTCTCTCTCCCCCTCTAAATCTTGACGGACGGCGTGAACCCCATAATTGCAACCCCCTTTTATAACCCACCATAATAATAATCTTCCGGTGAAATCACATCTCAATGGCTCAAGAACTAGCCGACGGCGAGTTTTGGTTACCACCGGAGTTCCTTAACGACGAAGACATACTCATGGACTTCGTTCCCGGAAAACCCATCTCCGGCAACAGCAAAAGCACTTCTGGTTTTTACGGGTTTGACTCGTTCGGGTCGAAGTCGGATCTGAGTTCTCCGGTGGAGTCTCTGTTGGGCTCTACCGAAACCGAAAGTGACGAAGATGAGTATCTTAACGGGTTAACCCGAAAGTTCACCAACACAACTCTTCACAATGATTTCAGTAGTTTCACCTTTGAAAGTCACCACCACTCAAAGGTAACATTCTATTTCTTTTTCATACTTCTTTTATGTTTGAATCTCTAATTTTTTTATTACTAATTTTGGGTTTTTTTTTTTGTAATAACGATGAACAGTCGGCAACGAGGATGATGGCCGGCTCGCCACAGTCAACTTTGTGTGGATGTAAACATGGTTCGAGTAGCAGGGGAAGTCCTAACTGTGTTTCACCGCCGTTAACGGCGCCGGAAGTTAACCGTAAGGAACCGTCGTGGGATCTGTTGTACGCTGCTGCAGGTGAAGTTGCTCGGATGAGAATGGTTGAAGAAGCCGCTGCTCGTTACTACTTGAATTCACAACCACCGCGCAAAACTGCCTCAAACCCTAAACTCCGTTATCAGCAACTGCAAGTTGCTCAAGTAAGTTTATAACTTTAAATAATACCCATTTATCTTCATTAAAGCTCTTTAAAATGTTACTTTATGATGATAATTATTATTTTTTGATAAAATAACTAGTTTCAGCAGTTGAAGCAGCAACAAATGGCGAAACAACAGCAGTATTTGCAAATGATTCAACAACAAAACCGAACAAGGAATGAAAACGGTAACGGTCGGCCGTTACCCGCTTGGCCAACGCAGCAGCCCGGGTCGGGTATGCGGGCTGTGTTTCTAGGAAACCCTAACGCTGCTAAACGAGAGTCCACGGGTACGGGTGTGTTCTTGCCTCGTCAAATCGGAGCCCCGGCTGAACCCATCAAAAAAAGAGGTACAATACTACTATATTCTTTTACCCTTTACTTTTTATTACAGCATTACTTTTTCACTTTACCTTTATTGTTTTATTTTACGAGTAGTAAAGTAAATTATATCATTGTTTCTAGATCTGACTTAATTTATTTTTTTATTATCATTATTTTTGTAGGTTGTTCAACTGTTTTACTACCGGATAGAGTGGTTCAAGCTTTGAACCTAAACCTGAAATCAATGGAAGCCGCTGACGTGGCAGAAGCGGAGATGATGTTCCGGAATGGTGTGATGATGGGTCAGCAAAGGCGAAATAACCACCGGCAACCACCGGCGGAGTTCCGGCTACCGCAAGAATGGACTTACTGAAGAAAGTATGCAAAAAATGATGTTAGGGATTTAGGGAAAATAGGATATAATAGTAGCATTAGTAGTAGTATAGAATATGATGATGATGAAGAAGATGATTTTTAAAAGTGGTTTTTGGTTTGTTTTTTTTTTTTTATATTTTAGTGTTGATGAATGGGGGATGAAGAATAAAGAAATTTGGTGATTACCAGCAGCAAGATTCTCTGTTTTGGGATAGAAGGAGAATTTCTGTTGGGTTTTTTGGTTTTAATTTGACTGTTTTTTAGAGAATGAAATGATTAATAAGTAACAAAGATTATAATGGTGAAGAATTAGACTATAATTTAATACAAGTGTAACTGCTATTTTTGTGACAGTTTTTAATTGTATCGGTGCTTTTGATCATGTTTTGTTGACAGCAAAGATTTGTTTACTCGTATCTGTGCTTTGTAGTGTCTTGTGCCACTGTGATGTGTTACCGATGTCGTTGCTAATTTATGTTTGTTCATTAATCGTCTACTGGAATGAAATTTACAAATGTTTTAGTACGGTTTTGAATATTTTATACACCGCCGAACTCACCCAGACATTAGCTTAGGGCAAGAGGGTTGCAATGCTGTTTCAAGCAGGAACTGGGGATCAAAGTTCCATTGATTTATTTAGGTTAGGGCAAGAGGGTTGCAATGATGTTTCAAATTCGCTGTGTTACCTGATTCCACTTATTTCTATTCTTCATATCCACTAATAATACATCAAAACATATATAAAAGCAAAGGTAATGTTGGATTTGTTAAGTGAAAAATTGCATTATTCATCAACTTTGGATATAATAACTATAAGTATATTTCATATATAAATGGTTCATACTTTGTGGGTTTGTGTTCTCCTTGAAAAGAGCTTTGCAACAATATAAGATATGTTCAAAATGAAGTTACGGTGAATGAGATATCGAAACATAGTTGGAAGCATAGTTTGAGAATTAGAAAAGATCCCACATCGACCCTGTTGCTACAACGAACAAATGTATCTAACTAGTAGTTAATTTCACTACTGGGATATGCTTGAAATACTCGCTGACAGAAACATCAATTCTTCCAATAGTTCGGAGCGGATCAGATGTGTACTTGAAACACTAATAACAGACACAACCGTTAGCCTCATTAAAAGGGTGAAGGGGATTCCCCCTTTTGACCAAGCTCGGGCGTGAGAATAAGTATGTGAACTGAATGGAATGGGTGGGGGTCAGAATTAATTGCGTGTAGTAAATGAGAGCAAAGTATTCATTGGCCTCCTTACCTTATGACCATTGAGTGGTATTTATACCTTCATGACTCAAACCCTTGTTGTATTGTCGGCATGTCTTCTTGCTTGCTTTCGTTGCCTTGGAGTTGGCTATTACCATATTGGTGTATGTTTCCACTTTTGCTCTAGGCATGGTTTGCTTGTTCCCAATGCGAATATTTGTATTTTCGATACGTCACCCATGGATTTGACAACGCACCTGCTATGTTTCTGACCGTTGACCCTTACTGTTCACGTCTCGTTTTCTGGAGGTGTTTTGGTTTGCTCATTGCTTCCTTTCGGGTTTGGCTTCGATGCTTGGATTGGCATAGGGATATTTCTTACTATGTTGGCTAACATCTTTTCTTGTTACTAGACGTTAATAGATCTTGGGTTGGCATAGGAATTTTTGGCCCTATGCTTGGCTAGCATCTTTCCTTGTTACTAGTCGTGAATAGATCTTGGGTTGGCATAGGGATATTTTCGGCTTGGATCATAACTGAATGGCGGGTACATCATCAGCCCCCCAATCTAGTATGTCATTTTTTCTCAAACGACATAGTAGATTTATGTAAAAATGAATATATATATATATATTTGGTTTTGTTAGCGATTCCCTATCGGTACCCGAAGTATGTATCGGTTTGTACGCTAAAATAAAAGAACCTGTAACATTTCCCGTGGGGTTTTACTGATATCTGACTTGATTGATTTGACCTTTGCCATCCCCCTCTTTTTTATATAGCTATTATTACTACCTATGTAGTAGCTTCTACCTTCCTTCTCTTTTGCTTCCTCAATGATTATTATCCTATAAATAGGTCCATTCTATTCATTTCCATTCCTTGTGTTTTTTTTTTCTTTTTTGTGTCAAAGCCGAAGCACCCTTTGGGTTATGCTTCGCTTCGTGTTCTTGCACCATTCGTTCACCGCCTCGCTTATTTGCTTTGCTTGTTGCTGATCTGGGACCGAAGCCCCTTCGGGTTTCTCTGTTGTTTCGGGTATTATTTCGGTACGTCTCTTTTCGCTAGATCTCATACGTGTGTTATTTTTTGATTGTTTTCCCTCTGGAACCTAGTCACCCTTCGGCCCCTTCGCCGCTTCGTGTTTTTGGCTTTTGACCATAGCACCCTTCGGTATTTTCTTCGCCTCGTGCTATCGCATTAAACCTTATGCCCATCGTATGTTTTATTTGTTTTGGTATATTCCCTTTTTGCTAGATCTCATAAGTGTATTATTTTGCTTATCTTGAAATGCCAAAGGATAATTGGGATAAGGTTTATTCGGTGATGAATCAAAATATGGTTGATAAGTTTTGTAAAAGATGGAACATACCTGTTAGCATCGGGCCGTTGAGCCTCGGTCCCGATCGTCGGATTGATGACCCTCCGGAGGGTATGGTTGGGATTTACACTAGATTTTTTAACTATGCCAATATGCGATTTCCGTTTTCTAGATTTATTCTCTCGGTTATCCAATATTATAATTTCCGTATCTCCCAACTTGCACCACTTGGTGCCTTGAAAATTTCCTCTTTTGAGATTCATTGTCGATCACTTGGTTTCAAACCCACCATCCCTCTGTTTCGTAGGTTTTTTTTGACACCCGGTCAAAAAGGGCACATTTTTCACGCCCAATTTAAACTTTTATTTCACGTATTATATACGCGTTAATACCAAGTACTCAAGTATTATATATATAATTATATATATATCATAAAACAATTGTTACGAATCACATATAAACAAATCTGAGAGCGCGCAGAATTACAAAAACGGACGTTGGTGCAAAACAGTTCTATATAAAATATTATTGTTAAAAATAATATTTATTGACTAGAATAAATTTTAAACACATTTTGTTTCATTTAAAAATGTGCTTATATATAGTTGAGACAACGCGAAAACAAGTTATAATTTTATAACTTAAATAAGTATTTTTATAAAATACTTCATCCCAATAATGTTTCGAAAATACTTTTATTAACTTTTGGAATTAAAAGTATTACATATTATTACGATCAGGTACACGAACACGGAGCGAAAATACCCACTAGCTTCAATTATTGGAGCCGGCTATAACCAACCGACCCCAATAATTGAACCAAAACATACACACACACACACATATCTATCTATCTATCCCTCTGCTCTCTGCTCTCTCCCTCGATCATCATCATCTTCGGGCAACAACAACAAGTAGCAGCAGAAGTACCAACCATCGATCATCATCATTATCATCATCACCTTCTTCATCATCATCATCATCATCCTCGAGCTCATCATCACCATTCTCGGTTCTTCATTTTTCGTTGTAAGAAAACTTCACTTTTAACTTTGATTTTGTGTTTCGAGTGATTATATCATCGTATATTAGTGTTACAAACGCTTACTATAACCGAAATTAAGAATTACCACTTGTTTTGTGGATGAACTGCTCGAACAGAGCTGAAATAAACCTGCAACGACTCCACAGCCGATCGGCTATGCTCCAGCCGATCGGGTAATCATCCCCAGCCGATCGGCTATACTCATTCAGCCGATCGGGTAATTTTTCCCCAGCCGTTCGGCTAAGAAACCTTAGCCGATCGGCTAAGTGCTATGTTCCAGCAATCCATATTTTGTAGATTTGTAGCCCTCTGAGTGGCGGTCGTTTGGGCGCCTGGATCGCCTAAATCCGAGTTCGTATGAGGGAGATATGGCCAAAACAGTGCAGCCTTGCCAAATCAGTTTAACAACCAACTTTTATTGTATATATATATATACACGACGAATGTTTTTACGAAAACAAACCAAATTATGTTTTAGAAATATAATTTCAATTTCGAAACCAACGGGCCGTACTTATTTACAAAACTCAAACAAGAACACAAATCGAATACCTTGGACATGATTAAACTAAATGAACACATATATGGATAGTTTATTTAAACGTCCACTTACTTATATAACCTCATGTATTTAGGACACTAGGAGGTTATTATTTCGATCACACGCGCGTTTAGGAACGCTAGCACCCAAAGGTGAGTTCATAGCCCCACTCTTTTAAACTGTTTATAACTGTTTTTGGGGGGAGAATGCATGCACGTTATTTTTCATAAAATTTGTTTTATGAAACGATTATTGTAAATTGTTTTTACAACTGTTTATCCTATACGTTTAGGATCCTTAAACTTATAACCTGATAAGTTTCACATACAAGAACTATTGACAGAATAGGAAGCCTCGTAGGCTCTTCCTCAATACTACAAGAACACTAGATTGCTCTAGACTATGATACAGGAACACAAGACAATGATAGACTGCCTTTTTAGGGATACAAGAATACTCGAGGTTAGAATACAAGAACCCTATGAATAAGAATACAAGAAACACACTTAGATGCAAGATGCTAGATTACAAGAACCTAGATTTCAAGAACTCGAGAAATTAGGTTTCAAGGACTCAAGAAACTAAGATACAAGAAACTAGGAACAAGAAACAAGATTTTCAAGAAACAAGATTTTCAAGAAACATTATTTTCAAGAAACAAAAACTTTGTGTGCAAGAACCTTATGTGCAAGATCAAGAACCATACGTGCAAGATCAAGAACTTATGTGCAAGATTAAGAAACTCAAGAATGCAAGAAACTATGTGTGTTTTATTATTTGCATTATGTGTTTTGTTAAATGTGATTTATTTGTTTGCTAGTACTGTTGTGTGCACTCTCTAGATCAAGAAACTAGAAACAATAACTCAAGAATTCAAGAAACTAGAAACAAGAACCCAAGAACCCGAGGAATTAGAAGCTATAACAGAATCAAGAACGCTAGAAACAAGTAACTAGAACTATAGAACTCAAGAAATAAGAAACAAGAAACAAGAACTCAAGAACTCAAGGGTCTAGAAACTAGAACAGAATTCAGAACGCTAGAAAATAGAAACTAGAACAGAATCAAGAACGCTAGAAAATAGAAACTAAAACTTTAGAACTCGAGAACTCTAGAAACTAGAATACAAGAAAACTATTTTGGGTTTATACCATTAAACAAGATTTTGTTAACTCACTCACAGGTATTACGAATGTATGGCTTTCATACATTACAACTTACTTTGTGACTTATGTCACACAACATATTGTTTTTCCTAACAAAGCTATGAACTCACCAGCTTTATAGCTAACTGTTTTAGCGTGCATTCTCAGGTACAAGAAGACAGTAGGATTGGACCACAGGATCCTAGCTCGAGTCGCATACTTTCAACATATGAATTTTCATTGCATTGCTTTTGTACTACTAAATATGTAATGAAATTGTTTTGCGAACTCGCAATATTGTAAACACTCTATTTTGGATTATGTAATAACATTTTCAAACGTCTCATGTAGAGGTCGTTTGCTTATGATTATGTGTTGTGATTACCGGATTAGTCACGCCCCGACCCGACCCGCTTCCGCATCAGTGAAATTGGGGGTGTGACAGATTGGTATCAGAGCCATAGTTATAGCGAACTAGGAGTGCATTAGTGACCCTAGACTATAACTCTTAAGTTGTATGCTTTGTTTATTATAATTGGTTCAGGAGTTTTATCATTCGACTTTAATTTAACATAGCCTGATCAACTATGTACAGTTAGAGGAGAATTGATGAGAAATCCGAAATGGTTATTGTGAACAAAGATGTGATAGTAGACTTGGATTACGATAGAGACGGGACTGAAACTATTATGTACCATACTTACTAGGCTATAATATATACCATATATGTATGGGCCTCGAATTATACCACTACGGCCATGGAATTGGCAACTAACATTCCGCTGCAACGACTTATAATTTCGAAGGCGAAATCTAATACTTATCGACCACTATCAGAAACCTAAACTTTTTAAACTAAACAACAAATATATCGTAGGACTTGTCAGTGGTAAGTTAATCGAGTCAGGAGAAATAGTACCGGGATGTACCCTAGCTTTAGAGGGTCATTTCTTCGAGATAGACTTACCCCGGTAGAGTCAGGAAATTTTGACAAAATAGTTGGTACATTGGTTAATAGACAATTGTTATCCGCTCGCCGTCACGATTGACATACTGAATCAGCACACTTCTAAGGACTAAAATCCTTCCATTCTTTCTCTATAGAACCTCTCTAATGTGAAACACTATTCTTCACATTCCTTACTCTGGCGTTGACTTCTGCATTTTATTCATCGCAGAACGCAATCATGCCACCTAAGCAGCGAAAAACTAGGAACAGTCGACAAACCAACACACCTCCTGTTGAAACCCCCGAACAAATCATAGAACGACGTATTGCTGAAGGCATTGCCCAGTATGAGGCAAGTAGAAACCGCAACACCGGAAGTCAAAACACGGTAAGAGATACGCCGACTGAGAACCCAGAGAATGTCCAACAAGGATGTTCCTACAAAAACTTTTTGGCTTGCCAACCAAGCACATTCAATGGCACTGAAGGAGCCATAGGAATCATTCACTGGATCGAGAAGATGGAGTCTGTGCTCGACATTAGCAATTGTGCCCGCGACTGCATGGTGAAGTATGCCACCTGCACACTGGTAGACAAGGCACTAACTTGGTGGAACGCTCAGGTTCAAACACTTGGACGAACGAATGCCTACTCGCTCTCATGGGAGGATTTGAAAGTTATGATAATGGACGAGTTCTGTCCCCGCAACGAGTTACAAAAGATCGAAATTGAACTGTGGAACATTATGATGAATGGTGCTGACATCACGGGTTACACTACTTGATTTCAAGAACTAGCACGCCTGGTACCACACATGGTGACACCGGAGTACAAACGCATTGAAAGGTACATCTTTGGATTGGTACCGCAAATTAGAAGCTTAGTAACCTCTTCCTGCCCCGCCACCTTTAAGAGTGCAGTTGAGTTAGCTCAAAGATTGACAGATGAAGCTGTTAAGATGGGAACTTTGAATGATAATGAGGACATGACCGCTAAGGTTGGGAAACGAAGGTGGGACGGGGACGACAATCAAAATCAAGACAAACAACTGGTAAAACGACCAGAAACTGCTCAGGCTTACATCGCCAGATCTGAGGACAGGAGCACTTATGAAGGCCGACTGCCATACTGTCCTAACTGTAACCATCATCACCTAGGCCCCTGCAGCGCACCTTGCGCAAAGTGCAAGATAAGGGGACATCTGGCCCAGGATTGTAGGTTTCCAACCATAGCCACAAATCCCAACGCACCAGGAGCCTGCTTTGTGTGCGGACACACAGGACATTTCATGAGAGACTGTCCTGAACAACAAGACTAGAATAACATCCACAACAACCATGCCGAGGAGGGCGCTAAGTAATATTAGGGTACGTATTTCTCTACGCCAGGACTTTTAAATACTCGTTAAATACCAGAAGCATATATCTCACTGCTCATAAGTACTCCCCTTCACTATATCAGTATTTGTCATAAGTAATAAGTCCTAACGCCATCCGTGGGACTTCGATCTTAACAAGGGGAGCGAGATAAGAAAATCCTAGATAACATACGAATGAGGGACCCTAACTACTAGAACCTTATGCTAGAAACAAGACACTATTTCAAGACCATTTAGTCAAGAAACTCGAATCAAGAAAACATTTGATCAAGAAACAATAAGTCAAGAAATCCTAAATCAAGAAATGATTGATCAAGAAACGATAAACCAAGAAACCATAAGTTCAGAAATCAGACCAAGAAAAGATTAGTCAAGAATCCATAGATCAAGAACTAAGAACTTAGAACATGACAAGAACAGTAGAAACAAGATTCCCAATAAAACCCACTTATAATTCCTTCAAGATCCCGCGCTCATCACTAAAAACGACTGAATTTCGGGATGAAATTCTCCTAACAAGGGGAGAATGTGACACTCTGTCAAAAAGGGCACATTTTTCGCGCCCAATTTAAACTTTTATTTCACGTATTATATACGCGTTAATACCAAGTACTCAAGTATTATATATATAATTATATATATATATATATATATATATCATAAAATAATTGTTACGAATCACATATAAACAAATCTGAGAGCGCACAGAATTACAAAAACGGACGTTGGTGCAAAACAGTTCTATATAAAATATTATTGTTAAAAATAATATTTATTGACTAGAATAAATTTTAAACACATTTTGTTTCATTTAGAAATGTGCTTATATGTAGTTGAGACAACGCGAAAACAAGTTATAATTTTATAACTTAAATAAGTATTTTTATAAAATACTTCATCCCAATAATGTTTCGAAAACACTTTTATTAACTTTTGGAATTAAAAGTATTACATATTATTACGATCGGGTACACGAACACGGAGCGAAAATACCCACTAGCTTCAATTATTGGAGCCGGCTATAACCAACCGACCCCAATAATTGAACCAAAACATACATACACACACACATATCTATCTATCTATCTCTCTGCTCTCTGCTCTCTCCCTCGATCATCATCATCTTCGGGCAACAACAACAACAAGTAGCAGCAGAAGTAACAACCATCGATCATCATTATCATCATCACCTTCATCATCATCATCATCATCATCCTCGAGCTCATCATCACCATTCTCGGTTCTTCATTTTTTGTTGTAAGAAAACTTCACTTTTAACTTTGATTTTGTGTTTCGAGTGATTATATCATCGTATATTAGTGTTACAAACGCTTACTATAACCGAAATTAAGAATTACCACTTGTTTTGTGGATGAACTGCTCGAACAGAGCTGAAATAGACCTGCAACGACTCCACAGCCGATCGGCTATGCTCCAGCCGATCGGGTAATCATCCCCAGCCGATCGGCTATACTCATTCAGCCGATCGGGTAATTTTTCCCCAGCTGTTCGGCTAAGAAACCTTAGCCGATCGGCTAAGTGCTATGTTCCAGCAATCCATATTTTGTATATTTGTAGCCCTCTGAGTGACGGTCGTTTGGGTTCCTGGATCGCCTAAATCCGAGTTCGTATGAGGGAGATATGGCCAAAACAGTGCAGCCTTGCCAAATCAGTTTAACAACCAACTTTTATTGTATATATATATATACACGACGAATGTTTTTACGAAAACAAACCAAATTATGTTTTAGAAATATAATTTCAATTTCGAAACCAACGGGCCGTACTTATTTACAAAACTCAAACAAGAACACAAATCGAATACCTTGGACATGATTAAACTAAATGAACACATATATGGATAGTTTATTTAAACGTCCACTTACTTATATAACCTCATGTATTTAGGACACTAGGAGGTTATTATTTCGATCACACGCGCGTTTAGGAACGCTAGCACCCAAAGGTGAGTTCATAGCCCCACTCTTTTAAACTGTCTATAACTGTTTTTGGGGGAGAATGCATGCACGTTATTTTTCATAAAATTTGTTTTATGAAACGATTATTGTAAATTGTTTTTACAACTGTTTATCCTATACGTTTAGGATCCTTAAACTCATAACCTGATAAGTTTCACATACAAGAACTATTGACAGAATAGGAAGCCTCGTAGGCTCTTACTCAATACTACAAGAACACTAGATTGCTCTAGACTATGATACAGGAACACAAGACAATGATAGACTGCCTTTTTAGGGATACAAGAATACTCGAGGTTAGAATACAAGAACCCTATGAATAAGAATACAAGAAACACACTTAGATGCAAGATGCTAGATTACAAGAACCTAGATTTCAAGAACTCGAGAAATTAGGTTTCAAGGACTCAAGAAACTAAGATACAAGAAACTAGGAACAAGAAACAAGATTTTCAAGAAACAAGATTTTCAAGAAACATTATTTTCAAGAAACAAAAACTTTGTGTGCAAGAACCTTATGTGCAAGATCAAGAACCATACGTGCAAGATCAAGAACTTATGTGCAAGATTAAGAAACTCAAGAATGCAAGAAACTATGTGTGTTTTATTATTTGCATTATGTGTTTTGTTAAATGTGATTTATTTGTTTGCTAGTACTGTTTTGTGCACTCTCTAGATCAAGAAACTAGAAACAATAACTCAAGAATTCAAGAAACTAGAAACAAGAACCCAAGAACCCGAGGAATTAGAAGCTATAACAGAATCAAGAACGCTAGAAACAAGTAACTAGAACTATAGAACTCAAGAAATAAGAAACAAGAAACAAGAACTCAAGAACTCAAGGGTCTAGAAACTAGAACAGAATTCAGAACACTAGAAAATAGAAACTAGAACAGAATCAAGAACGCTAGAAAATAGAAACTAAAACTTTAGAACTCGAGAACTCTAGAAACTAGAATACAAGAAAACTATTTTGGGTTTATACCATTAAACAAGATTTTGTTAACTCACTCACAGGTATTACGAATGTATGGCTTTCATACATTACAACTTACTTTGTGACTTATGTCACACAACATATTGTTTTTCCTAACAAAGCTATGAACTCACCAGCTTTATAGCTGACTGTTTTAGCGTGCATTCTCAGGTACAAGAAGACAGCAGGATTGGACCACAGGATCCTAGTTCGAGTCGCATACTTTCAACATATGAATTTTCATTGCATTGCTTTTGTACTACTAAATATGTAATGAAATTGTTTTGCGAACTCGCAATATTGTAAACACTCTATTTTGGATTATGTAATAACGTTTTCAAACGTCTCATGTAGAGGTCGTTTGCTTATGATTATGTGTTGTGATTACCGGATTAGTCACGCCCCGACCCGACCCGCTTCCGCATCAGTGAAATTGGGGGTGTGACAGATTGATATCAGAGCCATAGTTATAGCGAACTAGGAGTGCATTAGTGACCCTAGACTATAACTCTTAAGTTGTATGCTTTGTTTATTATAATTGGTTCAGGAGTTTTATCATTCGACTTTAATTTAACATAGCCTGATCAACTACGTACAATTAGAAGAGAATTGATGAGAAATCCGAAATGGTTATTGTGAACAAAGATGTGATAGTAGACTTGGATTACGATAGAGACGGGACTGAAACTATTATGTACCATACTTACTAGGCTATAATATATACGATATATGTATGGGCCTCGAATTATACCACCACGGCCATGGAATTGGCAACTAACATTCCGCTGCAACGACTTATGATTTCGAAGGCGAAATCTAATACTTATCGACCACTATCAGAAACCTAAACTTTTTAAACTAAACAACAAATATATCGTAGGACTTGTCAGTGGTAAGTTAATCGAGTCAGGAGAAATAGTACCGGGATGTACCCTAGCTTTAGAGGGTCATTTCTTCGAGATAGCCTTACCCCGGTAGAGTCAGGAAATTTTGACAAAATAGTCGGTACATTGGTTAATAGACAATTGTTATCCGCTCGCCGTCACGATTGACATACTGAATCAGCACACTTCTAAGGACTAAAATCCTTCCATTCTTTCTCTATAGAACCTCTCTAATGTGAAACACTATTCTTCACATTCCTTACTCTGGCGTTGACTTCTGCATTTTATTCATCGCAGAACGCAATCATGCCACCTAAGCAGCGAAAAACTAGGAACAGTCGACGAACCAACACACCTCCTGTTGAAACCCCCGAACAAATCATAGAACGACGTATTGCTGAAGGCATTGCCCAGTATGAGGCAAGTAGAAACCGCAACACCGGAAGTCAAAACACGGTAAGAGATACGCCGACTGAGAACCCAGAGAATGTCCAACAAGGATGTTCCTACAAAAACTTTTTGGCTTGCCAACCAAGCACATTCAATGGCACTGAAGGAGCCATAGGAATCATTCACTGGATCGAGAAGATGGAGTCTGTGCTCGACATTAGCAATTGTGCCCGCGACTGCATGGTGAAGTATGCCACCTGCACACTGGTAGACAAGGCACTAACTTGGTGGAACGCTCAGGTTCAAACACTTGGACGAACGAATGCCTACTTGCTCTCATGGGAGGATTTGAAAGTTATGATAATGGACGAGTTCTGTCCCCGCAACGAGTTACAAAAGATCGAAATTGAATTGTGGAACATTATGATGAATGGTGCTGACATCACGGGTTACACTACTCGATTTCAAGAACTAGCACGCCTGGTACCACACATGGTGACACCGGAGTACAAACGCATTGAAAGGTACATCTTTGGATTGGTACCGCAAATTAGAAGCTTAGTAACCTCTTCCTGCCCCGCCACCTTTAAGAGTGCAGTTGAGTTAGCTCAAAGATTGACAGATGAAGCTGTTAGGATGGGAACTTTGAATGATAATGAGGACATGACCGCTAAGGTTGGGAAACGAAGGTGGGACGGGGACGACAATCAAAATCAAGACAAACAACTGGTAAAACGACCAGAAACTGCTCAGGCTTACATCGCCAGATCTGAGGACAGGAGCACTTATGAAGGCCGACTGCCATACTGTCCAAACTGTAACCATCATCACCTTGGCCCCTGCAGCGCACCTTGCGCAAATGCAAGATAAGGGGACATCTGGCCCAGGATTGTAGGTTTCCAACCATAGCCACAAATCCCAACGCACCAGGAGCCTGCTTTGTGTGCGGACACACAGGACATTTCATGAGAGACTGTCCTGAACAACAAGACTAGAATAACATCCGCAACAACCACGCCGAGGAGGGCGCTAAGTAATATTAGGGTACGTATCTCTCTACGCCAGGACTTTTAAATACTCGTTAAATACCAGAAGCATATATCTCACTGCTCATAAGTACTCCCCTTCACTATATCAGTATTTGTCATAAGTAATAAGTCCTAACGCCATTCGTGGGACTTCGATCTTAACAAGGGGAGCGAGATAAGAAAATCCTAGATAACATACGAATGAGGGACCCTAACTACTAGAACCTTATGCTAGAAACAAGACACTATTTCAAGACCATTTAGTCAAGAAACTCGAATCAAGAAAACATTTGATCAAGAAACAATAAGTCAAGAAATCCTAAATCAAGAAATGATTGATCAAGAAACGATAAACCAAGAAACCATAAGTTCAGAAATCAGACCAAGAAAAGATTAGTCAAGAATCCATAGATCAAGAACTAAGAACTTAGAACATGACAAGAACAGTAGAAACAAGATTCCCAATAAAACCCACTTATACTTCCTTCAAGATCCCGCGCTCATCACTAAAAACGACTGAATTTCGGGACGAAATTCTCCTAACAAGGGGAGAATGTGATACCCGGTCAAAAAGGGCACATTTTTCGCGCCCAATTTAAACTTTTATTTCACGTATTATATACGCGTTAATACCAAGTACTCAAGTATTATATATATAATTATATATATATATATATATCATAAAACAATTATTACGAATCACATATAAACAAATCTGAGAGCGCACAGAATTACAAAAACGGACGTTGGTGCAAAACAGTTCTATATAAAATATTATTGTTAAAAATAATATTTATTGACTAGAATAAATTTTAAACACATTTTGTTTCATTTAGAAATGTGCTTATATGTAGTTGAGACAACGCGAAAACAAGTTATAATTTTATAACTTAAATAAGTATTTTTATAAAATACTTCATCCCAATAATGTTTCGAAAACACTTTTATTAACTTTTGGAATTAAAAGTATTACATATTATTACGATCGGGTACACGAACACGGAGCGAAAATACCCACTAGCTTCAATTATTGGAGCCGGCTATAACCAACCGACCCCAATAATTGAACCAAAACATACACACACACACACACATATCTATCTATCTATCTCTCTGCTCTCTGCTCTCTCCCTCGATCATCATCATCTTCGGGCAACAACAACAACAAGTAGCAGCAGAAGTAACAACCATCGATCATCATTATCATCATCACCTTCTTCATCATCATCATCATCATCCTCGAGCTCATCATCACCATTCTCGGTTCTTCATTTTTTGTTGTAAGAAAACTTCACTTTTAACTTTGATTTTGTGTTTCGAGTGATTATATCATCGTATATTAGTGTTACAAACGCTTACTATAACCGAAATTAAGAATTACCACTTGTTTTGTGGATGAACTGCTCGAACAGAGCTGAAATAGACCTGCAACGACTCCACAGCCAATCGGCTATGCTCCAGCTGATCGGGTAATCATCCCCAGCCGATCGGCTATACTCATTCAGCCGATCGGGTAATTTTTCCCCAGCCGTTCGGCTAAGAAACCTTAGCCGATCGGCTAAGTGCTATGTTCCAGCAATCCATATTTTGTAGATTTGTAGCCCTCTGAGTGACGGTCGTTTGGGTGCCTGGATCGCCTAAATCCGAGTTCGTATGAGGGAGATATGGCCAAAACAGTGCAGCCTTGCCAAATCAGTTTAACAACCAACTTTTATTGTATATATATATTTATACACGACGAATGTTTTTACGAAAACAAACCAAATTATGTTTTTGAAATATAATTTCAATTTCGAAACCAACAGGCCGTACTTATTTACAAAACTCAAACAAGAACACAAATCGAATACCTTGGACATGATTAAACTAAATGAACACATATATGGATAGTTTATTTAAACGTCCACTTACTTATATAACCTCATGTATTTAGGACACTAGGAGGTTATTATTTCGATCACACGCGCGTTTAGGAACGCTAGCACCCAAAGGTGAGTTCATAGCCCCACTCTTTTAAACTGTCTATAACTGTTTTTGGGGGAGAATGCATGCACGTTATTTTTCATAAAATTTGTTTTATGAAACGATTATTGTAAATTGTTTTTACAACTGTTTATCCTATACGTTTAGGATCCTTAAACTCATAACCTGATAAGTTTCACATACAAGAACTATTGACAGAATAGGAAGCCTCGTAGGCTCTTACTCAATACTACAAGAACACTAGATTGCTCTAGACTATGATACAGGAACACAAGACAATGATAGACTGCCTTTTTAGGGATACAAGAATACTCGAGGTTAGAATACAAGAACCCTATGAATAAGAATACAAGAAACACACTTAGATGCAAGATGCTAGATTACAAGAACCTAGATTTTCAAGAAACAATATTTTCAAGAAACAAAATTTTCAAGAAACAAAAACTTTGTGTGCAAGAACCTTATGTGCAAGATTAAGAACCATACGTGCAAGATCAAGAACTTATGTGCAAGATTAAGAAACTCAAGAATGCAAGAAACTATGTGTTTTATTATTTGCATTATGTGTTTTGTTAAATGTGATTTATTTGTTTGCTAGTACTGTTGTGTGCACTCTCTAGATCAAGAAACTAGAAACAATAACTCAAGAATTCAAGAAACTAGAAACAAGAACTTAAGAATTCAAGAAACTAGAAACAAGAACCCAATAACCCGAGGAATTAGAAGCTATAACAGAATCAAGAACGCTAGAAACAAGTAACTAGAACTATAGAACTCAAGAAATAAGAAACAAGAAACAAGAACTCAAGAACTCAAGGGTCTAGAAACTAGAACAGAATTCAGAACGCTAGAAAATAGAAACTAGAACAGAATCAAAAACGCTAGAAAATAGAAACTAAAACTTTAGAACTCGAGAACTCTAGAAACTAGAATACAAGAAAACTATTTTGGGTTTATACCATTAAACAAGATTTTGTTAACTCACTCACAGGTATTACGAATATATGGCTTTCATACATTACAACTTACTTTGTGACTTATGTCACACAACATATTGTTTTTCCTAACAAACCTATGAACTCACCAGCTTTATAGCTGACTGTTTTAGCGTGCATTCTCAGGTACAAGAAGACAGTAGGATTGGACCACAGGATCCTAGCTCGAGTCGCATACTTTCAACATATGAATTTTCATTGCATTGCTTTTGTACTACTAAATATGTAATGAAATTGTTTTGCGAACTCGCAATATTGTAAACACTCTATTTTGGATTATGTAATAACGTTTTCAAATGTCTCATGTAGAGGTCGTTTGCTTATGATTATGTGTTGTGATTACCGGATTAGTCACGCCCCGACCCGACCCGCTTCCGCATCAGTGAAATTGGGGGTGTGACATTTTTCACCTTGGGTCGTGCTGGCTCGTGGATTATTATTCAAAAAAGGCCAAAGCCCATTAAATCTTGTATCACTAAATATCCCTTCGATTTGAAACTTTGGAAGGAGTTCTATTTTTTTGTTAAGCCGTCGGCTGTCCCGATTTGTATGGTGTGGAAACCTACGGATGTCGTTCTAACAGATGATATGCCTACTGATGCCGAAGCTGGAAATGAATTAGTTGCTACTTTGATTGCTAATGCTATCCGCATTCTTACTTTTTGCGAACGTACCTTGTTGGTAGCCGGAATTAGTCGACTGGTCATTCCCAAACCGGATCCCTTATCTTGCAGAAAGGGGTGAAGGTGTGTTATAGGATACCTACGTATATATATATATATATATATATATGATTTGATTGTGCCTTTTTTTTATTATGCTAACTTTCTATATGTTTCGTTTTCAGAGATGACACTGAGTGATTATTTGAAACGGAAAGATTTAAGCGGTGTTGGTTGTGACGCTAGGGTTAGGGTTGAAGGGGAACAAGAACACTTGAAACAGTTGGAACATGTTGTCGTTCATCCTTCCAATGAGCCTATGCAACTTGTCATTCCCGACTCGTTACCATCCGTTGCTCCTCAGAATGCACGATAAAAACTTATTGATGAATCTGGAACTGAATCAGAAGCTCTCGTATCCAAGAAAATGAAACTGAAATGTGCTGCGACTCGCAAGAAATCTCCACCGACTGCCAATATTACTCAATCAAACGAAGTCAATTCCGAAGGTACTCTATACAATTCTTCTTTTGAATCACTCGAATTTGACTTTGATACCCCTTCGGGTTCTGGTATGGACCCCTGATCCGTATTGTTTCGATGATCCGCATCTAGCTTGGCTTTGTGGTAGTCCTGGTGAAAAGTTACTTCCGATAGATATTGTTAAGCATTTGCGTAATATTTCCTTTAGCGTGTCTCTGGCCGATAGGCTTTTTACTTATGTGGATGACAACGTATTGGTGGATGAAGTTGATAAGGTTGTTGATAATTGTTCTGATGCTCTTGTATGTGATTTGCATTTGGATGGTGGTTATTTTAAGGATGACTTAGAAAATTTGAACGAAAATGACTTTGGTACTGCAGGTTTTATGGATGTTGAGAATGACAACTTTTTTGACGAAGATCATGGTACTACTTTTGGTGCTAACCCTTCCGGTGTTGAATCTTCGTATGCCGACAAGACTTTTCAACCGGTTTGGGGTATAAGGAATGGCGATACTTTGACAGATCCATATACTTGTCGTGAACTTATCCAAAATCTTGCCCTAGATGCTGAAGCTCAAGAAATGAAAACTAAATCTTCCAACCAAGTGATGTCTGATTATTATGTATATGAGGCCGCAACACTCTCCAATGGTAGGGAAACTATACGTCGATGGGAATTATGCTATGATACCCTTCGGCATGAAAGGGGTAAATTGCATCTAGCCTATGAAGAAATATCTGATCTTAAGAGAAAAGTTGAGAGCGCTGGCCCGTCTAATCTCATTTCGGAAGAAGACTTGTGGGTTTTATATGAAAAGAAGGATCACTGTTCTGAGAAGGCAAGCAAGATGAAAAAGAAGTATGACCATGTTAAAAAGAAATTGGATTCTACCGATCATAAGTTGGAGGAATCTAGAAGACTTATCTGTGAAAAAGATGATGTCATATCCGAGACATCCTCCCGTATTCTTGATCTTGAGAAACTTTTGAAGGAAGAGAAAGAAAAATCTCTTCACCAGTCAAAGGATATGTCTGAGCGCCTTTCCATGTTAACCGAAGAGAATGATCGTCTTCTGGAGGACCGCCGCTGGTTTGCCAAGAATGCTTCTGTTTATTCTTTCGATGTACTACGTCGCAGCCATGAGTATCTCTCGTCTCTTGCCGAAGTTCAAAATGCCAGCATCGACCATGGTCGTCATGAAGGTTTGTTGATGGGTTATCATAATGCCGATTTACAGGTTCCACTCGAGTCTTCACTGTATTACGATCCTGAATCAGAGAGTGTAATGGATTCAAAAGCCAATGCCTTGATTGATATTCAGTACCCGTATCTTGCTCGCCTATCCGAAGATTGTGATATTACCATCGATGAATTTAAGGCCATTAGGCCAGGGAGTACCCCTGATTTCTAAGCGTATTATGCCACTGTTTGATTTTTATGCTTTCGTTGTCAGTTTATGGTGTTTAAACGGTGTTGCTTTAAACCTTACTTTTCTTCTGTAATGGGATGTACCACTACTTAATATGATCGCTTGGGTCGATCATTTTGTATGATATATGTCTGTTATCACGCACTTGTGTGATATATATCTATTATCACGTACTTGTGTTTTTTTTTTGTGTGTTCATGTGTGATGCTTTTGTTGTTGTGTTTGAACAAAGCATCATTTGCAGACACTTGGCTATTCAAGGTGGCCAATACCATTATATATGTTGCTTTGAACATATTAAGCTAATTTGAGAGGAGAGCTTAACCCTTTGGTGTCCCAGCCATTGCCGGCGCAACCGGAGCTAATATGGGAGGTAAGCTCAACCTTTTGTAATTTCCATCATCTAATGAATTTGAGAATTCAAGAATGTCAAAATACATATTCGTTTATTTAAGGATGAGTTACAATCAGAACTTTCACAAGCAAAATTAGTTCTTAAGTACATAACTCATGCTACCTTGATACTTAGATTAATAACTTAGTTATAATACTTCCGAAGATTCGACCCATTCCATGTTCTTGGAAGTTTCTTACCCTTCCCATCTATCAGCTCATACGATCCATTACCAAAAGCTTTCGTTACCCTATGCGGGCCTTCCCACTTTGGCCCCATCTTTCCTTGGTCTGCTACCCTGCTTGCCTCATTTTTCCTCAAGACATAATCACCTTGGCGAAAACACGTTTTTCTGACTCATTGGTTGTAGTATTTCTCAATTCTTTTTTTTGTAATTGGCTTCTCTGATTGCCGCGATCTCTCTTCGCTCTTCCAACAAATCTAGATTTTGCCTTAGTGCAGACATGTTGTCCCCTCCGATTTCGGCACTTCTGTAGCTTGGTATGCCGATTTCGGCTGGAATTACCACTTCCGAGCCATAAGTTAGGTTGAAAGGTGTTTCCACATTACTTGTTTTTATCATTGTCTGATGTGACCATAGGACGTGTGATAAGTGTTCCACCCAGTTTAAACCATCGTTCGTGATCCTTGCTTTTAAACCTTCTACTAAGCTTCTGTTGATTATCTCCACCTGTCCGTTTCCTTGCGGGTGTGCCACCGATGTGAATATCCGTTTTACCTTCATTTCTTGACACCAACCCTTGAACGGTTGATCTAAAAATTGTTTTCCATTGTCTATTACTATTTCTTGTGGTATTCCAAAGCGACACACGATGTTATCCCACACGAAACGTTTCACATTCTTTCCTGTTATCTTTGCTAGCGGCATTGCCTCAACCCATTTTGTGAAGTAGTCCACGCCACTAGTAAGAATTTTACCCCTCCCTTCATTATAGGGAATGGGCCCACTATATCCATACCCCACTTCTGAAATGGCCACGCTGCAGTCACCGAGATCAAGTTTTGCTTTGGTGCCCTTGGTATTGGTGCATGTAGTTGGCATGCGTCGCACTTTTGTATTTCTTCCACAGCGTCTTGGTCCATGGTTGGCTAATAATATCCTACGTTCATGGCTTTAGATACTATGGACCTCGGGCCGGAATGCATTCCACACGATCCTTGATGTATTTCTCGAATGATGTAGTTTGCTTGCAGCGGTCCCACACATTTAAGTAGTGGTCCTAAGTATGACCTTTTGTACAACGTTCCATTCTCTATTGTGTATCAGAGTGCCTTCAGCTGCAATTTTCTTGCTTTGTTAGCATCTTCGGGTAGTACACCTTTCAAGAATTCGATGATTGGAGTCATCCATGTTTCTCCTTCTTCCTCCACTATTGTGTTAACCTCCCTTTCATCAATTGAAGGTTTTTCCAGAACCTCCACCAGTACCTTTCGTGTTAGATGATCAAAGGCTACCGATGCCAATTTGCTCAGGGCATCGGCTTGATGGTTTTTACTTCGTGGAACTTGTTCGATCTTTGCACTCTTAAATTGTTTCATTAGCTTGCGTGTCTATTCTCTGTATGATTTTATAGTTGTTTCCCTTGCCTCGTACTCTCCATTTATTTGTGATGCTACCAACCTTGAGTCCACATACACATTCAGCTTTTGGACCTCCAACTTTATTGCTAATCGTAATCCGGCCAAAAGCGCTTCATATTCTGCTTCGTTGTTAGAGGCAGGAAATTCGAATCTTAACGCGTACGTGTATTCTACACCTTCCGGATCAACAAGGATGAGGCCTGCTCCTGATCCCAACACGTTTGATGCCCCATCCGTATGTAGACTCCATACGTTCTTCGTACCTTTATTACCATCTTGATTTTCTGTATCGCCCACCTCTTTCTGTTGAGTCATATTAGTGTGTATGTCAGTTGGCCTTGAGTCTGTAATAGCTTTGATTAGAAAATAGATAATTTTCTGTTTTGAGTGACACTTATCTAGTGTCGCATTCAGGCGACACTCAGTAAGTGTCGCACTAGGGTTATGATCTGCGACACTTAGCAAGTGTCGCAGAATCGATCTGTTTGTATATATAGAGCCATCACGGCTCATTGCAAAGGTTGGACAAAACCTATGCACAACTTGTCGACTAAAACCTCTGTAAACAAGCTAGAATTCGTCTGTTATTAATATACAAAGCGTTCTTATTCAATATCTTATTGTTTTGATTTATAGTTTATACTCGTTACTTCAATCGTGTGATTCCGCCACACAATTGGTTCAATTGATCTGTTCTAGATCCTAAGCATAGGGACAACAAAGTGGTATCAGAGCTGTTGGGCTGTTTGTGACAGATTTGATCAAGTTTCGAGTTTGTTTCGGTTGAAATTGGGAAGAAACTAGCTTATTTTCATTAACTAGAGAGTTTTTGGTCTTCAATTTCTTGTTATTAACTTGTTTTTGCAGGTATTGTCATCTGGGAAAGAGAATTTTCGTTAGGTTTACGAAAATTTGGTTTTTAGGGTTTTTGGGCTGCTGCTGCGCGTTTCTGCGACACTCGTTGCGACACTTCTAGCGACACTTACCTCAGTGTCGCCTCTAGGGTTTTGCAACATTAACTTGTGACACTTCAAACGACTCTTACTTCAGTGTCGCCTTAAGGATTTACTGACACTCACTGCCACAGTAATTCCTGTCTTGCTAGCGACACTTCATTGCAACACTTACATCTAGTGTCGCCTGTGGTTCAATTTTACACTTTCTGCGACACTTGTCTCAGTGTCGCTTGTCAGTTTGTGACACTTCCTTAGTGTCGCTTAAGCATTTTAAAATCAGTTTTCTTTTCAGTTTATTTTACAATGTCGATGCAAGCTTTTGCTCAAATGCTTAAAACCAGTAATGAAGCTGGTAGTACAAATAAGGCTCCAATTTTTACAGCTAATACTAATTATGTTGAATGGAGACAAAAATTTGAAGCTTTTATTTCTTATAATGAACCGGATATGATGATTCCTTTGCTTGAAAGGTATGAGCATCCGAGGCAAGAGGGGGTATTTGAGGGAATTGCACCTCCTAAGTCTATTCGTGCGCTGAATGCGGATGAAAAGAGATCTTGGGATATGGAAAGGAAAGTCCATTCAGCTCTTGTTATGAGCTTATCTTCTGATGTTCTCAAAATGTTTAAACATCATGACATCGCATATGATATGTGGCAAGCCCTCGAAAGACGATGCAGTGGTAGTGATAAATATAAGAAGAGTAGGCTGGAGTTGATCAAACGACAATATGAGTTGTTTGATATGTTAGAAAATGAATCCTTAAATGGTTTGTTTATTCGTTATTCACATCTAGTGAGTGAACTGTCTGATGGGGGAGTGAAAATGCAGGTAGAGGATATTAACAAGAAATTGTTAAGTGCGTTACCAAAGAAATGGAATCATCGTGTGATGATGATGGAGGAAGACGAAGGCGTGATGTCTATGTCTCTAGATGATTTCATTGGACGATTGCAAGCATATGCACTAGATATGCAAAGGAAAGAAACAAAATCTAGTGCTCATATTCAGGATCCAAGCATTTATGGGAGTAAATCTTCATCTTCCGGGATTGCTCTTTTGTTTGGAGGAGGCTTGTCATCCGCCACTAAAACTTCAACTGCAAGTGGTGGTGCCTCCAGTGGATCATATATTTTTTCAGGTGGATCACTTTCATCATCTGGTGGATCCAAGGCTAATCAAGCTTCTCCAGCTACTGAGGAGAATGCTGCTGTATTTCAAGCATTTTTGAGTGCTTATGACAGTTTTCTATCCCAGAAAACTAGTACCATTGATTTAACTGATGAGGATTTTGATCAAATAAATCCTGATGATCTCGAGAGAATGGATATTAGATGGAATTTTTCTATGTTAACAAGGAGAACAAAGAGATATTTGCGAAAAACTGGAAAAAAGAACTTGGATGATGATAGTGATTCGGGTTTGGGTTTTGATAAGAGTAAGGTTAAATGCTACAAATGTCACAATCTGGGACATTTTGCAAGAGAATGTGAGAAATCTAAACAACCTCCTTCTGGTTTTTCGAAGCCATCTGTTTCAAAGAAGTCAACTGCTAAGGATGCTGATAAGCTTGAGGAATCCTTCAATGAAGCCCTTCTCCTCACTAATGACAAATATCACAACTGGAGTGATACAGAGGAGAACATTCATAACACAGCTCTTATGGCATAGATTACAGATGAGGTACCAATTGATGAACCTCTTTCTTGTGTTAATTGTATCAAATTAACTGGTAAAATTAACAGATACTCTGAGGATAATGCTCACCTGTATTCTGATTTAGATAAACTCAGACAGGCGAACCAATTGTTAAAAGAAAATGAAAAGATTTTTGACAAAAAGATTAATGCCACTATGACTGAAAGAAAAGATCTAAAGGCTAAGATTTATTGTCAACAAGATGCTATTGACAGTTATCTTAAGAAAATTTTCGATTTACAAAAAGCTCTTGATGAATCTAAAACTGAGGTTATTGATCTTAATCGAAAACTTTCAAATTTCAGTACATCCTCCGTTTTTTTTGATGAGATCCTTCAAGTGCAAAGGATCAATACAAAAAGTAAGTCGGGGATAGGATACCAAGCGGTACCTCCCCCAGCTAACTATGAACCTATGCCATCGAAGGATGACATTAAAAACTTTGTGCCTTCAATTGTTAAAGAAGGCAAGTCATCTGTTAAAGAATCAGTTATTTTGGTTTCATATGAGAAGGGAGATAAACCCATCTCCCAAAAGAAAGAAAAAGCATTACCTGTACTTCCTACTATTGAGGAGGAAGTAATTGAAATTGAGGATGTAACTGATGAGATTGATACAAAGGTTCTTAAATTGGATGTAAAGCCTGAAAATTTTATAATTACAAATGAACCGTGTAGTGAAATCCCTTCACTAAAGGTTAAATCTAAGGCTATTCCTAAGGTTAAGAAGGAACAAAATTTTGCTGATAACAAATCAATTTCTTCTAAACCAATCACAAATAATTCCAAAAGTAAATCAACATCTTTTTCACGTGCCAATTCTCCTTGCACATTTCAATGTGCCTGTTCAGTAAATAGAAATATCAAATCCTCATCGGTTTTGCAATCTCAGTTTCAATCGGTTGTTGAGAGAAGATCCTGTTTCTACTGCAAAAGACAGGGTCATTTGATAAGTGTTTGTCCGTTGCTTTCTAGACAACGGTTTGGTAAGACAGTGCCTAGGTCTTCAGTTTACAGAAACTTTTCAAAATCTTCACCTAAGCACAGTTTCATGTCTCCCAAACCTGTCAAGAAAACTGACAAGATAATGTCGGTTACACCTAATCGGCAACCTCTTGTCAAAAAGCAACCATCTAAACCTCTACAGGTTTGGAAAATCAAAGAGTCCAAAGAAGACTCTTTATCCCATAATACCCCATCAGTTAAAGAGCCCAAAATTCTGAAAAATCATGTACTCACTGATGTGGTTATTATGGATGACTCTGGTAGACCCAAGTCCATTAAGGCTTGGGTCTCACAATCAAACTAATCTCTCTATTTTTTGTGTGCCTACAGCCATCAGAAGAAGTAATCAAGAGCAAATGGTATGTAGATAGTGGTTGTTCTCGGCACATGACAGGCAACATATCTCTACTCTCCGATGTTCTACCTGTTAAAGGAGGATATGTTGCATTTGCGGGTGATAAGGGTGGAGAAATTACTGGTAGGGGAACTCTCACTAATGGATCAGTGAGTTTTGACAACGTGAACTATGTGGAACAATTGCATTATAATCTTCTTAGTGTATCACAAGTATGTGACAAAAAGTTCACAACAGTGTTTACGGATACGGAGTGCTTAATACTCAAACCAGGCTTTCAAATAGCTGAGGAATGGGTACTCATTCGAGCACCGAGGACAAAAGACACATATGTCCTTGACATGAGTATTGTGTCAACTTCAACATCTGAATATACATGTCTGTTTTCCAAAGCTACTCCAAAGGATTCCCTTCTATGGCACAGGCGAATGGGACACATAAACTTTCGCAAGATGAACTATCTTGTAAAAAATGAGCTTGTTACTGGTGTGCCTAAACTCACATTCAGTTTGGATGATAACTGTGTTTCCTGTCTCAAAGGAAAACAACACAAGCAGTCCCATAAGTCGAAGAAGGTGAACTCCAATGCATCGCCCCTAGAACTATTACACATGGATTTATTTGGGCCGGTTAATAAGAGGAGTATGGGAGGCAGTACTTACTGCTTGGTAGTCACCGATGACTACTCTCGTTTTTCTTGGGTTTACTTCATTTCTACAAAGGATGAAGTTCCCAAGATCTTAATATATCTGTTTGACAAGTTAGAAAACTTGTGTGGAAAGCGAATCAAGAGGATTAGAAGTGATAATGGAACGGAATTCAAGAACAAAACAATTGCGATGTACTGTTTAAGGAAGGGTATTCATCATCAGTTCAGCTCTGCTTATACACCTCAACAGAATGGTGTCGCTGAACGCAAGAACAGGACTCTCATTGAAGCTGCGCGTACTATGTTATCCAACTCTAAGCTTCCAATCACTTTTTGGGCAGAGGCGGTAAATACCGCGTGTTTTGTTTTAAACAGGGTTTTGACGGTTAAAAAGGAAAACAAAACATGTTATGAGCTGTTTAACAACCGTAAACCAAACTTACAATTTCTGGAGCCCTTTGGATGTCCTTGCACCATTATGTCACGAACTCAAAAGGACAAGTTTGGTGAAAAATCAAAATATTCTTGGGATATTCTGTAAATTCTCCTAACAAGAGAGTTTACAATTTATCTACAAAGCGTATTGAGGAGCATTATGAGGTCAAGTGTTTACGCTATACGGCTCCTCCCGAAGGCAAAGGACCAGAAAATCTATTTCAGTATGATAGTTTCTTTGACTCATTTAATATTCCGACCCCTGAGAATGTTGATGATGAAGAAACTGTTGTCACTCTTCTACATGGTTTGGATATCAATGAAGATCATACTTCATCTGCACCACCTGTCCAACCTAATACATCTTCCACCTCTGCATCAACACCATCAGTTGATGCACCAATTCTAACAACAGATCCTCCATCACCTCAACCGTTAGATATGGCTAGTCCTTCAGAAGAAAATGTTGAAGCCAATGATCCTCCATCCGAGAACAATGATACCGAAGGAGATCTTAATAATTTGGAACTAGTTATTGTGCCTAAATCAATTCCACAGACTCGGATTCATAAGACTCACCCCACTGATAATATCATTGGTGAGTTAAGTAAAGGTGTTCAAACTAGACATCAACTGGCTGTGACCGACACGTCTACTTCAACTTCTGAAGCATCTCCTACAGCCTCCTTGGAATGTCTTGTCACTGAGATGGAAGAATGTTTTCTATCTCAAGTTGAACCAAAGAAAACAGCTGATGCGTTAAAGGACCCACATTGGGTCGAAGCGATGCAAGAAGAGTTGCATCAATTTAATAAGCTGAAAGTTTGGGAATTAGTTCCTCTACCCAAGGGTGTCCATGCAATTGGAACTCGTTGGGTGTATCGTGTGAAGAAGGATGATCGCGGTGTAGTGGTTAGGAATAAGGCTCGATTAGTAGTTCAAGGATTCACACAAATTGAAGGATTAGACTACGATGAAGTATTCGCCCCTGTTGCTAGACTGGAATCTATTCGCATATTTTTGGCTTATGCTTCATTTAAAGGTATTCGGGTTTATCAACTAGACGTAAAGAGTGCATTTCTTTATGGACAAGTTGTGGAGGAAGTCTATGTCAGGCAACCTCCTGGATTTGAAGACTCGGTACATCCGGATTATGTCTGCAAGTTAGACAAGGCTTTGTATGGTCTTCACCAAGCACCACCAGCATGGTACGAGAGGCTGTCTACACATCTACTCAAGCATGGATTTTCCAGAGGCCAGATTGACAGCACTCTTTTTACAAAAAGGTCCAAAAACGATTTGTTACTTGTGCAGGTATATGTGGATGACATCATCTTTGGCTCTACAAGTAATGCTCTCTGCAAGGAATTTGAGCAACTTATGAAGTCTGAGTTTGAGATGAGTGCAATGGGAGAACTCACATTCTTTCTAGGTGTCCAAGTTGAACAATCTGACAAAGGCATTTATATCCATCAGTCAAAATATGTCAATGACATGTTGACTAGGTATAATTTGCATGATTGTAAGACTTATGGCACCCCCATTGAGGTATCTCACAAACTTGGGCCAGCTGAGGAAGATGATGATTGTAACGAGAAGGACTATCGTTCAATGATAAATTCTCTTATGTACCTTACTGCTTCAAGACCAGACATTGTTTTTGCTGTTTCTTTGTGTTCCAGGTACCAAGCTCACCCGAAGGTTTCTCATATGAAGGCAGTTCAGCGGATTTTTGGGTATCTCAAATATAGACCCACTCTCGGTCTATGGTACTCAAATGAAGACGACTTCACTTTGACTGCGTATTCAGATTCAGATTATGGCGGATGCAACAAGGATAAGAAGTCCACATCTGGTGGATGTCAGTTTCTTGGACCGCGCTTAGTGTCATGGCAGTGTAAAAAGCAGACAACCGTTTCAACCTCCACAGCCGAGGCTGAATATATTGCTGCTGCCAGCTGTTGTTCACAGGTTCTGTGGATTCAGCATCAACTTCGCGATTATGGTTTCATCTTAACTCTTACTCCTATACATATAGATAACACTGCAGCCATATCTATCACACGCAATCCCGTACAGCACTCTAAAACAAAACATATAGAGATACGATTTCACTTTATACGGGATTGCTATGAGAAACACCTTATTGACCTTATCCAAATAGAAACACTTAAGCAAAAGGCTGACTTGTTTACTAAGGCCTTTTCCCGTTCTCGTTTTGATGAATTAGTTTCGATGCTTGGCTTACGATTTTTTAAATCGTTACAGTGACGTTGATTTTAATATATAAAAAAAAAAAAAAAAAAATCCCAAGAGCCACACTTTATACTTCTTAGTATTAAAGTAATGCATTATTGCTACATCTATAAAAAGACGTTGGGTTGTGTCTGTAAACAACTTGGGATATGATAGTACATTAAGTATCATTCACGAAATGCAACTGTTTATGGTTATATCTGATGTATCAGTAGGTTTATTTAATGTATTTATCATAAATTTCTTAACATACAGCTTCATCATATGATATGTTCATAAGCAACTCTCTATTTGTTCTCGGAGATATTAAACAGTAATTTCAACTACTTGTTAATTTTATGTAGTAAACATGATATGACGTATGGCGGTGTGTCTTAATTCTTATATTTAATATGGACAATTTTTATATTCTGAAATTTTATATCAACTTATTTGGGGGATATAGTATTGGTTTCCTTTGTTGTACGTCGGTACAGACCTGGTCTCTGGTACTATATCTTAAAAATTAAACAACTGCGAGTTAATCAGACTTGCAAAATCTTAGAGCTTCAAATACAAATACATACTTAAGTCAAGTTAAGTCGCTTTGTTGTACGGAAGTACAGACCTGTCACCAATGACTTGACGAAAATTGATTTTGTTTAAACCTGAATTAAGATAATTCACTCTGTTGTACGTAAGTACAGACCTGTTACCAATGTCTTGATTCTTAAAAATAAGTTTCATATAATTTTTCTTTATATAAAGATTAACCATATGTAGATGTTAGGGATATGTCATATGTGTGAACTGCAAAAGATTGAACATACTAACAATAAAAGGTTATCTCTGATGAATGAAGGTTAGTTGTTTAAGCGGATAATGATATGAACAATTGTCTTGAACTGTGTGTTATTAAATTTATTTTAAATATGTTATGTAAATTTAAAGAGGACAAGTATACTGATAATTGGAATAACAGCAAACATATGTAAAGTAATGTATGATGACTTAATATGATCCCTAACCAGACCCAAAATAATCCCGTCACCAAAAATAGTGTATTTGTTTTGAATTCTTAGTTAAGTAATAATTATTTTAATATTTTTTGTCTTACTTAAAGTCAAATGTCACTGAATAGCCAAAACCGAATCGCGGAAGAATTTGAAAGTGTTAGAAATTTTCAAAAATTTTATGTCTGTGACACTCACTGAGTGTCGCATCGAGTGTCGCTTCGAGTGTCGCCTATAGTATGGAGTATATAAATGCCACCGTGCGGCATTTATCATCACATTTCCTGCGACACTCACATACGATTCTGCGTCACTCGCTCTCGTTTAAGCGACACTTGCTCTGTATCGATTCTTGCTGCGATTTCTTGGTGATTTTTGAAATCTGTGCTTTGAATCTTCTTCTTCTACTTCACACGAACATTAAGGTACTAATTTCAATCAAAATCCTTCATTATTTAGTGATAATCTGTAGGTGGTAGTTACGGGTTTTAGGGTTTGGGTGATTTCGAACGTATTGATGTGTATAAAGGGTTAATATCGTGTGCATTACTTTCGACATACATGTATCTCCCAAGTTATTACCCTAGGTTAGCTTAGTTTTACAATTTTGTAAAAATTTGAATTCTGGGTTATGGTTTCTGGGTTCGTGTTCATCTTTGCGACACTCGCAGCGGCACTCGCCTTGAGTGTCGCATCATGGTAATTCGAACACTAACTGCGGCACTCAACTTGAGTGTCGCCTTTTGCTATGCGTCACTCGATTAAGTGCCGCCCTGTCTATTGCGACACTTACCTTAAGTGCCGCCTTTAAAGGAACACCAATTAGTTGCGTCACTTACTTAATTGCCGCTTTGTCTTTTGCGACACTTACCTTAAGTGTCGCCTACAGTTCTCCTTGAGTGTCGCCTCTTAATTTGCAATGCTGCGACACTTACCTTAAGTGTCTCATGGTGATTTTTTATGCTTCTGAGCGACACTCACCCAAGTGTCGCTACTTTAATTAGCGACACTACTGAAGTGTCGCCTAAAGGTAATTTTGAAAGATCAGTTTATACTTTATTTGTTCTAACGGTATAACTTTTCTTTGTGTATTATCTATGTCTTATTTTTGTGCAGATGGCAAACTTAGCTATTTATGCTCGCCGCACGCAGCCACGACATAAATTGGTGGCTTTTCTCGATGATACGCACGCCAACTCGATTCCGTTTCATCCGATGATTCAGTTTTTGCGTCGCTCGAGGATTCACCATGCTATCACTGCTTCATGTCCAATCTACCTGAATCAAATCGAGGAATTTTATGCAAATGCATTGATTAACACAGAAGGTGACTATCGAAGGATTTTATCAACTGTTTTTGGTCATTGTATTGAAATTACGGAGGATACGATCCGAGAAGTTTTGGGATTTGATGATAATTCTGAGTTTCCAACTCAGTTTGAGAACAGTTTTATCGCTGGTGGTCTTCAGCGTATGGGTTATCCGGCTATTCCTCCAGATCAATATCGGAAACAACATTTGAGCAGAGTCTGGAGGTACTTAGCACACATTATCATTGTGTGCCTCTCGCCAAGGAAGGCGGGATTTGATGGGATGAGTTACGGAACAATCTCCCTGATGCTGGGTTTGGTTTACAACAAACCTTTCAACTACTCTGGATACATCTTTGGGCATCTAGTGGACAATCTACGAGCTGGAGATCACATGTGGTTTATGTATCCACGATTTTTGCAGCTGATCCTGAATTCCCTGAATCTAGGGATTCAGCCTGACCCAAGTTCGATTCTGACCTTGACTCCAATGCTGGTCAGGGTATTTGGGGATTGTGCAACACCCCCAAAGGGTCAGGCAGTTCTGCCTGATGTTCCGTTATTTGGCCACGTGATTGATGAAGAATATGTGGCTCCGCCGGATAATGGGTTTCTTGATGTTGCAGCTCCACCACCGCAAGTTGATGAAGCGGTTTTGGAAGAAGTTCTGGTTGACATTGAAAATTTTCCAACTTCTACACCTGCTGCTGTTGCTACAACCTCCGCTGCTGATAAAGGCAAGCGGGTTCGGGATTCTTCGGACACAGAATCCGATGACGTTCCTCAACAACGTCGTCAATGAACCTCGACTGCTGCTTCTGATGATATTCAGCCCCAGCCGGAATTTTTGAAGAAATTGATGGAGGATATGGCGCAAATGAACCAGATGCTTCAAGATCAACAAGCTCTTATACAGGTTCAAGCGTCAAGACTTTTGGAGTTAGAGGCCATGGCTGCTCGTGTACCGGATCTTGAGCGTCGTGTGTTAGAATTGGAATCTTTGGCTGTGGTTCTGGGGGAGTTAGATCCTTAAACCACAGGCCATGATAATGATAATGTAATCAATGATTCTGAGATTAATGAAAATATTAATTTGGATTACTTTGCGTCGTCAGCTCACGTACCTGGTCAACCAGTACCATTAAATGTAGATTACTCGCATGCTAATCTTGAATATCTACAAAGTCTTGTATTTGGAAATGTTGAGAATGAGGGTCCAAATATGTTTGCCGATGATGTTCAATTTGAACCTGATGAGGTTTCTGATGAAGATGAGTTTGAGGATAATCCATATGAGGAGGTAGAATCAGATGATGATACCGTTCCTGCTGCTTCTCCTGCAACTTCTGCCGAACCATCTTCCCATTCTGCTGGTACTTCAACATCTACTGCTCAACCTAGAAAGTATCCAGAATGGATTTTGCCTCCAACGCCCGAGTTGAAAAGATGCCGAGCATATTCTGTTCATGGAGACTTATCTGGGCTTATAAAAAGCTGGAAATTCGATGTTGATTTTCGATTGTTTGTCATCAAAAGGCAAGATGGCATTCAATATTTTTTGGCAAGGCTAGATCATTTGACTACATTACCGAAGGTTGATCTAAATCGACTAGCTCAATTGAATATGATAAATCCCACTGATAATCGAGAAGCTGAATTCTTTCAGCAAATACTGCGTCGAGAAATAAATACGAAGAAATTCAAATGGATTCGACCAGTAATGGGAATTAGATTTTCAAATAAGAAGAAGTTGGACCCGAGGACGCGCCAACCCATATATGGTTATCATCATCCTCCAACCAAGAATCTTACCCAAGTGCCATTTGAAAAGTTACCATTTGATGTGCTGGGAAATTTTAGGTTCTGGTGGAATGACACAGTTACTGGAGAGGCGGTTATTGAATATTTTTCTCAAAAGGGACCGGGTCGTGATGCTAAAGAATGGAAACATGTTACTGGCTACACTCTTAGAGTTTTTGATCCTCTTAGCCTGATTAACATGTCAAAGAATGATCTTCAAGCTCTTCACAGTAACAGATTGCAATTTGATATGATTGATCAAGAAGATGCTGTGAGGTTTCAGAGAGTTGTGGATCTCTGTATTGCTAAGGGAATTCATACTGGTGGGAATCTCCTGACAGACTGGATCTGATATTGAAGATATTTTTAAAGACCAAGCTGAAGACACGGGGGAGTTTGTTGAGTCATATTAGTGTGTCTGTCAGTTGGTCTTGAGTCTGTAATAGCTTAGATTAGAAAATAGATAATTTTCTGTTTTGAGTGACACTTATCTAGTGTCGCATTCAGGCGACACTCAGTAAGTGTCGCACTAGGGTTATGATCTGCGACACTTAGCAAGTGTCGCAGAATCGATCTGTTTGTATATATAGAGCCATCACGGCTCATTGCAAAGGTTGGACAAAACCTATGCACAACTTGTCGACTTAAACCTCTGTAAACAAGCTAGAATTCGTCTGTTATTAATATACAAAGCGTTCTTATTCAATATCTTATTGTTTTGATTTATAGTTTATACTCGTTACTTCAATCGTGTGATTCCTCCACACAATTGGTTCAATTGATCTGTTCTAGATCCTAAGCATAGGGACAACACTTTCCATCCTTCGTTTTCAGATGATGTTTCAGCTAGAAAATTCTGCCAAGATCTGACCCTTTACTGCGCTTCTGGGCTGGTATTCAATGTCGTGTTCTCCAAGTTCTATGGCCCATTTTGCTAACCTTCGTGACATTTCTGGCTTGCGTAGTATCTGTCGGATAGGCTGATCTGTTATCACCACGATTTGGTGTGCTTGGAAATATCTCCTTAGCCTTCTTGCCGCATGCACTAAGGCTAATTTTTCCATTGGTGGGTAGTTTAGTTCTGGACCATGCAACGCTCTGCTAATGAAGTAAATGGGCAACTGTTTAGAATCTCGCTCCGCCATCAATACTGCACTTACCACTTCTCTTGCCGCTGCCAGGTAAACATATAACGGTTCTCCTACCTTCGGTGCTACTAGCATTGGTAGGCTACCCAATACTTTCTTTATTTCTTGGAATGCATCTTCCGCTTCACCGGTCCATGTGAAGTTTTTTCTACCCAGACATCTTTTCAATGTTTTGAAGAACGGTAATGCTCTTTCTGCTGAGCGAGATAAGTACCTATTTAGTGCTGCCAACTTCCCATTTAGACTTTGAACTTCCTTCAACGACTTTGGACTCTTCATGTTTACTATTGCCCTAACCTTATCCGGGTTTGCCTTCATTCCTCTTTCGGTGATCACATGTCCAAGGAATCTTCCCTCCTCCATACCAAAAGTACATTTTTTGGGGTTAAGCTTCATATTTATCTTCCCCAGGTTATCAAATGTTTCTTGGATATCTACCAACAGTGCATGGGTCGAATGAATTTTAATCACGATGTCGTCGACATAAGCCTCCAAGTTTCTCCCGATCTGATCTCGGAATGCGTGATCTACTAGGCGTTGGTATGTTGCCCCTGCATTTTTGAGACCGAAAGGCATCTTCCTGTTACAGTAAACCCCCTGATCTGTATGGAATACTGTTTTGTCCTCGTCCTCCCTTGCCATTTGAATTTGGTGGTACCCTTTGTATGAATCCAAAAAGCATTTGTATTTAAAACCGGATAGGGACTCAACCTTCCAATCGATTTCCGGGAGGGGGTATGGATCTTTGGGGCATGCATTGTTTATGTCTTTGAAATCTATGCACATCCTCCATGACCCATCGGCTTTTTTTGACCGTGACTGGATTGGCTATCCAAGTTCGGTATCTGACCTCCCGAAGTATTCCTGCATCCACCAGTTTGTTCACTGCTTCGCATGCTGCTTGACTTCTTTCTGGAGCGAGACTTCTCTTTTTTTGTACCACCGGTGTAACTTGTCTATTGACATTTAGTCTGTGTTCGATAATATGGCGGGGTACCCCCATCATATCTGCTTCAGTCCAAGCAAACACATCAGCATTACGTCGCAACAATTGAATTAACTCTTCTTTGAAGCATGCTGGTAAATTTTTCCAAATCCTCACAGGTTGGTCTGGGTGTTCAAAATTTACGACCACCTTGTCATCCATCTCTGGTTCGGGTGTATATTCCTCTTCTGGTTCGGAGTTCCCATCCTCCGTTACATCTTGGTTCTGCCTGGAAGTTTCCCCTTCCTCATACATCTTTCTTTCGATCTTAAGTCATTCTTGTACTTCTCTTTTTTCAGCCTTGAGTGTTGCTATCCCGAGAGGGGTCGGGAATTTTATCATCGCATGCATAGTAGACGGGATGACCCGCAATGCCGATATCCCAGGCCTACCCAACAGCACGTTGTAGGATGAGGGAGCATCAATAATAATGAAGTTAATCATTATTGTTCGGCACAACGGGTATTCGCCAAACATGACCGGTAATTGAATTTCACCCACTGGCCATACCCTTTCTACCGCAAAACCGATTAAAGGTCCTTTTACGCTTCGTACATCTCTTCGGATGGTAGGGTCCAAAGCCTTGAAGCAATGCCCATACATTATTTCGGAAGCGCTCCCTCCATCTACGTAGATCCGGTGTACCATCTGGTTTCCTATTTAAGCCTTTATGACCAATGGGTTGGTTGTTGGCCACACTTTACTAGCCAGTGAGAAAGTTATCTCTTTATCAATCTACCTCTCCGGTGATCTGTCCTTTCTTTTCCCGCCGTAACTACCACTATGAGTTATTTTTATCACAGGTTTCCCTCTGTTCTTATTATAGTTTTCAACCGGCTTGCCCCTACTACTCGTCTGTCGCCCTCTGGTTTTCTGGACCTCCTTAATTAGATGCGAAAATTATCCCGATCGAAGGGCTTCTTCGATCTGTTTCCTTAGTTGAAAACAGTCGTTTGTGTTGTGTCCTTTTTCATTATGAAATTCACAATACATATCTAGGTTTCTTTTTTCGGGGTTTCCGGTAAGGGGTGGTGGTGGTATAAGGAGTGCCTTCGCCTCAGCGGTCGTCAAGATTTCTTCGGGTGTTTTTGTTAATGCAATGAAGGGCATGTTTCTTCGGTACTGAACCGAAGGTGTCTGTGCTGGTGGAGGTTGGGGATATGCTTGAAATGCTCGCTGACAGAAACATGATGTGATCATGGTGTGATCTCTTTGGTAGTGTTTTACTCCAATCCCTACGTGAAAGGTGGGTAGCTTAAAAGTTTCTGAGCTTGCGTATGCTAGTTGATCTAGTTGAAAATACACAACAACGCAAACCTTTCTCTCGTTTTCCATTTTATCATTCACGCACGTTTCCGGTAAAGTTTCTGGCACGCTGGCATCTCGTGCATCACAACTTTGACAGTTTACAATGGGAAACAGGATTGAATATGTTTTAACAGAATTACGTCCAACACAAGCCTCCATTAACAGTTTCGTCGTTTATTTGTCTCTGACTTTTTGTTACCATAATCGTTATATCTTATTAATAGAACTACAATTTTACCTACAGGTAAATGTGCCATATTCACTATCAGACAATGTAATTTCATAAACTTCGTGAAAACTTAAAGTAGAGGCTTATTTTGGGACGGAGAGAGTAAGAAAAGCGGATTAATTATAAATTTAATTTTATTATAAGAAATCTAATCATTTATGCATTTCAATTTATAAAAGTGCACCATTATTTTGTGACAATATAAAATAGTATGATAGAAAAATAATTTGATTCGAGGGAGTATGTCATTTGTCACTTATGTCCATCGATCTTTCGGTGTACTTTTTTTAATACTTATTACGGAGTATAAGATTAGCCATACTCAAATATTTAATCTTGAAAGACACTTGTTAGGTTGTTATTGTTCGAATGCGGTTATTAGTTGAGTGTCGAAAAACTGATTAACAATATGGAATTTCTTTTGGCTTAATCTATCTGTAGGGATTACTTACTAATTTGGTAGAGTCGTGCACAATGCAATTGTAATACGTGTAACATGTGTTTTATTTGGATGTTTGTCTTTAATGATTATATGAAATCAATACTCAATAATAATTATTTCTCCGTCCCATTTTAAATGTTCACAATACTTTTTTATATATGTCTCAAGAAAATTGTTCATTTTCATAAAATAACTATCAATAACCATTAAAATCCAAAATTTACCCTCATTTATTACTTATAATCATAATCATTAATTTATTAAAATTTTTAGTTAAACTTACATTAAAAATAAGGATAAAAGTAACACTTATCCAATCTATATTAAGTTAAAAAAAAATGTAAAAGACATTTAAAGTGGGACCGGGAATAGTAAATAATACATCGCAACTTGCAATTTGCAAGTTATGATGCATTAGACCCCTCACTATGGGCGTCGGTTTGATGCATCGGTTAGAAGAGATGGAACCGACGCCATAGGCACGAGGCGTCGGTTCCGGGCCGTCGGTAGAACACGCCAGGAAACCGAAGAGAAAAGAAAAAGGGTGGGGCCCGCGTCGCTTGTGTTTGTGTCTCTAACAGCCAAAAAAAAATTAAATATGTATCCGTTGGTTTAGTTTTTGCAGGAGAAAAAACAAAAAAAAAAAAAAAAAAACCCAACCCATCAACAATTTTCACTATATATACACACCACTACTTCACAATTTTTAACTCATTCTACTTCACAATTTTTAACCATCAACATACCTTTATACTATATATACACACCACTACTTCACAATTTTTAACCATCAACATACCTTTATACTATATATACACACACCACTACTTCACAATTTTTAACCCATTCTACTTCACAATTTTTAACCATCAACATACCTTTATACTATATATACACCAAATTCTACTTCATAAAAATGAGGCGCAATGAATCAACTGAAAATGATATGTGGAATAATTTAATAAACAATCCCATACCGAACCCGACCAATAATCCAACTTCACCAACGGTCACATCTTCCGCTCAATCGAGCAACTCGTCACCATGTCAACCCCCCATTTTTTCACAATACGCATATAACGCAACACAATTTCAAGGTTATCAAAATTACCAAAACTACCAACACTTTTCACCATATTCTCCATTCCAACAAACTCCACCACCATTCCAACAAACTCCACCACCATTTGGAGACCCACGATTTTTAACCCAACCATCCTCGGCTTTCTCTCCATTTCCACCAACTCCAATTAACTATCCACAATTCGGAAACATCAACTGTAACACCCTCAAATTTCGGGTTGCGAAAGCGGTCGGGTCGGGTGTTACCAAATCAAATATCACAAGCACAAAAGTAAATAATGAACGACTCTAAATGAGACGTTTGAAAATAGTTATACATTTCCAAAATAAAAGTGTATACAAGTTGCGAGTTCGCAAAATAATTTCAATAAATAATTTGTAATACAAAAGTTATGCAGAGAAATCCAGTTGTTTGAAAACATGTGACTCGAGCTAGCAAAGCTTGTAGCAATCCTAATCCTGCTCGGCACCTGAGAACACATGCTAAAATGAGTCAGCTATAAAGCTGATGAGTTCATAGGATTGTTAGTTGAAAACATAAAGTATAAACCTTGTATGTTTAGAAAAGTAATTCAAAATTCACGATTTTGATTTGTATTGTTATAGTGTTGTAACTCCAATGTGTATACATCTAACGAGGTATCTCATACCTAAGTATTTGGGGTGTGTACCTAAGTACCTATCCAGTATGAGTAAATCTACCAATGTGAGGCAATACATGCCTAAGTATGAATTGAGTAAGTGTATGACCACGTCATATGATAACAAGTAATAGACTAGTATGCCACCTGGCATAGTGTATTGCCTCTTGCAACATGTAAGTGTAGTCCCGCAGACTATAAGTAAGTATTTATCCAAGTACTGAGTCAACGATCTCAAGTGTAAGCTCGCCGATCCGTTGATGAGTGTGAATCTCGAGTGTAAGCTCGTCGATTCCATCATTGAGTGCGAATCTCGAGTGTAAGCTCGCCGATTCCGTGTTTTGTATCGCTTTACCACGATATCGTTTTGAATCACTTTACCGTGATCTCGTTTTGTATCACTCTAACCGTGATATCGTTTCGTGCCCACTTTACCGTGGCATCGAATAGTGTTGCTCGCAAGCAATGTATGTAATCGAGAGCCGGCAGTACTACGACATGCCCGACTAAGTAATTGAGAGCCGGTAGTACTACGACATGCCCGACTAAGTAATTGAGAGCCGGCAGTACTACGACATGCCCGACTAAGTAATTGAGAGCCAGCAGTACTACGACATGCCCAACTAAAGAATTGAGAGTCGGCAGTACCACGACATGCCCGACTAAGTAATTGAGAGCCGGCAGTACTACGACATGCCCGACTAAGTAATTGAGAGCCGGTAGTACTACGACATGCCCGACTAAAGTAAACGTGTTTGTAAATGTGTATGTATATCAATATACATAAGTAAATAGTAGATAACATCATGTGCTTGAGATAATGTACAAGTATATATATATATATATATATATATATATATATATATATATATATATATATATATATAAAAGTCTTAGTCTACAACACATCTAACTGGGTATCATGTAACACATGAAAGTGGTTTAGTGTATCTAGGTATGTATATACAATACTTAGATATTATGTGTAGTACAAGGAGCCTAGGTATGTATAACCATCACCTAGCTGTTTTGTATTAGTATAAAGGACTATACTAACGTACATTACTAACGTATACTTCTAGCCTCAGCCTAGCAAGTATATTGAGGTCCGTGGTTAATGTTTATTTAAGTGCAAATCCATTCTAGTAACAATGGAATGCAAAGGCATTTTTAGTCCGTAAAAGGAAAACTAATCCTGTAACCAACCTAGTTGTTGTCCAGCGTAGATAGAACTAACCAGTTCTAATATATTTGATAGTATTGTCCCGCGACAATATGGCCAATGTATAGTGATAAGCATGGTCATTTTTGTTCTATTGTATCGATTTCTTTTTTATGGTTATCGTCTCGTTGTAATAAGTTTAGCTTCTCATGGCCCTTGTGGCATATTAGTCCTTCCCACTTGATGTAAATCTTCCTTTTCTTCGGCACCTTGCCCAACATATTTTTTAATAAAAAAAAATGTTTGTTGTTCAAAAAAAAAAAAACTTAAGCAAGTTATGTAATGGTAATTGTGTTTCAACGACAAGGTAGTGTACAGTGGTAACCTATCCAGGTTAAACTATGGTATTGTCCTACAACAATATACTGGGTGTAATTCCTACGTATTACACATTTTGTATTACATACAGTAATATAGTCAAGTGTGAATTATAAAGGTTTATCATTATAATTCGAAAACAGTAATTGTGCATGCGTCTCACCCCGAAAACAGTAAAACAGTTGAAATAGTGGGGCTATGAACTCACCTGTGAGTTGTCAGCGATCCTACGATACGTGTGTTGTCCGAATGGTAACCTTCTAGTGTCCTAAACACGTGAGGTTATATAAGTAAGAGACAAATCAGTTTGTCTAAGCGAGTTGTATAAATATTCATTTGTTGTTTAGGTTTGGAAACCATGTACGGGGGTCCGGGGGCAGCGCCCCTGGTCGAGCTGCCAGGTCAGCTTGGAAAATTTTTATTTCTACTACATTGCTTTATAAAAAATCGTATCTGGAAATTTAAATTTGCAAGTCTCGGCTCGCAGGAAAAGTCAGTTCGCAACTCAGTTCGTAAGTCTCGACTCGCAGGTCTCGACTCGTTGCTCGGTTCGCAAATTTAGCTCGCAACTCAGTTTGCAAGTGGTTCGGCTCGCAAGCCAGTTCAGTTCGCAGGCCAGTTCAGTTCGCAGGCCAACTCAGTTCGCAGGTTTCGGTTCGCTTCACGAGATGAACTGGGATCTGGGATCTTAGTTCGCAGGACGAACTGATGCGAGTTTTGAAGTGAGTTTCGATTTTTAAAACATTTTCAATGGTTTTCTTGGACATAATCAGTCGGTAGGACACTTATACATGATGCCTTAAACGTTTCTAACACGAAAAATCGAAGGAAAAGGGAGAGATTCTCACCGAACTCGAAATGGTGCATCGAGATGATGAAGATGGCGATGATGAAGATGATGATGTTATTCTTCTTCTTGCATCCTTTTCTCTGATTATGATGATGAACCCGAAAATGATGATGGTGGTCTCGGTGGTGGTGGTCGGCGGTGGTGTAACCAAGAGAGAGAGGGAAAGAGATGTAGGTAGAGATGTGTTTGTGTGTGTGGAAATGAATCAAAAATGGGGATGGGGTGTGTTTGTGGCCGGCTTATACAAGGAGAGGGAAGGACACTTGTTGTCTCGTGTACCGGTCGTTGGATTTTCTAATGGTGATGCAAGACAACAATGGGTTTATAATTTATAAGGCTGGGGCCTAGGGTTACTATTATGCTAATCAAGGGGCTAGCAAAGGACAAGTATGACCTATGATTGTTCTTCAAAGTGTGACAAATTGAAGCTAGGGGATTTAGAAACTTTTATGTATTTAGTTGGGGAGAAAAGATTTGGTTTTTGTTTTGGTTTTAGATTTTCTACTCTAAATTAAATTAAGATAAACTAAAAGGTGGAGGTTACTTCGGACGTTCAGCAATTGAAGCGATTGTCTACTATGAAGTGGTTTAGGAGTTGTTTAATATGGCGAGTTCTAATGAGGATAAGTTCGTAAGTTAATGTGAGTTATCACTACAATCCTTCTATCGGGCTAACGCGGAGGTGTCCACAATCAGGCAAATAGAATGTCACGTGGATTGCAGAATATATTAAAGCATACACCGAAAGTTCTCTCAAATGTATACCCATACTATCTGACAGTTAATCACGAATCCTATTCCCCAATCTCGGTCGTCAGAGATGTCTGAATCATGGCATAGTTTGTTGAATAAACAATCTTATGAACGAGGTTTTACCCTCACCGGAATAGGTTGGACTAACTGGTCTAGGCGGTCGGATAATATGTCATCACTTATTCGTATGATTCATCAACATTACTCAGGTATGCAAGAATACAGGGCTGGTTTGTACTACGAATGGAAAGTAAAGTAACACGTTTGTTATTCGATTCATAATATAACTACCTTCGGTCGTTCTCGACTTCCATACATTTGTACTCCCCCGTAGGCGTTTCCAGTACTATATCAGAGAACAATCGAATAGGGGCCGTCATATTACGTCACGATATTTAATGCCGTTTGTATTTCATTGTTATGATAATCCTAAGGCAACAATCAAATAAGAACATGAAATAAGACAATCAAAACAACAGTTCAATATAAGCATGCAAAGGTATTATTTAAGTCGAAGATATTCCGAAAGTTGTCTCAAAAATATCGTCTATATGAATTTAATCTTAATCTACCTCTATTCCCATATTCCGTGTCTCTTGGATCCTATTTTGGTCTAGAAAACACCGGCCATGCCGAGCTCAATGATTCAATCTAGCGTAGTATAACTAAGTGACCTATACCCTATTAGTTAGCTACGTTCATTTTTGGATAAGATTTTAGTCACAACATGAGTTGGGCAGATAAACGATAAAGATTTGATTCCTACATCTATTTGTAATATAAACCATCCGCAATCTCATAACATACAACACAATTACATATTAAAACTTTCTAAATGACTATCATAGCAGACAATTGAGTTATCTAATTAATCATGGTAATTCTAGCATGCATATTTAAATTTATTAAAGAAGGAACAAACATAATTAAATATGGAAGATAGATTAAAACCTGAAAAAGGCGTACAATAACTCGTAGCTATAAATGCGTCCCGGAGCACCTCCGTATAATTCTTCCTAGATTAGTTAATTAGCTAGTCTAATTAACTAAGGAAGAATTACAACTAATGTTACAAAGAAAGAAAAAGTGAAAGTGTGTGTTTTCCAAGGTATGGAAGGTGTGGTGTGGTGTGGTGGTGTGTCTTTCAAATGAACCAAAGCCCTCCTATTTATAGGTGAAATTCGGCTCACGTTAGCATCTTGGGGAGCACATTAGAAAAAGGTGGAAAAGGTGGCGCACTAGGTACGTACTTTCGCGCAAAGGTGTGGCACCGGGTACGTACAATCGCGTAAAGGTGTGGCACCGGGTACGTACAAGGACCAAAAAGTGGAAATGAGACGGTAGGGGGGAGGCCGGCGCCACCCACCATGTGGCCGGCAGCGGCTGGCACACCCCCGCCCCGGTCCGCCGTCTTTCTCTCCGTTTCTTAGTTCGTGCGTATTTTCTTCGTTATGCGTCCGTTTTCATCGATTCTTTTTTCGTTGGATTCGTTTTTCAAAAACGAAGACTTTGATGAAAAGTAATCCCAAAAGTGACTTTCCTATCTCCAGATATTACGTACAAATCATTTGAATCTTCCGGCGGGCGTAGAATCTTCATTCTTTATCCGTTTTTGTTGATTCTTCTTCTCAACTGAGACCACTCGACCAATCTCATCCACTTGAAAATTCGTGTAGCTTCTGCTTCGCTATTAAATCCCTCACTTTCTAAGAAGATCAATGGCAAGCCCTCCTAAGAGAAGGAGAAATGCTATAAGTCAAAGTCAACTTCGTTCACCACTACGTTCTTTCAGAACCGCTCCGTGGGTTACAGACTTGATACTGAACTGTTCACCATTAGACTTGTATTTTGAAAACGAACATCCTAGATAAGATGGATGTTGATGATGGACACTTTAGTCTTTAAATCTTGTTTTGATGTCTTGAATCTTCAAATGTACGTGAAATCTTCGGTTTTCATCCGTTTTGCTTGATTTTTATCGTGCATTTTCATTTTGATCTTCTTGGTGAATTCTCATTGATTTTGATGTTATTTGAGTTACGATGCTCATAATCGTCCCAGAATGAGAAAGATATCGGTAGTAAAAACGTGACTTTTTACGCGATATCAACACTGTCTCCCAAATTGCAATGTTAAACCCCGTGTTTGTTTACCCGATCATATAAAAATGTAGTATTTTCGATTCTAGGAGTTTATTAATATTCCTTCGAAATGCTTTCGAGTCGAAACATTTTATAAAAATAAAATGTTTGTGTTAAAATTTTATAACTTATTTTTGCGTTGTTTCCGTTTAGTAAAACACATTTTTTAAATAAAACGAAATGTGTTTAAATGTTTTTCGAGTAAATAAATATCGTTCGCATTATATATATCTACATATAAAATTTTGAATATCTTGGTTTTAGATGCGTACAGAGTACGAATGTTTAAAGTTTAAAATGGGCGCAAAAAATCACCTTTTTGACCGGGAGTTACATCAACACTCCACCCGAGCCCGAGCCCCAAGCCGAAGCCGCACCCGAACCCGTGCTGAAAACGAGCCCGAAAAAAGGAAAAGTAAAAGGAAGAGGAAAAGAAATAGGAGAAGCAAAAAGGGTTCAAGTTAGATGGTCCGACGACGAGGCGCTTAAATTATCCGAACGTTGGATCCACCGTTCCGAAAAATCAAAGAAAGGGGTTTCACAAAACTTCGAAGCTTTTTGGGACAAAGTTTTAAAAGATTATAATTCGGTGGCACCACAAGAACGTACTTTGAGCCAACTCCAAGGAAAGTGGAACAAAATTCGTAGCGATTGCAAAATTTTCATAGCAATCCATAAACATCTTACCAATCCTCGTCAAAGTGGGGCAAGTGACGATGACATTGTTAGGGGGTGTCACGAAGCGTTTAAGGCTCAACAAAAACGCGCCTTCATATATGAAAAATGTTGGAATGTGCTAAAATATTGTCCAAAGTTTATGGAAAATGATGGAGTCATGAGCCGACAACCAAGCCAACCCGAACTTGAACCAATTAATCTTGGTGACGATATGCCTACTTCCGAGCCACTAGCGACTAACATGGAACGGTTGTTCCAAGACGATATTATTCGTCGCCCGGCCGGCCGAGCTAAAGCTAAAAAAAGTAAAAAAAGTTCGGGTTCGAGTGACGTCGCTACTTCTTCGCGTAGTTTGAAAGATAAAGAACGTTTAGCCAACATAGAAGCCGCGGAAGCACAAAAAGAAACATTGGCCATGATGGACAAAAATTTGGTCAAAAAAACTATATTCAAATAGGGGAAAATGTTATACAAAAAAAATACCGAAGGGGCTTAAAGACAAGGAAAAAAGGATGCTTGAGGAGGTGCGAAAAAGCGTGGTCGATAATTATGAGAATGATTATAAAACGGTTTTTGGTTGTGAAGTGGGTTCGGGTTCGGTGCAAGTCAACGATTCGGACGAAGGCGACAACGAAAATGAAGACGAAGCGGGTTCGGAGGATTCGTAGTAGAAGACTAGTTGTCTTTTTTTTTTCTTTCAACAAATGTATTTTTTTTTAGGAATTGTAACGTTTTATTTTTTATTAATGTAATGTTTTTAGTTTTAATGAAAATGTTTTATTTAAGTTTGTGTTTAAATAGATAAAGAAATTAGTGTGCGAGTCCCAAAAAAAATTAGTGTGCGAGTCCAAAAAAAGAGAAGTGATGTTAACTGATGTTCACTGTAGGCAATGGAGTGTCAGTTTGTGTCAGTTTTGAAAAAAGCTGACGTGACGCTGATGTGGCTCCAACTGATGCGTCAGCTGATGTTCATCATAGTGAGAGGTCTTATAGTTGATCTTTGACGACTTTTAATATAGAAAAACTAAATTATTATGAACTTTTAATCTTTGCCATTCATATCAGTTATGTGTACTTATGTAACTTGTACTACTTGCCAAACTAGTTACTTTTCACAAGCCCAAATTTATAAAATAACGGATCCGTGTACTAAAATTTTGTGTAAGCAATTTGTACGTGTATTCAACTTTACTCGAAATCTTATTGTATTCATATATATGTTAATTACCACATTCTTTGTATCCATGATAGTAAACATTCAATTGTGTTGACCCACTCGGGTTATTGAATTGGTGGGTCAAAAGTAATCGACATAAACCCGGCCTGATTAATAATCGGGTTGAGTATTACAACCCAACCCAACACTGATCCAACCCAGATTACCCATTGATCTAGTGAGATCAACATATTTACGGGTCATTTTCTGATAATGGATCAATTTTGATTAAGATAGATCACATTAATAAACATAAAATTAGTTATAAAATTAAAAAAACTCACATCACTTAATATGTTCACCAAAATTTGATACTAAAATGGGATAATAACATATATCCCCAATATAAGCATCTAAATTACATATTTCCCCAAACCTAAACCCCTAATATCAAATATCCCCAATCTAAACCTTAATTCTCTCATATTTACCCATTTTTAAAATTTAATAATGATGAATACTTCTAAATGCATAAATTATAATTCTATTGACTATTGCACCCCTCTAATATTCCCTCCAAAAAATTCCACCATTTTTTCCACTATACTAGGATTGCCGATCAAAATTGGACAATCAAGTTCTTTATAGACATTGAAAAGGTTAGTTTACTAATTCTTATTATCCTCGATACTATTAAGTTGTTATATATAATTGTACGATCACTGTTATTCATGTTTTCTCTTTTAATTGGGTATTTAACTATTTATGTGTGTAAGCCATATGTACGTGCCTATATAAGTATATACATACGTACAATTGTAAATTTTAATTATTTTTTGGTATAAATTTTCTTTGATCTAATCGGTATTTATGTGTGTTGTCTTTGTAGGTCCACGAGTAATAGGAGCTGAACTTTTAATTGTAAGTGTGTATATGTGATTATGTGAGATAGATATGATTTACTAGTTAAATTTGTGGTCCAAAGTCCAAACGTTGTAAATTCTTGCAAATCTCTAAAGCTACTATTAATAAAACTTTCTTTTGATATAGTATAAAAAGGCTAACTAGAAAGGTACTGTCAATAGAGTTATAATATATGCATTTATAAGTATTAATCATTATTAAATTTTAAAAATGAGTAAATATGAGATAATTAGAGTTTAGATTGGGGATATTTGATATTAGAGATTTAGGTTGGAGAAATATGTAATTTAGATGCTTATATTGGGGATACATGCTATTATCCCTACTAAAATATCGTTAAACACATCGGATTATTATACTAAAGTAAAACTTTTAAAAATGTAACTACATTAAAATTTTCTCCGGGTTGTCGGGACAACCCAAAAACTCATTGGATGATCTAAACCCGAATCAAAAAATAGTTGTTTGGCGGATTTCGGCTTGACGGGTTCGCGGGTCGAAAAACCTTGACCTAACCTTAATATTTTCGAGTCAGTTTTGTGTTAGGGTTTTGGGTTGTGTCAAAAATTGTTAGCCGTAATGATTTGAATCTTGTATGTTGCTAATGTGACACCGGATTTTTTCTGACGTGAATTTTCTTATTTTTTGATGTTTTCACTACCAATTAAATACTCTAATATTTATATATAATAAAGAATTGTGGATTACCTTATCTTAGCTTAGGGTTTTGATTAGAAAGATGAAATGTGTTGGAGGTCAGAAATAGGAGGTGGGTGCTAGATGTCGGAAAAATGGTGGGAATATTTGGAGATGGCTATGAGGTGGGATAGTAGGGATTGGTGGTCAAGGTAAGCGTGTTTATTCGGTTTAACAGTTCGGTTTATGTTTTAATATATTAATAAAAATATTTACACAAAATACTGAATTTGAGTATCAAACAAATGTAATTATCACGCTACATAACTTTTTAACGAAAACTATGTAAAGTTTTAAGGTAAAACTAAGGTATAATTGAGAGTTTGGTGATAAATTATTATAAAAAGTTATAAATGGCATCGAGTCTATATAAAAATGCGGTGAGTAAGTTAATGTATGTGTACACATTCATAAAAACATAAGCAAAGTTATATTATTATTCGATTTATTTGAACTAATTTTGTTTTTCCAGTGGAGCCAAAATCAATTCATAAATTTAAAATGATTATCTGGTTTTGACCAAATTCGATCTAGAAAACCAAATATCCGAACCAAAAAATGTATTGAAAATAAATGTTGCTCTTTGCCTCAAGCTAAGTTAATTATTACATCACAATAGTAGAGATTACTAACATAAAAACACATAATAAGATATTTAAAAGTTTCATAAGTTAAATACATACAGAAGGGTTTTGCGGGTAAGTTCGATACACTCATGCAATGTTAGGTACTAAAAACTAGAGTAATATACATTTTCAGTCCCTGTGGTTTGCACATTATTACAAAGCCAGTCCCCGGGTTAGGTATTCCTCGAAGCCAATCCCTTGACCCGAAAATTTATTTCACTCCCAGTCCCTACTTCAAACGTGCGTTAAATGTGCTTGTTATCTCATCCCACGTGACTTGCACATGACCGAGTAAATTACATTGCTCGTACCCGTGGTTGTCCGTCCCTGTGGTTGTCCGCACAATACCCGACCCGAGGACTGGGACCGTAATATACGTACAACCACAGGGACGGACAATGTAATTACGCGGCCATGTGCAAATCACGTGGGATGAGATAACAAGCATAGTTAACGTCCGTTTGACGTAGGGATTGGGAGTGAAACAAATTTCCGGGTCAAGGGATTGACTCCGAGGAATACCCAACCCGGGGATTGGCTTTATAATAACGTGTAAAGCACATGAACGGACAATGTAATTTACTCTAAAAACTAAATTATACACAAAATAAGGTTTGTTTTGGGGAAAGTGGTGGTATATTTGAAGGAGAATGGAATATTTGAAGGAGAATGAAAAGCATCCCAAATCTATGTCAAACGTTGTTGTCCTGTTTGTTCAACTACCAAATCTACTAACTTAACTATTTCAATCTAATTTTTAAGTTCTACAATAACTTCTAGTTTAAGTGCTTGATTTATAATTTTATAACCAATTCTCTTATTACCAAATTCTCCAATCATTCATCAATGTTGAGTGGAAGTTAGGATTGACTTCTGCAAATAAATTGTTTTATTTTTATTTATATTGGTAACTACTTTATTGACTTGATGACAAATACATATAAATAACTCAAAACATATAACTTGCAATTCTGTAGAACTGTAGGAACCACTAAAGGCACAAACCTGAAGGCCTCCCCCATTAAAAAAAACATTGAACAAACAAACAATCCCTTATTCATCAGGAGCGGCTCAAGCTCCAATGAGGCCTAAAGCGAAGTTAAAGTATATGAGGCCTTATCAATTTTGTACAATTACTATTCTCTATACAAATTCGATAAAAAATGTTCGGTAAAATACGCATAAATATGTATTCTAAATTTATAATAAAGCAAATGTTATCATTCCATTCTAATAAAGTATGTCAACTTTAATAGTTTTCTACTTATTGCTATTTGATAGAAAATATTCTTGAAATTTACCAAAATATGTGTATTTCAAGAAGATCATCTTCAATCTTCTTTTAGTTATATAATAGTACGTATAAAACTCTTAAATGAGATCAAACTATTGACTAACTATAGACTTGAAGACCGACATTCTCTTGGTCTTAGTCTATAACTTTTTATGAATGTATTATCGAGATTTTTGAGCTGGAAATAGAAATACAACAATATCTCACATATTTTATCATGTAACATACCAATGCCTTACTAATTTTTAAATATATAGATACATGTATGTCATGTTTACTTCTAGAAAGCATTATGTGATATATTTAATGCCCAATTTTATGTGAAGTTTGAAGATCGCATATATAATTATAAGCTCAATGTATTAGTCATGTCTCATGATGCAATTTAAATAATTATCAAGTATGTTTGAAATAATTGAGTTAGTTATTTGAGTAATAATACGATAAATGTTAAAACGAAAAAATGTGAAATGGATTCAATCGTGAAAACATAATGACAGAAGAAAATTAAATAGACTATAGCCAATGAAAAAACTAAGGTCAAAACTTAAAACAATAAATATAAAACTTTGAAACCTTCTAATCAAAATCACTTGGAACTAAGTGATAAACATTGGTCTATTCATTTTTTTCTCACATAAAATCAGCATAGTATCTTATGACTTAAATTATTTGAGGCTTTATAATGTTATTTTGTCATATAAAGTGACCTAATATCTTAAAGACTTATATTATTTGAGGTCTTATATGGCTAAAAATTATTGCAGATTGTTGTCATCCTAAGTCTAATACACGATATCAAAAATTTGAGACCTTACAAAGTTGAGGGCCTAAAGCGATAGCTTCACTGGCTTTACCCTTGAGCCACCCCTGCCATTCTCAAGCAAGTGAACTATACTTACCAAATTTGTAGACTATTGCTAACATCTACTAACTAAATTGACTTGAAAATATTGAAGTATTGTAAGTTTATCTATCGTTACTATAGTATTGGAAGTTTGGAACTAATATGATGCACACAAATATGTTAACACACATTAAAATCAAAGGTATAATGTGAAGAAAAATACTATTGACGTCGTGCATTATAATCTCCTCTCCTTTGTTATCCATATCGCTGAATCAAACTTACACCAATCAAACGTTTAGATCCATATAGTTTCAAAAACCTTCTATGAAATCAAGTCATCTGGCTCGATCGAGTCAATAAATTTAGGAGTCTCCAATAACGAAACTCTGATAAGTTGGGAATCGTTTTATTTAAAAACTTAGATTGAAATTTTGAGCATAATGACCACAAAGGATTGACTTATTCATTTACTTTTTGCTCAAACAGTTAAACAGTCCTCGTTGGCCTTGAATCTAATTTTACCCCATTCACTTAGAGCCAAAATAGCATTTTTTGATTAAAGAAATGTGTTGTTAGATGTGTCTTATTCCGTTTTGGACGTAGAAGATGCTTTCTAAGACTTTCTACTTTTAATTTTCTAGGAACCCGGCCGAACCGTTTGTTTTCGTACTTGTCTTTCGTCCTTACCACACCAATTCAACTAGACAAATATATAATACACACAAAACCGTCTTTCAATGTTGTTTATTCATAAATATATTACTTAGTTGCTTAATTCAATTATTTTATGTTTTGTAAAATAATCAATCTAATACTCCGTAAAAATATCTGTGGTGTAGAGCGGAATTTGATAATAATAATTTTTAGAATTCGATAATGAGAAATAATATGCGCAACTAAATCGTTCTTACAAACGGTGATTATTTACGCAGAGTATGAAAGACACACCACCGTTGTCATCGACTCGTGGTTGTAAATGATGTGAAAAGAGGACAGTATTGACTAGGTTTACAATGCATTGACTCTTAACAAATTAAATACATTTAATTTGTCCACATTATATTGTTTAGAATGCATAAGCATAATTTGTGTAGATCATAAGAAACAAATGTGCAAAGGTTTTCAACTTTACATCAAAGATTCTTATAAGTAGGCCTTTGCATTTGTCCATTTGTGTGTATAAAATGTTAAATAGTAGTGATTCCGTATACGAACACGCAATTGGGACATTTTTGTTTTGGCTTTTATAGTTATACATGTTATGTAACTCAGATTTACAAAAATTGATACTTGTGTTTATCATGAAAGAATGTTACAACTTCTTGGACGTTTGAGTTTTAGAAGAGTGTCTTATTCAATTTTTGCAATCGATTTATCCACGTTCAAACTAAAGAGAAATATAATCAAAATCATAGATTTAGGGATTACAATACATTAGAAAAGTTCAAGAAAGTGCAATAATTTTTGAAAGTATGGAAGTTTCAATGATATTGTGTCATGTATACAAAGATATTGTTTCACATGTACAAAACCTATTTACTCCCAACATCAATTATTTCACAAACAACAAATCGAAAAATTATGAAACTTGCACCATTAAATTCAATGTTTCATCTTCTTCAATTTGTCGTCCCTCAAGTCATACTTTCGATGATTTTTTTTTTCATTTTTTTGGTGGGTTTTAATAAAATGATTAGACACTAATTACTAGTCTTAAATTGTCAGGTGTCACACTCATAATCTGGCTCAATATCGAAACTTAGTTTCAACAACAACTTAATCGCGTCGCAATCCCATTATTGCATCACGATTTGAGTCCTCCATTTGTAACACCCCAAATTTCAAGGTATTATATTGTTGAATAAATAACTAGTCGTTTTAATTTATTTCGACTATTCCAATTTAATAATAAAAATCGTAAATGATTTCTCAGTTCCAGATAATTAGAATTAAATGGAAATAATTATATTACTTCCCTATTATGTAATATTACTCGTATGTTCTAAAAACATTCCATATACTAAATTCGTGAAGCTAAAATCGCAGGAAACAAAACCATCCTCACCAAATCCTCAAATCATCTGATTCTAGCTTCAATCTTCAAGTTCATCACATCCTTCATCCCCCTTTCTGTAAGTGTTCTTCATCTTCTTTAAACCTAGAAAATGAGTTTTAGTGGGCTTTGGTAAATTGACAGGTTTCGAAATTAAACCTAGGAATCGATTATATTAGTGTTTATTACTGATATTATGATTGTTGGTTATTATAATACAACTTAACCATGTTGAAATCACTAGTTGTATTCTTGAGCAAAATTATGATTTTTGCTAAATTTTCGAAGTTGATGTTAATTAACTTGGAGTATTGTAATGATGTTGTGAGAATATTATAATGTTGTTTAAATGAAAATTTAACTAGAAATCCATACAATCAAGATTTAATTTTGATAATGCTTGTAGAGGGATATGGGTGTATTAGTTTGGTTGAGGTCAAACTAAGTCCAACCCAAAGTGGGGAACTAGAATTGTAGTTTCTAGTTAATATCGATAATTAGCAAGTTCTAAATACTTGTTGTATATTATATGTTATGTGTTTAGGTGATTAAAGATATGGAACAAATTGTGATCAATTGTTGTAATCTTCATCTAAACACCAAGGTAAGTGTAGTGAGGGTTAATTAGGTAACTGATGTGTGCTAAGTATAGGCAATTATAATCACAAGTTTTAATTAAGGAAATACTAAATAATACTATCACACAATTCAGGCAAGTGTTATCCTGATCATAGAATATAGTTTTATAAGTAAGTCCAGATTTGAACACAGGGAACGTGATTTAATCTATAACTAACTATTTATTTATCCTAATTACAAGTATTACAAATATACAAGTTCACAATTATAAACAATAATATACAAGATAGGGGGGACGTTTTAGTTCCGATCGAACATATGTATAATTGATACCAATTCTTTAATAGATAAGTTTAAAGGAACAACTTAAGAATACTAAATTGGATAGAAGATTATGACTATTTAAACTATTATTTATTACACTTATTATATCAACTTATGTCTATTTGCGTGTTGGCTATTATTATTGTGATTTACAAATGTAGAAAACCTCAAAGGTTATGACAATTCTCATATAGCAATACAGTCAAAGGTTATGTAAAGTATCACTATTTATTAAGATCTATCAACATATTATTGATGCAATTCCAGGGTCGGTTGAATCATAATGCTACTTAACATCTAATAAAACATAATCACTTAATTTAAAAACCCAAAAGGTTAGTGAGTTTATCTATAAATCAGTTAATTATGATCATAACATAATATAACACATAATTCTTGCATAATAATATCCAATAATATAGTTCCAACATAAACATATAGTTCATATAATAAACATAATAAACATACATTTAAACATTCATAATGAAAATCTAACAAGCAATTAATTCAAATAAACAATATCCATAGTAACCCAAAAGGTTAGTGAAGCTACAAGGATAAAGAAATCGAACCAATTGACGAATTAGCTCTTCCTAAGGTTGAAAACCTTCAAACCCTAGCTCCTTAGCCTCCAAATTCGCACCTAAAGTCGACCTTAAACCTTAATATTCGACTTTTAATTCTAAGAATCGTATATGGTATAATCAAAACTAAGCCTCTATTTATACTAATCCTGGCCGACCCTCCAACCGCCGATTGAGACCTCCAATCGCCGGTTAGAGTTAATTGAGTATTACTCCAACTCTGCGCTTTCTCCACCGCCTTGAACTCTTAGCCCCAACCGCCGGTTGGGACTTCCAACCGCCGGTTGGACTTAAATTCCAGAATTTTTCATAAACGGCTTGGGCTTCAAATTGGGCTTCTCTTTCTTCTTTAAACGGATTCACTTGTTTTCTTGGCCCAAATCTTTAATATTATCATTTTAGGCTTCATTTCTTTAAGGCTTAGATCTTCTTTTCTTCAATTGCTTTAATTCCTTCAGTTTCGGTCTTATTTTCGTTCTTTTTTCCTCCAATCTTCAATTAATATACATTCCTGCAAATATTAACAAAATAAGTATCTAAAATCATATAAATGCATAAAATGTATATAAATATAGGGATAAATTACTATAAAATATAGTATCTATTTGATGCTTATCAGTAACGGTCATGTATTCCGGATTGCTTGTGAGCAAGAGGTTTACATGATCGTGTGGTATTGAGTGATATTGGTCGTGGATCCGCATAGAGATTTGACCTCTACTTTGTGCTCAGTAGTTATTTGATTAAGATTATGTGGTTAGAGTAATTTACCTTTATTTGTCATATGTGTTGGTGAATTACTTTATTAATTGCTCACGAGCTCACTAAGCATAATGCTTATGATTTAAGTGTTTTTATGTGTAGGTGGTAGTGAGCAAAGGGGCGGAAAGGCGATTAAGAAAGAATAGCATGGATATACCTTGCGTTTGTGTGAGTAGCAAGCTCTTTCTTTCTTTTGATTATCGTTGTGTATATGGCTTGTGTAATTCGACCTTTTAAACAACTTTTAAAATTAAACATGGTGCGCCATGAAAGCTTGTAGTTTTGTTAATAGTTGACCTTGAAAGTCAGCGACATTTGTAGAATGTATATATTGTGGTTTGGTAGGTATATGACCAATATTAGTCTTAAATTTATGTTGTTGAAAATTGAAAGTGTGAAATGGTCAAATTGTGTATTGGTCAAGTTTTTGGTAATGAGGTATAGTCAAATACTTTCATTGGTGAATTATGGGATATAGTTGACTAGTGAATGTGTGACACCTCGCATTTTTGAAAAATTAAGAACGTTAATTGCATGCATATTTTAGGTTAACTCCTTATTTAAGCGAATTCACAACACTCTTTAGAGATAAGTCTAGCAAAGCTCAACTAGTTAATACGCATAGTATTACACATTTCATAATTTGCTATAATTATGTACAAAACAGTTGGAACAAACTCAACAAAAATATATGACTGTTGGTGAACAAAATTATTTAATAATATGAAATTATTAAATAACATTATTATTAAATAAATATTATGTCGATAATATTTACAAGTATTTCGTATCGTATAAAACGTATTTTACGCGATGAAACAACGCGAAACATATCCGTCAAACTGAATTAAAATAAGTTATCTCTTTTATAACCTAAATAAAGTATTTTTATAAAAATACATCGATTAAAAATGTTACGAAATTACACTTAAAAATTTATCATTTAAAAATATTACATTATTTTACGATCGGGTAAACAAATATGGGGTTTAACTCCACAAAATGGACAAATATTTACCATCTCATTTCCCTTTTTGTTGACCAAAATCCGGCCCCAAACCCCCTACCCACCTTATTTCCATCTCATTTTCATCATCCCCTTTTCTTCTCATCTATCTTTCTCTCTCTAATTTTCTTCAATCAACAACAACACTATCATCAACAACAATAACAACAACAAAATCAACAACACAAGTAACATCATTGTAACACCCGGTCAAAAAGTTAAATTTCGCGCCAAATTTAAACTTTAAACATTTCTAAATAAATCATTATTGTTAAAATAATATTTATTTACTCGGGTAAAAATTTGAACATATTTCGTCTCAATAAAAATGTATTTTATTTGGTTGAGACAACGCAAATTTAAGTTATAAAACTTTGGCCCCAAAAATATTTCAAAACCATTTCGGAATATATAAATGGAATTATAAAGTCAAAATATTAAATTTGTTTTACGATCGGGTACAAAAACACGGAGCGCAATTTCGGGGAAGGAAAGTGGGAGGCTTAAACCCCCCACCTCCTCTTCCTTATTCTCATTCTCACCAACACTCTCTCTCTCTTCTCTCACTTTTCCTCTCATCCCTCTCTCTCTCTCTACAACCCACCACTACACCACCACCACCTTAAATCACCAAAAAACTACCACTAAACGACCTCCAATCTCGAAGCTCATTTAGGGAAAAACGATCACCAAGCAACGATCTACAATCCTATCTTTTCGGATTCTCCTCGCGCAGATTTGTAAGTTTCCGATAATTCTCGAAATCTCTCAAATCTTTGTTATTTTGATTGTTTGCGGTTTAGATAAGCTTAAAATGCTCAAATATGGGTTGGGTAAAAGAATCGGACCTAACGGGAGCCGGAAAACTCGTTTCCGACTCAAATTCCGGGGAACAGTCCGTTATGTCGCAGGGACCAAGAACAGTGCTGCGACATAACCTATGTCGCAGGCAATGTCGCAGCCAACGTCGCAGAAATCAATTATGTCTCATAGTGTGACGCAAGCCTTTATGTCGCATTTAATTTCGGATGTCGCTATAGCGACACAGACTTTTGTGTCGCAGAAACCTTTTGCGACACAACCGTTATGTCGAATAACCTCGCAAAACACAGGACCTTAAAAACCTATGATTTTCACTAAATGTCGGTACCAGATTTTAACACTTGATTTTACTAAAGCAACCCTTATGTCGCACTTGAATTTGGATTTCGGAAGCGGTTTTACTAAAGCAATATAGCTCGACCCCAACCAGGGGCTCTGCCCCTTGGACCCCGCCAGGGGTTGCCACCCCTTGGACCCCGCTACCAGGGGCGCTGCCCCCGGACCCCCGTACACGGTTTCCAAACCTGAATGACAAATGAATACTTACACAACTCGCTTAGACAAACTGATTTGTCTCATACTTATACAACCTCTCGTGTTTAGGACACTAGGAGGTTACCATTCAGAAGACACGCGTATCTTAGGATCGCTAACAACTCACAGGTGAGTTTCATAGCCCCACCCTTTCAACTGTTTTACTGTTTTCGGGGTGAGAATGCATGCACATTTACTGTTTTCGAATTATAATGTTAAAACCTTTATAATTCACACTCAACTATATTACTTTTATGTAATACAAAATGTGTAATACTTAGGAATTACACCCATCATATTGTTGTAGAACAATATCACTACTTAATCTAGATAGGTTACCATTGAACACTGCTAGATTGTTGAAAAACAATTACCATTATATAACTTGCTTAAGTTATCACTACCCATTGGCCATATTGTCGCGGGACAACATCATCGAATACATTAGAACTGGCTAGTTCTACCTACACTGGACAACATCTATACTTTTACAGGATTAGTTTCCCTTTTAGGAACTAATACTGCACATACAAATCAGGACCCCAATATACTTCCTAGGCTTAAGGCTAGGAGTATACAATAGTATCATACGTTAGTATAGACTCCTTATACTAATACAACACAACTAGGTGATAAGTATTTATACATATTTAGGTACAACAAATCACTTACATGCGTGGCATGACACATTACAACTTGTGATTGTTGATTGGTATTTATATATATCTACATACTTGTACATCATCTTGAGCACCTGGTGCTATCTACGTTATTACATATGTATATTAGTATTTGCAATAAGTCCGGGTTAGCTTGCTCTAACTGGTCAAACGGACACACTAAACAATCAACTATAGATCTGCGGGTCTACAATCAATTGTTGCTGGATGCAACACACTATATATATACTCAATCATAGTTCGGCGGAACTACAATTATTTGTTATCATATGACGTGGTCATACCATTACTCTATAGCTATTAGGCATGTACTGCCTCACGTTTATGGACTCATTATTACCTTATAGGTATCTAGGCATGGATTGCCACATTTCATTATGTACTTAGGTACACACCACTATTCATAGGTATTAGATACCTCATTTGACGTATACACATTGGTGTTACAATTTAAAAAAATACAAATTCAAAATCGTAGATTTTGAATCACTTTTCAAAACATACAAAGTTTATATTTAATGTTTTCAACTAACAATCCTATGAACTCACCAGCTTTATAGCTGACATGTTTTAGCATGTGTTCTCAGGTGCCCAGCAGGATTAGGATTGCTACAAGATTATGCTAGCTCGAGTCGCATGTTTTCAATCAACTGGATTTCTCCGCATAACTTTTGTATTACAAATTATGTATTGAAATTATTTTGCGAACTCGCAACTTGTATACACTTTTATTTTGGAAATGTATAACTATTTTCAAACGTCTCATTTAGAGTCGTTCATTATGTATCTTATGTTGTGATATTTGATTTGGTAACACCCGACCCGACCGCTTTCGCAACCAGAAATTTGAGTGTGTTACAATCATCATCATCATCATCATCATCATCATCATCATCATCATCATCATCGTCGTCGTCGTCGTCGTCGTCGATCCTCTTAAACAAAAGAAAGGAAAGAAAACAAGCATCAAGAACACCACCATCTTCATCATCTTCTTGAGTTTTCATTTACAAATTGGTAAGAAAAACACTTTCTTTTAACTTATTTTCATGTACTTTTAAGACCTAAACATGTGGATGTTCACTATACGAAAGAATCGAACTCAAAAACTTAATTTTTCAGTTCGCCACATGATCGCTGCGAACTGAGATGAATCTCAGTTCGCAGCCGACGCTGAGATGAAACTCCTGCAAACTGAACGAGCTGCGAACCAAACGATTTGTGAACCGAACTGAGATGCGAACTGAACCGAGCTGCGAACCGAACTAAGATGCGAACCGAACCATGCGAATTGAACCCTTGCGAGATGAGCTTGCGATCCGAACTTGCAAGCCCAACGAGCGAGCCGACTGAGCGAGCCGAACTGACCTGGTCTGCGAACTGAGGTTCTGCCCTGTGAACAGAGTTTTTGTCCAACGATTCGACATTTTCGTAAGGACAACTACACTTTTTACAACGGAGATTTACAACAAAAATATATACTTTTGCGAAGTCGCCAACGAAACGATTTAAATAATGATTTAATTACAAATTATTATTATGAAAACCATCACCAACGTATCGTACGCTTTACAAACAAAACGGTCTTTCGAAATGAGTGAACATTTAACTTAGTTTGGCGGGTAGCCAACTACTTATACAGACTATCTCTTATGTTTAGGGCGTTAGGAGATTACTGTTTTGGAGAACACTTGGGCTTAAGCTTGCTAGTACTCGCACATACTTAGCTCACGAGGTGAGTTCACAGACCCTACTTTTACCGTTTTACTGCTTTTGAACATGGGTGGAAAACATAGTCACTGCTTTACTAAATGCCATAACTACATTGATTACTGTTAGATTTCGTACTCCCAACTATCGATTGTTTATGATTGTATTCATGATTTAATTGATAACTAGAGTACTTTTGGACTAAACTTATACATTTATGAATGATTTTATACGTACAAACTATTTATAAAACGCTTTCGGTTGTTATACAAACTATCTTTTATGAAACAACATTTTCATAAATGGTTGAAAAGTCCCTACTTCTTGGGCACATATGAAAAGTCCCTACGTCTTGGGCATACGAAATGTCCCTACTTCTTGGGCAAGGTTCCACCCTACGTCTTGGGTGACGGCTCTACTTCTTGAGCAGTTTGGGTCCTACTTCTTGGATGCCAGTCTTACTTCTTAGGCACAACGAAAAGTCCCTACATCTTGGGCAGTGATTTACCCTACGTCTTGGGTGATGGCTCTACTTCTTGGGTGCCAGCCCTACTTCTTGGGCATACGATAAGTCCCTACTTCTTGGGCAACTGTTTTGGGTTCTACTTGTAGGACAAACTTTTTAGTCCCTACCTCTTGGGAAAACATATAGGATACGTGATTCCAACAACTGATAGGGTATTACTTTCCTACCAACTAACTTTAAACTATACTTTCGGGTAACATCTCAACAACTACGTTTTGGATAATGATCCAACTTAATTATATTTTGGATGACATCCCAATTAAACTTATATTTGGATAACATTCCACAAGATACTGTTTAATTGTTATGGCTGTAACACTTTATAAACAACCGTGGGTTATCAAACTATACTTGTAAACATAAAACCTGTGAATTTACTTAACATTGTTGTTGACTTTTTACAATGTTTTTTAGGGAATTAGCTGCACGTGTAAGCATGCACACCTTTGGGAACTAGGCGACCCAAGGAGTATTTAGGATGCCACTTTTTAGAGAAACTGAATTTCTTTTGTATAACTGATATGATTTAGTTATATTTACGAAATCCACTTTTGTATAAACTTTAACTTTACTTTTATTTCTACGATTCGATGAATCGTAAACTTTTGTAAACAGTTATACTTTGGCATCTTAATATATATGTATGTTCTGCGATAATCATATGCTCTGATATGCGTGATTGTCATACGTAAACATCAGCATCCCCTACTAAACCAAATGCTTCTGCTAATCATCGTTGACCGAATTTTGGGGGTGTGACAGAATGGGTCAAAATTTTCCTTGTTGGCTAACGTGTTAAAAAGGTTCCAATTGGGTTACTAAATGTACCCGCAAGCTAATCATGTTAGATAGAGGTTAGAGTTACTTTGTTGGTTCCTTTAACCTTGTTATGATATGATTGAGTTGTGGTCAAATGATCCAGACCTTATTCTAAGTGGTTTCTGATCTTGGTTGTAATTAAAAAGTGGCTAAAAATGGTCTCATTCTAGTCATACACCCAAATCGGTCATTTTTGTAAAATTTGAAAAATTGTCAAAGAGGAAACTTTCATTTTGGCAAAATGAAGGTGTCCGTAAAATTTCAGGTCTTAACTCTCAACGAGTTAAAAGTTATGTCGATTTGAAGTTCGTATTTAAAATGTGAAAAAGTCAGACTCGAGAATTTTATGCATACACGCGATCGCGTGATTTTGACCAGGATCGTGTATTACTGACTAATACTCGATCACCTACTTTAAGAGGATCATGTATTTTAGTTCATTTTGGTAACAGATAGTTTCTCATGCGTTGATACACGATCACGCGTATATGGCAGGATCGCGTGTATACGCGACGCGTATGTGATACGGGAACGTTTATTGTGTTAAATTTTGGGTGATGTTTTATTTTGAGTACATATATTTGGTACAAGTTATCTTTCTTTCTGTGTTGAGTATATATGTTTAGTGGGACATTTAAAGAGTTTTGAGTTAAAAAAATAAATTTGGGGCGTTTCATGTTGGTATCAGAACGATAGTTTAAGAGAATTATGTAATCCACTATAGGATTGCATAATCTTAAACTACTTTCGGTTATATGATTATGAATTGTAGTTGCATTTTGCATTGTATTTAAGACCACTGAATGGATATGTGTTATCAGTTTAATATGGCTACATATGGCTAACAAAGTTATATTAATGTAATGCACATGGGATATTCAAAGTTATTAAATACGAGATGGTTGTAGATAAGGGTTGTTCTTGGAAGTCTTAGTAGAGAGTTCCTAGATTTAATTTATATTATATAGGGACTCGAATACGTTGACTAATCTGTTAATTCTTTACATAGTAAATGGATGCTTCTTTTGCCCAACAAGGTGAGGGTTCTCAGGGAAATTCTCCCCCACGAGAGGAGAATGCTAATGATAGGGATATGCAACCCGAGGATGAAGCAGCTATAAAAAGAATCATAGGACAGGTTCTCGATAAACTTTCACCATCTATAATTTCATAGTTTGAACAAGTGGTGACTTCTAAGTTAACTAAATTCAAAAAAAATCATCCTATTCTAGCGAATCCTCCACCAAACCCAGAAACTCTTGCTAATCAGTGGGAGTTAAATAAAGAGAAAGAAAATTTCGATTATAAAAGATTTGCAGGTTGTAAACCACCGAAATTCCATGGAGAAATAAACCATGTTCTTTGCTCGAGGTTGTTGAATAAAATAGAGGAAGTTTTTCTGTTGTGTAATTGTCCTGATCATTTGAGGGTGCTATTTGATGCACATCAAATAAAAGAGGGTGCTCATGAGTGGTGGGATTCTAGAGTTCAGACTTATGGCTTTGAGGCAGCTTTCAAACTTTCTTGGGGTGCCTTCAAAGAATTGGTTATGGGGGAATTTTCACCACCTGCTGAAATAGAGAAACTAAAAGGCGAATTTCTTTCGATTAATCAAGGAAGTATGTCTATGAATGAGTATACCGGGGTGTTTCTTGAGAAGTCCCACTTTTGCCCTGAGTACACATCAAATACCAAACTATTGACCGATCATTTCTACCGGCATATGAATGCCGAAATTCACGAGTTTGTTGACCCGATTTTCTATGATTCTATTCCCAAGATGTTGAACAAGGGTCTAGCTCGTGAGAAAGACTTGCAAGCCAAAGCTAGTGAGGCTGCAAGTAAAAGAAAAGAAGAACAATCAACTACTTCAAAATCATTACCTTCCAAGAAATTCTGTTTCGAATCTAAAGCTAAACAATCCTAAACGGAACAACAAACTCATACCCAACATACTTCTCAATCTGAATCCCGTGACTTTCCTTTGTGTGAGAAATGTATAAGGAGGCATACAGAAGAATGTAAATGCTTTAATTGAGGTACACCTGGGCTGATTGTCCAGTAAAAAAGCAGATTTGTATAAAGGACAATGATATCGCGTAAAAAGTCACATTTTTACTACCGAAATCTCTCTCATTCTGGAACGATTCTTGGCATTTTAATTCAAAAACATTACAAATCAATATTATTATGCCAAGATAGTCAAAACAAGGTCGCACGATAAAAATCAAGCAAAACGGATGAAAAACGAAGATTCCACGCACGTTTGAAGATTCCAGACACCGGAACGAAGTTTCAAGACAAAAGAGCTCATCACCAACATCTATTTGACCCAAGATGTTCGTTTTCAATTTATGAATCCAACAGAAGAAGAATCAACTAAAACGGGCGAAGAACGAAGATTCTACGCACTCCGGAAGATCCAAACGATTCGTATGACACATCTAAAGTTCAGAGACATATTTTTGGGATTTCTTTTCATCAAAAGCTTCTTTTTTGAATTACGAATCCAACGCAAAAATAATCAACGCAAACGGATGCGTAACGAAGAAAACATGCACGAATCGAGAAACGCAGCAACCGGCAGCGGACTGGTGCTGCTGGCAGCCAGCCGCCGCCGCCAGCCAGCCAGCCGCCGGCTGCTGGCAGCCAGCCGCTGCCGGCTGCCCGCCACCCACACGGATTGTGCTTTTTCGTACTTTTGCATACCCGGTGCTAGACCTTTTCCTACTTTTCGTACCTAGTGCCACTACCTTTTTCGCCTTTTGTACCTGGTGCTACTACCTTTTCCACCTTTTGCTAATGTGTACTTCCTTTGGCTAAAATGCACCAAAACTCCTCTATAAATAGGAGGCATGGGTTCATTTGAAACACACACCACACACCTTGGAAGAAACACACACCACACACCTTGGAAGAAAACACACACCAACACACACTTTCTTCTAGCTTTTCTTTCTTTCTTTGTTTTAAATTAGTATTAGGCTAGTAGCAAGGAATGTGTTTGTAATCCTTGGTGAGGAACGCAATTGTAATCGTTGGTGTACGCTTGGAGCAACTCTTATTAATTCAAGTCTACTCCTTCTCGCATATTAATCTCGGTTATTTCTATCCTTATCTATCTTGATTAAATACGTATACTTTAATTATGCTAGAGATAGTTTATGCCATGATTAACGAGTAGATTACTATTGTATTTGTTGTGATGTAGTTAGTACATATAATTGTGGGATGACTTTAAATATGTCGTGAAATAATATGACGGCCCCTATTCGACTGTTACTTGGTATAGTGCTGGAAATGCTTTTAAGCAAAGTACATACGTATGGAAGCCGGTAACGACCGAAGGTAGTTGTATTATGGATCGACATTATAAAACAGAAACTTTATGAACGGACTTATGTTATGATTTTAAACCTAAAACTTACATTCGCCTTTCGATTGACAAACGTGATTACAACCTTGTAAAGAGGAGTCGCGAACCTCACTACTTGGTCAATAGTTATCTGTGTAAAACTATAGTTTCGATTGTAACATTATACGAGCATCATAAAATGCAATGTGATTACGTGGAAGTGCCATGAGTATTGTACACTTAGAATCACAATGTACTTATCATGTAAACATCGTGAAGCAATTGAATCCACAATGGAAACATCGGTAAACGATTAAATACATTGTGGACTACCATAGCATTTTCCGACATGGTCTGGGTTTAACTCTATGCAAAAAGCCGTCAGCATTTTAATTATTGCTTTAATTAGATTAGATTAGTTTAGATTAGATTAGGTAGGCTATAGGCTAAATAACCATCTACGAAAACCTAGGGATTTGTTAATTGTATTAAGAAAGGCAAGTTTAAAATCCAATTTAAATCGATACTTTTCCCTAACCTATGAAATATAAAGTAAGGTACGCAAGAAACTTCAACACTTTCCTTTGCTTACCACGCTTAAAATTCATTAATAGGAATTGATCAACTAAGTCCGAACCGAATTGCTAAGTTAATAGTTTGCTAAATTTATAGTCCTTATGGTATTAAGAACGGTTAGACTTGTTGTAGACTTGCTACTCTATTCCTTCGCCCACGAGCAAATTGTGCTCAATAATAAGGGCCACTGACTCCCTCACAAGAGAGTGTGGAGAGTTGAGCACTGTCTGTCTGATCAGAATCATGACACCGTGGTTCCTCGTGACATATTAGTTGATAACCGACTAATAGGGAATTTATCGGTTATACCATAAACTACCAAGTCTAGTGAACACATCAAATTTAGTAAACGTTTCCCCTATAAGTCATCGTCCCACATTATAAGCTAACGCACTCACAACAAGATTTACAATTATCTTTTATTCGCTTTAATTAGTTTAATTAATCAACTGAACCAAAAACCCCCAACGCACTCTTTTAATATTTACTAGAAAAGAAAGATTGATTGGATTCCCTCTATTTCAATTCAGTTTCTCTTTAAGAACGACTCTAGGTCATACTTACCATCTACTAGCCTTTTGGTTCAGTATCAGTAAGTCATACTTAGACCCCAGCAAATACAAATTTAAAACACCCACGATCGCGGTCCGAGCTCCGTCTTCACACGGACGTTCCGGTGCGCATCAAGTTTTTGGTGCCGCTGCCGGGGAGACTAACTGTCCGATACAGAGGTCCAACCAATCCCAATTCTAGTAAACCCTTAGGATAAAACCTTCCAAAAAAAAAAAAAACTTTTCTTAATTTTATACTTTCCTTATTTCTAGTTTTTCTCTATTTACTGTTTCTGTTTAGTGTATGACCTGTTCCCCTAGATCTGCACCACTGTTTAATTTTCCTGATCCAGAACTTATAATACGTACCATTCGATGAGAAAAGAAGCAATCCGCGCTTGAACAAGCAATGGCTGAACGCATCACTCTCGCTGACAACAGTAAACCCTCTATCGAAGGAAGATGAGGACCAGTTCTCTACCCTGAAACCCCTGGTCAATCTTTCGAGCTTAAACACCACATCATCCAACTAATCTAAAACCACTGTCAATTTCATGGATTGCCAAGTGATGATCCCAACTCTCACCTCGACAAGTTCATATCTCTTTCAAATTCCTACAAACAAAACGGAATTAGCCAAGACACGATCCGCTTGTATCTTTTCCCTTATTCGCTCACTCATCATGCGCAAACATGGTTTGAAGGTTTAGAGACCGGCTCTATCCCATCATGGACGATAATGGCGACAAAGTGTCTAACCAAATACTTTCCGCCTTCTAAACAAACCAAACTTCGAAATGACATCATGAATTTCCGACAAGCTTTTGATGAGTCATTATACACCGCATGGGAACGACTCAAAGGAGCCTTGAAGAAGTGCCCCAATCACCGTCTCGACAAATCCGCACAATTGTGTACCTTCTACAATGGTTTAGACCCCAACCACCGAACCACCCTCGATGCTGCTGCACAAGGAAGCTTCATGGCAAAGACCGACGAAGAAGGATGGAACCTGATAGAGAACATGACTATGCATCACCATGATTGGAACTCTGGAGATCACTCTACATCTTCAGCACCTATCGCTGCATCAAATCCAGTTCCAGTTGAAGCACTTAAAGTATTAACGGAGAAAATGGACTCACTTGTCAAACAAGTTGGAGAACTTAAGAAACAACAGCACCAAGTACACCAAGTGCAAGTTTGTCAACATTGCACCAATCCGCAACCATCTGGTGAATACCAAGTGGAGTACGAAGAAGCAGACGGCACAGTCTACTATGCTCAGTTTCCCGCTCGACCACAGAATTTTCCGCCCAGTTTCAACCAAAACAATAACCAACTTAGAGGACCTCCATTCCCACAAAGAACCAACCAACCATACCAACCTCGCTACCCACTTAGATACCCACCTTAACCACAACAATCACAACCTTCTTATAACCAACCCCTCGCACTTCCTGCACCCACTTCCGATACAACCCAAACCGCTGAACAACCTGTAAAGACAAATGCCCCAGCTTCAAGTTCAGATGACGCCTTCACCCAATTCATGCAAGGTCAACACCTACTCAACCAAAAGACGTCTGCTAGACAAGATCAAGCCGACCTCTTTATGAGAAACCAATTGGCCGTGCTAAAGAATCTGGAAGCCCAAATTGGACAACTGGCACAACGTCTTGATAACAGACCCAGAGGAAGTTTGCCTAGCAACACGGTTCACAACCCACATGTTGAGAAAGCAAAGCAACTCACTACCGCAAATGAGGCAGCCGCTCCACCCCCTGCTGCTGTACCCATAAAAGAAGAACCAAAGATCAAGATACCAGCTGTGGAAACCACTCCGACCATGAACAAAGAGGTCAGGATCCCTTACCCCGCTAGACTTAAAGCCCAACCTAAGAAACTATCATCCTTTAAGCTAGACGGAAAATTTCTCGATACCATGTCTAGAGTTCCCGGTCGAAATAAATATATGAGGAAATTGCTATCCACTAAGGATAAACTGCCCGAAGTAAACAACATTCCCCTCAGTTCTGAAACATCAGCCCTACTTAAGAATAGCCTTCCAGAAAAACTAGGAGATACCGGTAGATTCACACTCCCTTGTTCTATTTACCAATCCGGAGACATCAGCGCCTTAGCCGACCTAGGAGCCAGCATTAACCTTATGCCCTACTCCCTGTTTAAAAGGCTAGAACTTGAAAATTTGAAACCCACTAAGATGACTGTCCAGCTAGCTGACCAATCTGTTAGATACCCAAAAGGAATAGTTGAGAACGTCTTAGTTCAAATTAACAAATTCTTCTTTCCGACTGATTTCGTGGTAATGGATATCCACGAGGACATAAACATCCCGATTATCCTTGGAAGACCGTTTATGAACACAGCCAGAGCAGTGATTGATGTGTATAACCATACGATTGTTCTACGAGCACATGGTGAAAGCATCACTTACAAGATCGACCAACCGGACTATACACCAGAGCAAGAAGAATGCCACGCTATATCAACAGGCAGAATATGTTCCGATGACGAATCAGACCCCGAAAAAGAACGATGCTTCACTCGCCCAACAACCCTAATCTACGACACTGAGACAGACCGAGACGAGGACGAGGAGTATCAGGAAGCTGAGGAAGAAGAAGAATCTGAGGAGGACGAATCAGAACCTGAGGAAGAAGAGGAAGAACCCGCAGAAGAAGATGAAAGAACGGAAGGAATGGAAAAAGAACCTGAGGAAGAGGAAGAAATGGAGGAAGATGAAGATCAAACTGATTCACCACAGATGGATGAAGTCAAGAGAATACAAGATTGCACAAGCTACACTTCATCGGAAGAATCCTTTGATTACGAAGCCATCCACCAAGAGCTTAGATCCACTCATCTCAAAAGAATGGGAAACATTCTTGACTCTTATCTCGATCCATCAAAACCCTTCACCAGAACCCGACTCCGAGACATAGACACTTTCGAAGAAGAACTCCAAACATCACAGCACCCTGACTTGTATGCTAAACTCCTACAGAGAATTTCTGCATATAAGGTAAGACAACCAGGAAGCTTTGTTGAGGAAAACCTTCAAAACACCATCACGGAAGTCAGAACCGTCAAAGTCGACAGCACCTAACCTTTCAACAACGCACCCTCAGATGAAGAGTTCCACCAATTCCCAGATTCGCAAGACGAAGATGCCGACTACCAGAGTGTCGAATTTGACGGCGATTTTGTTGACGTCATCGATGAACGCTCTATTCCAAAAATTCCTCTTGCTCCACCAAATTCACCCATCATCACAACTGAGAGATTAAAGATTCCCCTCATCGACACTCATGAGGAAATGATTGATCCGATTGATGAAAACAACGATGTACGCATCATTGTGGAAGCTATCAAAGAGTCAACCAATGAATATAACACCGCTCAGAGACACCTGATAAGGCAGATTGAACAAGAATACGATTCATATCTCGCCAACTATGGAGAACCAGTACCCCAGACTTTGCTCAGACATATCCAAGAATTCTCCGATTCCCTTCAAGCACAAGTCACCAGAGAAGCTCAACAGCCAGAAAGACCAGACTACCCAATGGGAGAAATCGAGTTCTGCAACAACCAAAGGAAAATATACCAAAAAGTATATTGTGCCTTGGCCGGATCAGCCTTTCCCTACTCATCAAGTCAAAAGGCTACACTAGCATCAATGAGGACCCATCTTGAGAGAGCTACTGGAAATCCACAGAACTATGCTGACATAAGAATGGTGGGAGATCTTAGAACCCTTCTAGATCTCATCGAAACTGGAGAACATCTTACAACTCCAGAAAATTTCAGGATTGTCATTCACTCCACCATTGGTCATCACGTCGAACTAATAGTGGATGAGCTAAATCAGTCAGCATTTGAAGAAAACACTCGTGACATTCCAGCACGATATTGGAACATGTCACCAGTCAACTTAGCATCCTATGTAATAGATCGACTGCGTGGAATGTACGAGGTAGAAGACATAGAAATTGACGCTTACCGCAACGGATACTGCGAAATATTCAGCAAGTTAATCTACGTCTTCACGGACTCAGATTTTCCCTTTGACCGTGAGCAACATCAACTCATCAGACAAGTATGCCAAGCAACCAGATCTTTTGGAGGAGACCCTTTAGCTGAAAACTTTCAAGAAGTAAAAACTCAATTCATGGCTTTGATCACCTCAATAGGAAGAAACCACCCCCAGCGTGAGATTGTTCGAACTCACACCTGCACTCGAATTGACCTTAACGGACCAGTCACAAGGGAAGTTCGATACATCAGCTATGGGATGGCAATCCTCGACAGACTAGCCACTGACCACTTCAAGAGCTTCAGGATGGAATCCACCACTCCACCAACTCTCATTGCCGACATGATAGAGCAATTCCTGCGATACTTTCCCCCACGCTACAGCTTACCTAGGAACCACAGTGATCACTCTAGCACCACGGACACATCCAACATCATCTGAAGAAGAAAGCACTAAGTCGAGCTCTCGACTTTAAAAGAGCGCTTCTCGGGAGGCAACTCGTGTTTTTACTTTTCTGCAATTTTACTTTCCAAGAAGTGATGAAATCTCCGACTATCTTTCACACTCGGATCATACAAAGCATGCTCCAGCCTGTAAGGAAGCATCAACACCAGAAGAAAAGTATATCCGACGTGTTCACACCTACGAGACCAATCACAAGAAGACTTGATCAAGACTGCAACAAGGAAGATGAAATCCGGCACATGCACCAAAGGAACACTGCAACCATCGGGGAGTACTTCTATACCGTCTTTTTCATTCTTATTAAATATACCATATCCAATATGCTTATCACTAAGTGTGGGATTCAAACCCAACACACACTAAAAGAATGCGCCTTATATGTTTGAAACCCTAAGTGTGGGATTTTACCCAGTTAAAAAGCTTAGTATAACATCGAGGATGATGTTTCTTTAAGTGTGGGATAGCAGTAGTTGCACTACTGTAAAATGGATAATGGTATACGCTTGATTCTAAAATCGTTGCTCTTTATTAGACCATCTTTCTCCAAAAAGTAAACAAAATTTTCAAAAATATGTTGAAAATGAAAAATTTTAGACAAAGAATGATTTACTTTGGGAAAAGGATAATTAAAATACAAACTCTTTTGAAAAAAATCAGTTTTGTAATCCCATAAAGAGCATCGCATGACTAGGCACACAACAACCCAGCTTTCGATTCGTGAGGTATCTTGAGCCATAAAAAAAAAGAAAAAGCATTCACTTTTAATGCTTCACTTTTTCGATTCTTGAGTGTGCCGATGTATGCGTTTAGAATCAGAACTTGCTCCTGTTATACATTTCGAATCCAGATTGGTCAGTGAAAAGGAGATCGAATCACATCATTCTAAAACCCAGCCGTACAACCATACTCCCAAAAGAAAAATAGATACGTTACCCCTCACCTACTCAAAAGCATCCTTCAAGATTCATAAAAAGTTTCAGAGATGATCGAAGAGAAATCGCAAGGGGTTGACGCCGTAAAAAAAAATCCGAAGAAAAAGGAAATCAATGGGAGAAAAAGACTCCTTCCGCAAATATTCAAAGGCGTCAATCTCCCAAAAATCCCAACTTCGACAAAAAGAAAATCAAAACCTCCTCTCATACCACCAACCTTTCACTCCAAAAACCTTACAGCCCCTCTCCTTGAATGATGTTGGCTAGATCGACTTCACACTCGCCAAAAAGGTAACGATTTGATTCTCGATCAAGCCTATGACGATAAACGATACATGACTGGCGTTCTGAGTGATTGATAATATTAGAATAGGAAACCCTAAACACTTTGAGTGATTTGAGTGACCACCTTGAGAGGATCGCCTAGTCATGTATCCAAGATCAAAGATCACAAGCATGCTCCTAAAGATTACAATCCTTCCTTTTCCAAGAACAAGTATTTTACTTTCCCAAAAACCCCTTAGTAAAAAGTTCCATCCTAAAATTATTTTATTTACATGTTGAAAATCGAGTTTGCTTGAGGACAAGCAAAGTTCTAAGTGTGGGATACTTGATATCGCGTAAAAAGTCACGTTTTTACTACCGATATCTCTCTCATTCTGGAACGATTCTTGGCATTTTAATTCAAAAACATTACAAATCAATATTATTATGCCAAGATAGTCAAAACAAGGTCGCATGATAAAAATCAAGCAAAACGGATGAAAAACGAAGATTCCACGCACGTTTGAAGATTCCAAACACCGGAATGAGATTTCAAGACAAAAGAGCTCATCACCAACATCTATTTGACCCAAGATATTCGTTTTCAATTTACGAATCCAACAGAAGAAGAATCAACTAAAACGGGCGAAGAACGAAGATTCTACGCACTCCGGAAGATCCAAACGATTCGTACGGCACATCTAAAGTTCAGAGACATATTTTTGGGATTTCTTTTCATCAAAAGCTTCGTTTTTGAATTACAAATCCAACGCAAAAAGAATCAACGCAAACGGACGCGTAACGAAGAAAACATGCACGAATCAAGAAACGCAGCAACCGGCAGCGGACTGGTGCTGCTGGCAGCCAGCCGCCGCCGCCAGCCAGCCAGCCGCCGGCTGCTGGCAGCCAGCCGCTGCCGGCTGCCCGCCACCCACACGGATTGCGCTTTTTCGTACTTTTGCGTACCCGGTGCTAGACCTTTTCCTACTTTTCGTACCTGGTGCCACTACCTTTTTCGCCTTTTGTACCTGGTGCTACTACCTTTTCCACCTTTTGCTAATGTGTACTTCCTTTGGCTAAAATGCACCAAAAATCCTCTATAAATAGGAGGCATGGGTTCATTTGAAACACACAACACACACCTTGGAAGAAACACACACCACACACCACACACCTTGGAAGAAAACACACACCAACACACACTTTCTTCTAGCTTTTCTTTCTTTCTTTGTTTTAAATTAGTATTAGGCTAGTAGCAAGGAATGTGTTTGTAATCCTTGGTGAGGAACGCAATTGTAATCGTTGGTGTACGCTTGGAGCAACTCTTATTAATTCAAGTCTACTCCTTCTCGCATATTAATCTCGGTTATTTCTATCCTTATCTATCTTGATTAAATACGTATACTTTAATTATGCTAGAGATAGTTTATGCCATGATTAACGAGTAGATTACTATTGTATTTGTTGTGATGTAGTTAGTACATATAATTGTGGGATGACTTTAAATATGTCGTGAAATAATATGACGGTCCCTATTCGACTGTTACTTGGTATAGTGCTGGAAATGCTTTTAAGCAAAGTACATACGTATAGAAGCCGGTAACGACCGAAGGTAGTTGTATTATGGATCGACATTATAAAACAGAAACTTTATGAACGGACTTATGTTATGATTTTAAACCTAAAACTTACATTCGCCTTTCGATTGACAAACGTGATTACAACCTTGTAAAGAGGAGTCGCGAACCTCACTACTTGGTCAATAGTTATCTGTGTAAAACTATGGTTTCGATTGTAACATTATGCGAGCATCATAAAATGCAATGTGATTACGTGGAAGTGCCATGAGTATTGTACACTTAGAATCACAATGTACTTATCATGTAAACATCGTGAAGCAATTGAATCCACAATGGAAACATCGGTAAACGATTAAATACATTGTGGACTACCATAGCATTTTCTGACATGGTCTGGGTTTAACTCTATGCAAAAAGCCGTCAGCATTTTAATTATTGCTTTAATTAGATTAGATTAGTTTAGATTAGATTAGGTAGGCTATAGGCTAAATAACCATTTACGAAAACCTAGGGATTTGTTAATTGTATTAAGAAAGGCAAGTTTAAAATCCAATTTAAATCGATACTTTTCCCTAACCTATGAAATATAAAGTAAGGTAGGCAAGAAACTTCAACGCTTTCCTTTGCTTACCACGCTTAAAATTCATTAATAGGAATTGATCAACTAAGTCCGAACATAATTGCTAAGTTAATAGTTTGCTAAATTTATAGTCCTTATGGTATTAAGAACGGTTAGACTTGTTGTAGACTTGCTACTCTATTCCTTCGCCCACGAGCAAATTGTGCTCAATAATAAGGGCCACTGACTCCCTCACAGAAGAGTGTGGAGAGTTGAGCACTGTCTGTCTGATCAGAATCATGACACCGTAGTTCCTCGTGACATATTAGTTGATAACCGACTAATAGGGAATTTATCGGTTATACCATAAACTACCTAGTCTAGTGAACACATCAAATTTAGTAAACGTTTCCCCTATAAGTCATCGCCCCACATTATAAGCTAACGAACTCACAACAAATACTCCTTTTATTATCTGATTTACAATTATCTTTTATTCTCTTTAATTAGTTTAATTAATCAACTGAACCAAAAAACCCCAACGCACTCTTTTAATATTTACTAGAAAAGAAAGATTGATTGGATTCCCTCTGTTTCAATTCAGTTTCTCTTTAAGAACGACTCTAGGTCATACTTACCATCTACTAGCCTTTTGGTTCAGTATCAGTAAGTCATACTTAGACCCCAACAAATACAAATTTAAAACACCCACGATCGCGGTCCGAGCTCCGTCTTCACACGGACGTTCCGGTGCGCATCAGACAACAAAAGAAAGAGTCGGAGAAAAAGGGGGCTTCAAGTGGATCGAGGCCCAAAGGTCGTTCATTACAAATTACAACTGAGAAGGCAAAAGAGTCACACGATGTGGTGACAGGTACCTTTATCGTTAATTCTATACCTGCCTACGTTTTTATTTGACTCCGGAGCCACCAAATCGTTTGTATCTCTTTCATTTTGTGCACAAATGAATACTCCTATTTCTAAATTGAATTTCCCCTTAAAAGTAGAAATTGCTGACAGCGAGATTGTAATTGTGATTGAGGTATATAAGGGGTGTGTAATCGAAATAGGTAGTGAAAAATTTCGAAAAGATTTAATTCCCATGCAAATGAGAGAGTTTCATTTTGTTGTAGGAATGGATTGGTTGGGAGAAAATAAAGGTGTCATTAATTACCACGAAAAAGTGATCCTCCTCAAAGCACCTAGCGGATGGGAGATTCCTATTTATGGTGAACATATCCGTCGAACTATTCTTGTCTATACGTATGTTCATGTCAAAAGATTGTTGTCACATGGGTGTCGGGTCTTTTTGGCATACGTGATTGATAACTCTAAATCTATACATGTGCTTTCTGATATCCCTATTGTTAATGAATTATCTGATGTTCTTCCTGATGAGCTTTCGGGTGTTCCACCAGAGCGACAAGTGGAATTCAGAATTGTGTTTGTTCTTGGAGCGGCACCAATTGCTAAGACTCCTTATCGATTAGCTCCATCCGAAATGCAAAAGATGATGAATCAATTACAGGAGCTTTTAGATAAAGGTTTTATTCGTCTTTGTAGTTCACCTTGGGGATCCCCGATATTATTTGTAGAGAAGAAATATGGGTCCTTAAGGATGTGCATCGGTTATAGAGAACAGAATAAAGTGACCATTAAAAATCAATATCCCCTCCCTCGAATTGAAGACTTATTCGATCAACTACAGGGTGCCAACATCTTTTCTAAGATCGATCTTCGTTTTGGGTACCGTCAGCTGAAGGTTAGGAAGAGGATATTTCTAAAACTTCTTTCTGTACTCACTATGGTCATTATGAGTTTGTGGTTATGCCATTCGGCTTATCCAATGCTCCAGCTGCTTCCATGGATCTTATGAACAGAGTTTGTCATCCCATGTTGGACAAGTTTGTAATTGTATTCATTGATGATATTCTCATCTGTTCTAAGAGTGAGAATGATCATGCAATACATTAGAGGCAGGTTTTGGATATGCTTCGTTGAGAAAATCTTTATGCTAAGTTTTCTAAATGTGAATTTTGGTTACACAAGGTTGATGCGCCACAAACGGTTGGTTCAGGAATCTCTTCCATGTCGTTGTGACCTCTTGCTAGTGGCGCACCTGTGGTATTTTTAAGTTTATAATCTTCGGGACCTAAACCTTCCAAACAACGTACTGATACTAGGTACGAGTACCTGATACTAGTAAGTGGCAAGGATGATCCAGGGTCGTTCCTCATGACGATAGAATTGAAGTAGAGCTCGTTCGGATAACTTAGTAATTAAGCTGGGTTTTGGATAGTTAGATATGTTTGTATTTGGTTTTCTAATCTATTAAACTACTAAAGCATAAAATAAAAGGGAAGCTAGCATATATGTAACACTTAAGGGCAACGGAGACGTGGTTCACCATGATTTGGGATAGTGCATTACTGGGATAATGTTCATTATGGGACACACTTAGGTAATAGACAAGTAAACTATAGGTGTAAACACTAGGACCCTACTTCTTTAGATAAATTCTAAATTAGTATGTCACTGAGTTGCTAGGCTATCATGATTCTGATCAGAACAGGCTGTCAACCCTCCACACTATCCGGTTGGGAATAGTGACCCATTAAGGATGCAGGAATAAGATAACAAACTGCCCTCGGGTTATTCTGACCTTTCTTAACACCCAAGTCTAAATGTGATTATCTACTTGTGAACTGATTATTAACTTTGTATTCAAAACTATCAGTTTTGTAGAGTCTAGGGGTTTTAACAATCCTGAACCACTACTGGGTTTGACTTTCATCTCTAGACTAATCCTAATATGTTTTAATTGCATAAATACTCCTTTCATGATCAAGACCCTCCTTTGCGATCAGTCATTCATCCCTAGGAACACTAGCGGTGTATAGTTCATTTACTTCTTCCACAGCTTGCTAACCCTAGGTGCGTTTACGGTGTACAGTACTCTAACCATTTTCCACAACAACTTGTAACCAGAGGTAGGTTCACAGTATACTACAACCATTCCATAACTAACTAACCCTAGGTACAGTAACGGTCTACAGTGCTGTAAGCATTTCCACAACCTTTGTAACCAGAGGTAGGTTTACGATGTACTATAGCTCTTCCACATGTTTATTAACCCTAGGTACCATTAAGGTGTACTTTAGTTAATGTATTTCCACAGCTTTGTAACCAGAGTTAGACCTACGATGTACTGTAGCATTTTCATAGCTATATGGTTTCTAGAACATATTCTAGGGTTACTAGGTAGGTCACAAGGTCGGTACCAATGGCTGTGTTCGGGGCTTCCACAGTTGTAATACACCAGTGGTGTTTCCATCGCTATACACGGTACTTTAGCCGAATTACAGTAACGAACATTGATTTGTACGACAACACTGATAACAATCTACCGTAACTTAGGCCTACCGCTAAGGTGATAGTCATGTGAAGGACTGGAAATGGTGATCCGTAAACTAAGTCTAGATGCATGATAAGTTTAGACAGATACAAGGTTTAACAATTTCATTAATCATACCTAATTACAACTATCTAAATCATGGTAAACATACAAGCAACTACTCACAAAGCATGGCAATAAACATTTCCAACATTAATAAATCACAAACATCAAACAAGAACATTTTGATAAATTAATATAAGAAAGGATAAATATTACCCATAAATAATTGCGAGTAGAATAACACTTGTATTTCGTCAAATAATATCCCAAGTATTACAAATGATAGCTCTACGAACTAAATTACATGGCTCCTCTAAAAGCGACGGATTCTCTCCCTTTTCTTTCCACTAGTTTCTAGAGAGAAAAACTAGAGAGAGACTAGAGAGAGAACCTAGAGAGAAACTAAAACTAAAAATGAAAACATAAATCTAGAGAGAGTGAGTTGTTGAAGTGTGAGAGGATGAAGAATGATGAAAATGTGGAGGTGGAAGGCTATATTTATACTAGTTCCTCGCCCATATTTCTGAACCATATTTCCATCTTCAAAATCTCAACCGTATTCCTCAACCGTATAAAAATCCTCCTTTATATGGGCAAGACCTCAGATACGGGACGTCCAGCCATATTTCGGGTGAAAACTGGACGATACGGGAGAAACCCAACCGTATATGGGCAAGATAAGCCGTATACGACTGGGTACAGGCCGTATACGGCTGGGTACATGCCGTATACGTCCTTTCCAGGACGTGTACGGTCATGGCTTGGCCGTATTCGGCTATGCTTGACCGTATACGGCTTGGCTCTCCCGTATTGGTGGTTTTCGGTTGCATCGATTCTTCATTTTGGCGTAACTTCTTCGTCGCTTATATGTTTTGAGTGTTCTTTATATCTATGCGTTCGTAATTTCTTAACGAAGAAAGTGACATAAGTTAGAGGTCATAATTCTAAGTGTAGCTCAAAAGCATTGAAAAGCGTGAATGAGAGATTCATTGATCGTTTGTGCTCTATTTTACTCGTTTTTTGGCCGTTTTAGTTAATTCTTGAAGCATCGTCTATATTTTAGCCTTCATGATGAAATTTAGTATATAATTGCTCATTTTAAATGTTTTCATCAATAATCAGGCTAAAAAGGTGAGATAATAACAAATAAAAACTTGACTTTTTTCCTGTTATCAAATATCCCACACTTAGACTTTGCTTGTCCTCAAGCAAAAATCAAAATTCTCACTTTCTTTCTTATGAAAATATTTGAAACTGTCAATGCGTTTTGGCATATCAAAACATTTTGAGAACAAACAATCCTAAATATGAGTAACATATCCTTGAAAATAAGAGATAGTAAGGTATTCGTTTCAGAAACATGAAATGATTCTCTGGGTGTGACAACCGGAAAATTAGGGTATTAATTACCACTAATTTAAAACGCTATTAATAGTATTTAGTATGAAATAGGACTAAGTACTCATGATTATCTGTATATATATATATATATATATATATATATATATATATATATATATATATTGTAACACCCGACTTTTCACATCATAATTTATAATATATTAATCTTAGGAAGCGCGATTCCCAAACATTTACAAAACATTTCAACAACGTTTACAAACTTACACCTTATAATTTCTAATATTTAATTACATATTAACAAAACGGGTGTTACTAAAACTTTCCAACATAACTATCAAAAGGTCAGAGTTAGCGCATCAAATCAGACATCCGGCTAAACATCCCCAACATATCTACATCAACCAACCACAATCTGCAAAACATTCAACAACGAGGGGTTAGCTTACGCTAAGTGAATGGAACCGTAACCGACGGTTCAATCCAATCATAACAAGTCTTACAACTAAATAAACCACAACTAATTAAACACATAAGCACATAACGTCAAGAGGATCGGCGGTTCCTGTATGCTATTCTCAGTATACCACGACCACTGCGCGCCATGCCATTCACAGTGATCTACCGATAGCCTGACTACTACCTTCACAGTGTTGGTTAGTTCTCAACTATGTGTATCAAAGTAACCAAGACAGCTACACAGTATTAGCCAGACCCAACCAACCAACGTTGACCTCTGAATCAACCATACAACTGAGCAACTTGTCACATAAAGCATATCATATACAATTATGGAAAATCAACTGAACAACTTTCACAACTGGATCAATCAACCTCAATCAACATAATCAACAACTGTAATAACTGAAATTAATCATGGCAACAACTACAACATAAGCTATCCTGGTTTACCCGTTGTAACCGAACCCGTTACAACCGAGTTGAACTGAGGACTACGGTAACCACTCACCAATATATATGATCTTCAACTCAGTGGTCTAATCTTACTGAGTTGCTGCCCGCTTATCTGGAATCACAATAACATCAAGTCAGTAACTCATCCCAACTGATTAACTATTACTTTAATTATAAACATATTCAATTAAATAACATCAACTATTACAATATAACAATCCAAACTACACCTTTTCTATTTATTACCCAAAATCCACTATTTCAAACCCATAGCAGATCGGCTTCTCAAAGCCGATCGGCTATCCTAGATCATTTCTTCATTTTATTTACAAAGTCAAGTTCTGTGACATTTTTAAACTAAAATAGCCGATCTTCTTTGTTTAGCCGTTCGGCTTTTCATGCATAACCGATCGGCTATGCTTAGCCTATCGGCTAAGAAGCCCAAACCAGAAACCCAGAAACTTCAGCACATTCACAGCTCGAACCAACACCCAAATTTCACAAAATCACAGCTACTAAACACGAATTTATCAAAGGAAAACCACAAACATCTAACACTAACATATTACAACACTAGTCAAGCTATTCTACTTCAATATTAAACATTCATCATCATCAAATCCACAATTTTATACATGAACCCTAACTCAAAACTTAATCTTGAAGAACACTAACTAATATTAACATATAAACATCATATAAACATTACATATCTTCAAATAATCATCATCTAATCAACAAAACATGAACTAAAAGCTTTAATTCATACAAATCATCTATATATTCAACAATTACCTATTTTCCATACAAGAGTATCAAGAACACTAAGTTACTTACAATTAATTGATGAACAAGATGATGATGATGCAAGAATGATGATAATCTGATTTTGATGATAAACTATAATGGATTCAAGTACAAACTCTTTTGATTTTCAAGTTATGTGGGTGTTCTCTCAAGAACATATGAAATGAAATGTTAGGTGAAAATGAGTCGGTCTCCACCGCCCCATTCTTTTATCTGTGATTATATTTTACCCCTTCTAACTCTATTGTCTGGAACCTGAAAATACTCGCGAGATAAAATATTTTATTTTACTGTCAACTTTATTTATTTTAAACAAGTAACATTTTACTAGTCACAATAAAAAACTTAATCTCTTTTACTTGTTTATTTTCAAAACAACCAAATAAACTATTTTCCTTTATTAAAATAATCTTTTATTTCCAAGCCCAGAAACAGGATGTTACATATATACACATACTTAATGAATTATATTTACGCAAAATATGCGGACGAATTCTGTACTTAATTGGCCGTTGGTGACATTTTTACATAAATAACATAAACCTATTTGAGTAATAGATTGTTATGCCTTAGGATCACGAATCTCAGCTAGAACTAGTATAGCAATGCGGAATTCTAATCTATACACAAGATACGATATAGAGTAAGTGAGAAATATGATTGAAATTGCTTTTGTATTTCACAAGCACAGAGAGAATCTGTGTAAACAGTTACAAAAGACTTAGCTTACAAATAAATCAACTATACCTATTTATAGAGTAGCTTAAGTAAGCTATGCGAAAATGACTAAATGAGTTGACCTGGTCAATTCTGTCAATGCTATTGTCGGAATGGTTATTCTGCTCGACAATGACCATTCACAGATCTTCTATTATCGCGAACCAAAAACACTTAGACAGATTCTATACATTTCAACAATCAAGCGTTAGAGATCTTGCTCTAACAAACTCCCCTTGGACAATGCTTGATTTCTTGAAACTTGATCTTTACTCATATCCAGGTAGATTACATCCTGCATGAATTCCTTGAGCACAACAAACATCTGAAACTCTTTGAAATTTCATGGCTTCTGCATAAGCTTCATCTTCATCATCATCAGAATTCTGTTCTTGCTCAGCACCTCTAAATCCTCCTTTGATAAGTTTATCAAGCTCAATGGATCATAAACTTTGACTTCAAACCTTGTTGGCCAAATTATATTATCATTTTGTTCCTGATCGTAGCAAACAATGTGAGCTTCTCCTGTATAGCTCACATACATCCAGAAATTAAAGAATTTACAGATGTTTACTGGAAGCTTCTCAAGAGGAATAATCTTCTTGCACTTGACTTTCAGATAGATGAGATGTACTCTTGGTTGATTGGAAATTGGTTCAATATCAAATGTATCGACCCATCTCCTTGGCATGGTTTCTTTAAGATATATAAACTTTTCATCATCTCTCGTTTCTTTGTAGAACACACCCGCAAACCAATTCATCATACCATTCTTTGAATAATTGATAATATTCACTTGGCCCAAATGATTGATTTCACACTTTGGCAACGAACATATCTTCTTGAAGTTTCTTGAGAAGTACTGGAGTCCATCATTCCTTTTGATTATGACTACTTTGTTGTCATTATCATATTTCCAGCTTATAATTCTTCCTTTGAGATCTCTTCTCTTTATCTTGAAAAACTTTCTTTTTGTCAACTTATCCTCTAGAACTTCTACCTTCTTAGAAAACCATGGAGAATACTCTCTTTCTGGTAAATCATAACCTACTTGGAATATTTGTGAATTTAGGTTCCACTTCATCTTCATCTGATTCATTCCCATCATCTGTGACTTCTTCCTTAATTACCTCCGGAGGTTCTTCATCTGATACAAATTCACTATTTTGACGAATCGTCTGAAATGGCTCTAAGTCATTAACTTCAAAATCTTCATGAGTTTCATGTTGAGGATAGAAGCTATCATCTTCATAATCAGCATCAAAGATTTCATAATCAGTATCTAATTCATCATCTTCTTGATTTGCATGTGATGACTCACCAACCTCATATCTCGGAGAATTACCACAACCATCAAAAGTTATGATCTGGTTAAGTACTCTCCCTCAGCATCAGAATCATCATTTTCTTTTTCAAACTCAAAAATATTACTTGATATATTGACCTCATCTTCTTTCAAGTCTTCGAACTCAACATCATTGAATCTTGGCTCAGGAGATAACATCTTTAACTCTTGAGTTGCTTGAACCATAGGAAATACTGAGAACACATGCACATAATTGATTGGATCCAGAGACAAGGGCTTTTCTGCCCCAGCTTGAACTAACACGTTGTCTTGAACATCCGTATCCATTTCATCCGATCCCAAATCACTTGATGAGAAATTTGGCTGATCATCTTCCTGGTGAGGCGGAGAATCGTCTCTAGGCTCTTGATCTTCAAAATTACCACCTTGACCTTGATTGCCAAAATCATACAGGCCATCACTATTGCCACCATGATCATCATCATCATCATCCGGTTGATCATCATCATCATTATTATCATTCTTTTCATCATCTTTCTCCTCTTCATCACCAGGTTTCTCCCCCTGATCAGCAAATTTATCTTTCAAGGCTTTTCTGGTTCTTCAAGCAAATATGCTGTTGCATTTTGTCTTTTCTCAAATATCACTGGCAATCTTAGCACATCAGATTGTGTTGCAGCAACAGGATCAGGAGCTGCCATGATATACAAATACAAGCTGCACAAAGTATATGTTAAGCAAAGAACACTAAACATAATACTTAGAAGTTTCAAGTTTCAAAAATCTGAAAATTTTTCTAAGTGTTGAACTCCTACGACAATAACCACCAAACACTATTCATGCATCAATCACCTTATACACTACCGTTCATACGAAAATGTCTAATAAAAATAAAAGATATAATTTTTCAACAAAGTCATCCGAGAATAGCACTGTCGGAAGTACTATTCATGCGTGAATAGGTACTGTTCATGCGATAATAAGGTATTGTCGTAAAGGGGTGGTCAAACTAGTCAAAGCGAACTAAGTCAAAATCATGAAGCACTGTTCATGCGTTAATAGGTTATTCACGCATCAAAACCCTAATCTACTGTTCATCCGAAAATGACCATTGTCGGACGAACCCTAGGGTACTGTTCATGAATAGTAACCGTCGCACAAAAACATCAATAAAAACTTATTTACGAAGAGATAAAGGGTGAAACTCATACCAATCGAGGCGGAATGAGAAGGCGCTCACGTCTGTCGGAGCGGAATCGAATGAAACGTAGTGCACAGAAAGTAATCGAAAAAGAAAACAAGCAGCAACGTATTGTCGGATGAGTACTATTGTCGGAGTGTGTGTTTTGTCGGATATAAAATGTAAAATGTGTGTGAAATTCAAATTTTAAAATATTTATACACTCCATTTCTTTTGTCTGTGAATAATATATCCGACACTAGGTATCCGTCAATAACACTATCATTTTGGATTTTCAAAAAATTATTTATTATTATTTATTTTTCAAAATGATTGAAACATTTTAATCAAATCAAATCTACTTTGGATAAATTCTAAACTGTTAAACCTAAACTATTTGAAAATTTTAAAATCCTTGAAAAACTAAGTATTCACAAACTAACTAAAACAAAAAATAAAAGCAAATTCTTTTTATTGGGGTAAATCTCATGAGTTGGGATCATATTGGGATAAATAAATGTATTTTGTTTTCTTGTTTACAAATGAAAGTCTATTTTGATTGTTAGTATTTTTGTCCTCCTTAAATTTACTTAGCATTAGTAAAACATACTCTTTAAGAATTATGCTACATGTGATTATTGGTATTGTTGTCCACCTAAGCACTCATGCATTTATATATCTCAACTTCTTTATTATTAGCATGCATTTTACTTTATATAATCAAAATATTAATATACTTTCGAGTTCACAATATGTTAGTATTTCCATATAAAGGGTGAGAATATGATATCTTTAGAAGTACACATATATATTGGAATGACACTTAGTCACATATGTCATACCCCGGGTTGGACTTATAAACTGTATCACAGGTCTATACATAGTATACCAGAGTGATAGAGTTTATTTTGATTTGATACATGAACTTTGGAATATTTGCAAGTCCGTTTATAGAAATATACCAACTAAGGTCTGTACTTAGTACAATAGATAGTCAATATATTTCCCAGATATCATAATATTAAGACCCTAAATCATAGATCATAACATCCTAATCCCTCAAAATTTAAGACATTTTGTTATCATTTTGAATCTAGAGAACTAGATTCTTGGTAACTTTTGGTCATTTTGACTAGACCTTTGATTGTCATACATTAATATTTTGGATTATCTAAAATAATATGCATAAATGGTTAAAATTTCTTAGACTAGATATTTTATATGCATAAATGTCTACCAATACATCACATATGAAATTAATTAGTAGAAAATTTGGTTTAAAAATGCTATGTAAACCTACTAACACATCAAATATAGTACTTATCATTTCTTTAAGTTTTATTTATTAATACATTTCCCAATGTACTATCACTTCCCAACTTTTGACACAAAATCTCCCCTGATTTTTTATTTTTCAAATGTTTTGGATTTTATTGGTTTTTCTGATGTTTTTGGATTTTTGTGTTTATAAAAGAAAAATAACAAACAACAAACAGAAAATATAACTTAAATATCCAAATTCTACTCAATTTGATCTAAATGTTTCATGCCGATCATCGAAATTAGTTCCTCAAAATGTGGTTTTGAAAAAGCTTTCGTAAACAAATCTGCTCTTTGTTTCGATGTTTCAACATGAACCAAAATAATCAAGTTTTTCTCATAGCAATCCCTGATAAAGTGTAAATGTATTTCAATATGTTTTGTCTTTGAGTGTTTGAACGGGATTGCGTATGATACTAATGGCCGCAGAATTGTCAATATTTAAAGGAGTTTTAGTAAGAAGTAGACCGTAATCTCGAAGTTGTTGTTGAATCTAAAGAAATTGCGAATAGCAACTTGCAGCAGCAATATATTATGCCTCCGCAGTGGAAGTAGAAACCATATTTTGTTTCTTGCACTGCCATGTCACGAGTCTTTCTCCTAGAAATTGACATCCTCTTGATGTTGATTTTGAGTCAATACCGCATCCGCCATAGTCAGAGTCAGAATATGCTGAAAGTGCAAAGTCTTCAGTATACGAATACCATATCCCTAAATCAGGTTTTCCACTCAAATATCTGAATGTTCGCTGAACGGCCTTCAAATGTGAGACTTTGGGATTTGCTTGATACCGCAAACAAATAGACACGGTAAACATGATATCAGGTCTCGAAGCAGTTAAGTACATGAGTGAACCAAAAATATTACCACAACCATCAAAAGTTATGATCTGGTTAAAGTACTCTCCCACAACATCAGAATCATCATTTTCTTTTTCAAATTCAAAAATATTACTTGATATATTGACCTCATCTTCTTTCAAGTCTTCAAACTCAACATCATTGAATCTTGGCTCAGGAGATAACATCTTTAACTCTTGAGTTGCTTGAACCATAGGAAATACTGAGAACACATGCACATAATTGATTGGATCCGGAGACAAGGGCTTTTCTGCACCAGCTTGAACTAACACGTTGTCTTGAACATCCGTATCCATTTCATCCGATCCCAAATCACTTGATGAGAAATTTGGCTGATCATCTTCCTGGTGAGGCGGAGAATCATCTCTAGGCTCTTGATCTTCAGATTTACCACCTTGACCTTGATTGCCAAAATCATACAAGCCATCACTATTGCGACCATGATCATCATCATCATTATTATCACTCTTTTCATCATCTTTCTCCTCTTCATCACCAGGTTTCTCCCCCTGATCAGCAAATTTATCTTTCAAGGCTTTTCTGGTTCTTCGAGCAAATATGCTGTTGCATTTTGTCTTTTCTCAAATATCACTGGCCTTCTTAGCACATCAGGTTGTGCTGCAGCAACAGGATCAGGAGCTGCCATGAAATACAAATACAAGCTGCACAAAGTATATGTTAAGCACAGAACACTAAACATAATACTTAGAAGTTTCAAGTTTCAAAAATCAGAAAATTTTTCTAAGTGTTGAACTCCTACGACAATAACCACCAAACACTATTCATGCATCAATCACCTTATACACTACCGTTCATACGAAAATGTCTAATAAAAATAAAAGATATAATTTTTCAACAAAGTCATCCGAGAATAGCACTGTCAGAAGTACTATTCATGCGTGAATAGGTACTGTTCATGCGATAATAAGGTATTGTCGTAAAGCGGTGGTCAAACTAGTCAAAGTCAACTAAGCCAAAATCACGAAACACTGTTCATGCGTTAATAGGCTATTCACGCGTCAAAACCCTAATCTACTGTTCATCCGAAAATGACCATTGTCGGACGAACCCTAGGGTACTGTTCATGAATAGTAACCGTCGCACAAAAACATCAATAAAAACTTATTTACGAAGAGATAAAGGGTGAAACTCATACCAATCGAGGCGGAATGAGAAGGCGATCATGTCTGTCGGAGCGGAATCGAATGAAACGTAGTGCACAGAAAGTAATCGAAAAAGAAAACAAGCAGCAACGTATTGTCGGATGAGTACTATTGTCGGAGTGTGTGTTTTGTCGGATATAAAATGTAAAATGTGTGTGAAATTCAAATTTTGAAATATTTATACACTCCATTTCTTTTGTCTGTGAATAATATATCCGAAACTAGGTATCCGACAATAACACTTAATCATTTTGGATTTTCAAAAAATTATTTATTATTATTTATTTTCTAAAATGATTGAAACATTTTAATCAAATCAAATCTACTTTGGATAAATTCTAAACTGTTAAACCTAAACTATTTGAAAAATTTAAAATCCTTGAAAAACTAAGTATTCACAAACTAACTAAAACAAAAAATAAAAGCAAAATATTTTTGTTGGGGTAAATCTCATGAGTTGGGATCATATTGGGATAAATAAATGTATTTTGTTTTCTTGTTTAGAAATGAAAGTCTATTTTGATTGTTAGTATTTTTGTCCTCCTTAAATTTACTTAGCATTAGTAAAACATACTCTCTAAGAATTATGCTACATGTGATTATTGGTATTGTTGTCCACCTAAGCACTCATGCATTTAAATATCTCAACTTCTTTATTATTAGCATGCATTTTACTTTAAATAATCAAAATATTAATATGCTTTCGAGTTCACAATATGTTAGTATTTCCATATAAAGGGTGAGAATAAGATATCTTTAGAAGTACACATATATGTTGGAATGACACTTAGTCACATATGTCATACCCCGGGTTGGACTTATAAACTGTATCACAGGTCTATACATAGTATACCAGAGTGATAGAGTTTATTTTCATTTGATACATGAACTTTGGAATATTTGCAAGTCCGTTTATAGAAATATACCAACTAATGTCTGTACTTAGTACAATAGATAGTCAATATATTTTTCCAGATATCATAATATTAAGACCCTAAATCATAGATCATAACATCGTAATCCCTCAAAATTTAAGACATTTTGTTATCATTTTGAATCTAGAGAACTAGATTCTTGGTAACTTTTGGTCATTTTGACTAGACCTTTGATTGTCATACATTAATATTTTGGATTATCTAAAATAATATGCATAAATGATTAAAATTTCTTAGACTAGATATTTTATATGCATAAATGTCTACCAATACATCACATATGAAATTAATTAGTAGAAAAATTGATTTAAAAATGCTATGTAAACCTACTAACACATCAAATATAGTACTTATCATTTCTTTAAGTTTTATTTATTAATACATTTCCCAATGTACTATCACTTCCCAACTTTTGACACAAAATCTCCCCTGATTTTTTATTTTTTCAAATGTTTTGGATTTTATTGGTTTTTCTGATGTTTTTGGATTTTTGTGTTTATAAAAGAAAAATAACAAACAACAAACAGAAAATATAACTTAAATATCCAAATTCTTCTCAATTTGATCTAAATGTTTCATGCCGATCATCGAAATTAGTTCCTCAAAATGTGTCTTTGTAAAAGCTTTCGTAAACAAATCTGCTCTTTGTTTCGATGTTTCAACATGAACCAAAATAATCAAGTTTTTCTCATAGCAATCCCTGATAAAGTGAAAATGTATTTCAATATGTTTTGTCTTTGAGTGTTTGAACGGGATTGCGTATGATACTAATGGCCGCAGAATTGTCAATATTTAAAGGAGTTTTAGTAAGAAGTAGACCGTAATCTCGAAGTTGTTGTTGAATCTAAAGAAATTGCGAACAACAACTTGCAGCAGCAATATATTATGCCTCCGCAGTGGAAGTAGAAACCATATTTTGTTTCTTGCACTGCCATGTCACGAGTCTTTCTCCTAGAAATTGACATCCTCTTGATGTTGATTTTGAGTCAATACCGCATCCGCCATAGTAAGAGTCAGAATATGCTGAAAGTGCAAAGTCTTCAGTATACGAATACCATATCCCTAAATCTGGTTTTCCACTCAAATATCTGAATGTTCGCTGAACGGCCTTCAAATGTGAGACTTTGGGATTTGCTTGATACCGCAAACAAATAGACACGGTAAACATGATATCAGGTCTCGAAGCAGTTAAGTACATGAGTGAACCAAAAATATTACCACAACCATCAAAAGTTATGATCTGGTTAAAGTACTCTCCCTCAGCATCAGAATCATCATTTTCTTTTTCAAATTCAAAAATATTACTTGATATATTGACCTCATCTTCTTTCAAGTCTTCGAACTCAACATCATTGAATCTTGGCTCAGGAGATAACATCTTTAACTCTTGAGTTGCTTGAACCATCGGAAATACTGAGAACACATGCACATAATTGATTGGATCCGGAGACAAGGGCTTTTCTGCACCAGCTTGAACTAACACGTTGTCTTGAACATCCGTATCCATTTCATCCGATCCCAAATCACTTGATGAGAAATTTGGCTGATCATCTTCCTGGTGAGGCGGAGAATCATCTCTAGGCTCTTGATCTTAAGATTTACCACCTTGACCTTGATTGCCAAAATCATACAAGCCATCACTATTGCGACCATGATCATCATCATCATTATTATCACTCTTTTCATCATCTTTCTCCTCTTCATCACCAGGTTTCTCCCCCTGATCAGCAAATTTATCTTTCAAGGCTTTTCTGGTTCTTCGAGCAAATATGCTGTTGCATTTTGTCTTTTCTCAAATATCACTGGCCTTCTTAGCACATCAGGTTGTGCTGCAGCAACAGGATCAGGAGCTGCCATGATATACAAATACAAGCTGCACAAAGTATATGTTAAGCAAAGAACACTAAACATAATACTTAGAAGTTTCAAGTTTCAAAAATCTGAATTTTTTTCTAATTGTTGAACTCCTACGACAATAACCACCAAACACTATTCATGCATCAATCACCTTATACACTACCGTTCATACGAAAATGTCTAATAAAAATAAAAGATATAATTTTTCAACAAAGTCATCCGAGAATAGCACTGTCGGAAGTACTATTCATGCGTGAATAGGTACTGTTCATGCGATAATAAGGTATTGTCGTAAAGCGGTGGTCAAACTAGTCAAAGTTAACTAAGCCAATATCACGAAGCACTGTTCATGCGTTAATAGGCTATTCACGCATCAAAACCTTAATCTACTGTTCATCCGAAAATGACCATTGTCGGACGAACCCTAGGGTACTGTTCATGAATAGTAACCGTCGCACAAAAACATCAATAAAAACTTATTTACGAAGAGATAAAGGGTGAAACTCATACCAATCGAGGCGGAATGAGAAGGCGCTCACGTCTGTCGGAGCGGAATCGAATGAAACGTAGTGCACAGAAAGTAATCGAAAAAGAAAACAAGCAGCAACGTATTGTCGGATGAGTACTATTGTCGGAGTGTGTGTTTTGTCGGATATAAAATGTAAAATGTTTTTGAAATTCAAATTTTAAAATATTTATACACTCCATTTCTTTTGTCTGTGAATAATATATCCGACACTAGGTATCCGTCAATAACACTTAATCATTTTGGATTTTCAAAAAATTATTTATTATTATTTATATTTCAAAATGATTGAAACATTTTAATCAAATCAAATCTACTTTGGATAAATTCTAAACTGTTAAACCTAAACTATTTGAAAATTTTAAAATCCTTGAAAAACTAAGTATTCACAAACTATCTAAAACAAAAAATAAAAGCAAATTCTTTTTATTGGGGTAAATCTCATGAGTTGGGATCATATTGGGATAAATAAATGTATTTTGTTTTCTTGTTTAGAAATGAAAGTCTATTTTGATTGTTAGTATTTTTGTCCTCCTTAAATTTACTTAGCATTAGTAAAACATACTCTCTAAGAATTATGCTACATGTGATTATTGGTATTGTTGTCCACCTAAGCACTCATGCGTTTATATATCTCAACTTCTTTATTATTAGCATGCATTTTACTTTATATAATCAAAATATTAATATACTTTCGAGTTCACAATATGTTAGTATTTCCATATAAAGGGTGAGAATATGATATCTTTAGAAGTACACATATATATTGGAATGACACTTAGTCACATATGTCATTCCCCGGGTTGGACTTATAAACTGTATCACAGGTCTATACATAGTATACCAGAGTGATAGAGTTTATTTTGATTTGATACATGAACTTTGGAATATTTCACTATTCCGCGGTGGTATAGAAATATACCAACTAAGGTCTGTACTTAGTACAATAGATAGTCAATATATTTCCTAGATATCATAATATTAAGACCCTAAATCATAGATCATAACATCCTAATCCCTCAAAATTTAAGACATTTTGTTATCATTTTGAATCTAGAGAACTAGATTCTTGGTAACTTTTGGTCATTTTGACTAGACCTTTGATTGTCATACATTAATATTTTGGATTATCTAAAATAATATGCATAAATGGTTAAAATTTCTTAGACTAGATATTTTATATGCATAAATGTCTACCAATACATCACATATGAAATTAATTAGTAGAAAATTTGGTTTAAAAATGCTATGTAAACCTACTAACACATCAAATATAGTACTTATCATTTCTTTAAGTTTTATTTATTAATACATTTCCCAATGTACTATCTCTTTCCAACTTTTGACACAAAATCTCCCCTGATTTTTTATTTTTCAAATGTTTTGGGTTTTATTGGTTTTTCTGATGTTTTTGGATTTTTATGTTTATAAAAGAAAAATAATGAACAACAAACAGAAAATATAATTTAAATATCCAAAGTCTACTAAATTTGATCCAAATGTTTCATGCCAATCATCGAAATTAGTTCCTCAAAATGTGGTTTTGAAAAAGCTTTCGTAAACAAATCTGCTCTTTGTTTCGATGTTTCAACATGAACCAAAATGATCAAGTTTTTCTCATAGCAAACCCTGATAAAGTGAAAATGTATTTCAATATGTTTTGTCTTTGAGTGTTTGAATGGGATTGCGTATGATACTAATGGCCGCAGAATTGTCAATATTTAAAGTAGTTTTAGTAAGAAATAGACCGTAATCTCGAAGTTGTTGTTGAATCTAAAGAATTTGCGAACAGCAACTTGCAGCAGCAATATATTCTGCCTCCGCAGTGGAAATAGAAACCGTATTTTGTTTCTTGCGCTGCCATGTCACGAGTCTTTCTCCTAGAAATTGACATCCTCTTAATTTTCATTTTGAGTCAATAACGCATCCGCCATAGTCAGAGTCAGAATATGTTGAAAGTGCAAAGTCTTCAGTATTCGAATACCATATCCCTAAATCAGGTTTTCCACTCAAATATCTGAAGATTCGATGAACGGCCCTCAAATGTGAGACTTTGGGATTTGCTTGATACCGCGAACAAATAGACACGGCAAACATGATATCAGGTCTCGAAGCAGTTAAGTACATGAGTGAACCAAAAATATTACCACAACCATCAAAAGTTATGATCTGGTTAAAGTACTCTCCCTCAGCATCAGAATCATCATTTTCTTTTTCAAATTCAAAAATATTACTTGATATATTGACCTCATCTTCTTTCAAGTCTTCGAACTCAACATCATTGAATCTTGGCTCAGGAGATAACATCTTTAACTCTTGAGTTGCTTGAACCATCGGAAATACTGAGAACACATGCACATAATTGATTGGATCCGGAGACAAGGGCTTTTCTGCACCAGCTTGAACTAACACGTTGTCTTGAACATCCGTATCCATTTCATCCGATCCCAAATCACTTGATGAGAAATTTGGCTGATCATCTTCCTGGTGAGGCGGAGAATCATCTCTAGGCTCTTGATCTTAAGATTTACCACCTTGACCTTGATTGCCAAAATCATACAAGCCATCACTATTGCGACCATGATCATCATCATCATTATTATCACTCTTTTCATCATCTTTCTCCTCTTCATCACCAGGTTTCTCCCCCTGATCAGCAAATTTATCTTTCAAGGCTTTTCTGGTTCTTCGAGCAAATATGCTGTTGCATTTTGTCTTTTCTCAAATATCACTGGCCTTCTTAGCACATCAGGTTGTGCTGCAGCAACAGGATCAGGAGCTGCCATGAAATACAAATACAAGCTGCACAAAGTATATGTTAAGCAAAGAACACCAAACATAATACTTAGAAGTTTCAAGTTTCAAAAATCAGAAAATTTTTCTGAGTGTTGAACTCCTACGACAATAACCACCAAACACTATTCATGCATCAATCACCTTATACACTACCGTTCATACGAAAATGTCTAATAAAAATAAAAGATATAATTTTTCAACAAAGTCATCCGAGAATAGCACTGTCGGAAGTACTATTCATGCGTGAATAGGTACTGTTCATGCGTGAATAAGGTATTGTCGTAAAGCGGTGGTCAAACTAGTCAAAGTTAACTAAGCCAATATCACGAAGCACTGTTCATGCGTTAATAGGCTATTTACGCATCAAAACCCTAATCTACTGTTCATCCGAAAATGACCATTGTCGGACGAACCCTAGGGTACTGTTCATGAATAGTAACCGTCGCACAAAAACATCAATAAAAACTTATTTACGAAGAGATAAAGGGTGAAACTCATACCAATCGAGGCAGAATGAGAAGGCGCTCACGTCTGTTGGAGCGGAATCGAATGAAACGTAGTGCACAGAAAGTAATCGAAAAAGAAAACAAGCAGCAACGTATTGTCGGATGAGTACTATTGTCGGAGTGTGTGTTTTGTCAGATATAAAATGTAAAATGTGTGTGAAATTCAAATTTTGAAATATTTATACACTCCATTTCTTTTGTCTGTGAATAATATATCCGAAACTAGGTATCCGACAATAACACTTAATCATTTTGGATTTTCAAAAAATTATTTATTATTATTTATTTTCTAAAATGATTGAAACATTTTAATCAAATCAAATCTACTTTGGATAAATTCTAAACTGTTAAACCTAAACTATTTGAAAAATTTAAAATCCTTGAAAAACTAAGTATTCACAAACTAACTAAAACAAAAAATAAAAGCAAAATATTTTTGTTGGGGTAAATCTCATGAGTTGGGATCATATTGGGATAAATAAATGTATTTTGTTTTCTTTTTTAGAAATGAAAGTCTATTTTGATTGTTAGTATTTTTGTCCTCCTTAAATTTACTTAGCATTAGTAAAACATACTCTCTAAGAATTATGCTACATGTGATTAATGGTATTGTTGTCCATCTAAGCACTCATGCATTTAAATATCTCAACTTCTTTATTATTAGCATGCATTTTACTTTATATAATCAAAATATTAATATGCTTTCGAGTTCACAATATGTTAGTATTTCCATATAAAGGGTGAGAATATGATATCTTTAGAAGTACACATATATGTTGGAATGACACTTAGTCACATATGTCATACCCCGGGTTGGACTTATAAACTGTATCACAGGTCCATACATAGTATACCAGAGTGATAGAGTTTATTTTGATTTGATACATGAACTTTGGAATATTTGCAAGTCCGTTTATAGAAATATACCAACTAATGTCTGTACTTAGTACAATAGATAGTCAATATATTTTCCCAGATATCATAATATTAAGATCCTCAATCATAGATCATAACATCCTAATCCCTCAAAATTTAAGACATTTTGTTATCATTTTGAATCTAGAGAACTAGATTCTTGGTAACTTTTGGTCATTTTGACTAGACCTTTGATTGTCATACATTAATATTTTGGATTATCTAAAATAATATGCATAAATGGTTAAAATTTCTTAGACTAGATATTTTATATGCATAAATGTCTACCAATACATCACATATGAAATTAATTAGTAGAATATTTGGTTTAAAAATGCTATGTAAACCTACTAACACATCAAATATAGTACTTATCATTTCTTTAAGTTTTATTTATTAATACATGTCCCAATGTACTATCACTTCCCAACTTTTGACATAAAATCTCCCCTGATTTTTTATTTTTCAAATGTTTTGGATTTTATTGGTTTTTCTGATGTTTTTGGATTTTTGTGTTTATAAAAGAAAAATAACAAACAACAAACAGAAAATATAACTTAAATATCCAAATTCTACTCAATTTGATCTAAATGTTTCATGCCGATCATCGAAATTAGTTCCTCAAAATGTGGTTTTGAAAAAGGTTTCGTAAACAAATCTGCTCTTTGTTTCGATGTTTCAACATGAACCAAAATAATCAAGTTTTTCTCATAGCTATCCCTGATAAAGTGAAAATGTATTTCAATATGTTTTGTCTTTGAGTGTTTGAACGGGATTGCGTATGATACTAATGGCCGCAGAATTGTCAATATTTAAAGGAGTTTTTGTAAGAAGTAGACCGTAATCTCGAAGTTGTTGTTGAATCTAAAGAAATTGCGAACAGCAACTTGCAGCAGCAATATATTATGCCTCCGCAGTGGAAGTAGAAACCATATTTTGTTTCTTGCACTGCCATGTCACGAGTCTTTCTCCTAGAAATTGACATCCTCTTGATGTTGATTTTGAGTCAATACCGCATCCGCCATAGTCAGAGTCAGAATATGCTGAAAGTGCAAAGTCTTCAGTATACGAATACCATATCCCTAAATCAGGTTTTCCACTCAAATATCTGAATGTTCGCTGAACGGCCTTCAAATGTGAGACTTTGGGATTTGCTTGATACCGCAAACAAATAGACACGGTAAACATGATATCAGGTCTCGAAGCAGTTAAGTACATGAGTGAACCAAAAATATTACCACAACCATCAAAAGTTATGATCTGGTTAAAGTACTCTCCCTCAGCATCAGCATCAGAATCATCATTTTCTTTTTCAAATTCAAAAATATTACTTGATATATTGACCTCATCTTCTTTCAAGTCTTCGAACTCAACATCATTGAATCTTGGCTTAGGAGATAACATCTTTAACTCTTGAGTTGCTTGAACCATAGGAAATACTGAGAACACATGCACATAATTGATTAGATCCGGAGACAAGGGCTTTTCTGCACCAGCTTGAACTAACACGTTGTCTTGAACATCCGTATCCATTTCATCCGATCCCAAATCACTTGATGAGAAATTTGGCTGATCATCTTCCTGGTGAGGCGGAGAATCATCTCTAGGCTCTTGATCTTCAGATTTACCACCTTGACCTTGATTGCCAAAATCATACAAGCCATCACTATTGCGACCATGATCATCATCATCATTATTATCACTCTTTTCATCATCTTTCTCCTCTTCATCACCAGGTTTCTCCCCCTGATCAACAAATTTATCTTTCAAGGCTTTTCTGGTTCTTCGAGCAAATATGCTGTTGCATTTTGTCTTTTCTCAAATACCACTGGCCTTCTTAGCACATCAGGTTGTGCTGCAGCAACAGGATCAGGAGCTGCCATGATATACAAATACAAGCTGCACAAAGTATATGTTAAGCAAAGAACACTAAACATAAGACTTAGAAGTTTCAAGTTTCAAAAATCAGAAAATTTTTCTGAGTGTTGAACTCCTACGACAATAACCACCAAACACTATTCATGCATCAATCACCTTATACACTACCGTTCATACGAAAATGTCTAATAAAAATAAAAGATATAATTTTTCAACAAAGTCATCCGAGAATAGCACTGTCGGAAGTACTATTCATGCGTGAATAGGTACTGTTCATGCGATAATAAGGTATTGTCGTAAAGCGGTGGTCAAACTAGTCAAAGTTAACTAAGGCAATATCACGAAGCACTGTTCATGCGTTAATAGGCTATTTACGCATCAAAACCCTAATCTATTGTTCATCCGAAAATGACCATTGTCGGACGAACCCTAGGGTACTGTTCATGAATAGTAACCGTCGCACAAAAACATCAATAAAAACTTATTTACGAAGAGATAAAGGGTGAAACTCATACCAATCGAGGCGGAATGAGAAGGCGCTCACGTCTGTCGGAGCGGAATCGAATGAAACGTAGTGCACAGAAAGTAATCGAAAAAGAAAACAAGCAGCAACGTATTGTCGGATGAGTACTATTGTCGGAGTGTGTGTTTTGTCGGATATAAAATGTAAAATGTGTGTGAAATTCAAATTTTGAAATATTTATACACTCCATTTCTTTTGTCTGTGAATAATATATCCGAAACTAGGTATCCGACAATAACACTTAATCATTTTGGATTTTCAAAAAATTATTTATTATTATTTATTTTCTAAAATGATTGAAACATTTTAATCAAATCAAATCTACTTTGGATAAATTCTAAACTGTTAAACCTAAACTATTTGAAAAATTTAAAATCCTTGAAAAACTAAGTATTCACAAACTAACTAAAACAAAAAATTAAAGAAAAATATTTTTGTTGGGGTAAATCTCATGAGTTGGGATCATATTGGGATAAATAAATGTATTTTGTTTTCTTTTTTAGAAATGAAAGTCTATTTTGATTGTTAGTATTTTTGTCCTCCTTAAATTTACTTAGCATTAGTAAAACATACTCTCTAAGAATTATGCTACATGTGATTATTGGTATTGTTGTCCACCTAAGCACTCATGCATTTAAATATCTCAACTTCTTTATTATTAGCATGCATTTTACTTTATATAATCAAAATATTAATATGCTTTCGAGTTCACAATATGTTAGTATTTCCATATAAAGGGTGAGAATATGATATCTTTAGAAGTACACATATATGTTGGAATGACACTTAGTCACATATGTCATACCCCGAGTTGGACTTATAAACTGTATCACAGGTCTATACATAGTATACCAGAGTGATAGAGTTTATTTTGATTTGATACATGAACTTTGGAATATTTGCAAGTCCGTTTATAGAAATATACCAACTAATGTCTGTACTTAGTACAATAGATAGTCAATATATTTTTCCAGATATCATAATATTAAGACCCTAAATCATAGATCATAACATCCTAATCCCTCAAAATTTAAGACATTTTGTTATCATTTTGAATCTAGAGAACTAGATTCTTGGTAACTTTTGGTCATTTTGACTAGACCTTTGATTGTCATACATTATTATTTTGGATTATCTAAAATAATATGCATAAATGGTTAAAATTTCTTAGACTAGATATTTTATATGCATAAATGTCTACCAATACATCACATATGAAATTAATTAGTAGAAAATTTGGTTTAAAAATGCTATGTAAACCTACTAACACATCAAATATAGTACTTATCATTTCTTTAAGTTTTATTTATTAATACATTTCCCAATGTACTATCACTTTCCAACTTTTGACACAAAATCTCCCCTGATTTTTTATTTTTCAAATGTTTTGGATTTTATTGGTTTTTCTGATGTTTTTGGATTTTTGTGTTTATAAAAGAAAAATAACAAACAACAAACAGAAAATATAACTTAAATATCCAAATTCTACTCAATTTGATCTAAATGTTTCATGCCGATCATCGAAATTAGTTCCTCAAAATGTGGTTTTGAAAAAGCTTTCGTAAACAAATCTGCTCTTTGTTTCGATGTTTCAACATGAACCAAAATAATCAAGTTTTTCTCATAGCTATCCCTGATAAAGTGAAAATGTATTTCAATATGTTTTGTCTTTGAGTGTTTGAACGGGATTGCGTATGATACTAATGGCCGCAGAATTGTCAATATTTAAAGGAGTTTTAGTAAGAAGTACACCGTAATCTCGAAGTTGTTGTTGAATCTAAAGAAATTGCGAACAGCAACTTGCAGCAGCAATATATTATGCCTCCGCAGTGGAAGTAGAAACCATATTTTGTTTCTTGCACTGCCATGTCACGAGTCTTTCTCCTAGAAATTGACATCCTCTTGATGTTGATTTTGAGTCAATACCGCATCCGACATAGTCAGAGTCAGAATATGCTGAAAGTGCAAAGTCTTCAGTATTCGAATACCATATCCCTAAATCAGGTTTTCCACTCAAGTATCTGAAGATTCGCTGAACGGCCCTCAAATGTGAGACTTTGGGATTTGCTTGATACCGTGAACAAATAGACACGGCAAACATGATATCAGGTCTCGAAGCAGTTAAGTACATGAGTGAACCAAAAATATTACCACAACCATCAAAAGTTATGATCTGGTTAAAGTACTCTCCCTCAGCATCAGAATCATCATTTTCTTTTTCAAATTCAAAAATATTACTTGATATATTGACCTCATCTTCTTTCAAGTCTTCGAACTCAACATCATTGAATCTTGGCTCAGGAGATAACATCTTTAACTCTTGAGTTGCTTGAACCATCGGAAATACTGAGAACACATGCACATAATTGATTGGATCCGGAGACAAGGGCTTTTCTTCACCAGCTTGAACTAACACGTTGTCTTGAACATCCGTATCCATTTCATCCGATCCCAAATCACTTGATGAGAAATTTGGCTGATCATCTTCCTGGTGAGGCGGAGAATCATCTCTAGGCTCTTGATCTTAAGATTTACCACCTTGACCTTGATTGCCAAAATCATACAAGCCATCACTATTGCGACCATGATCATCATCATCATTATTATCACTCTTTTCATCATCTTTCTCCTCTTCATCACCAGGTTTCTCCCCCTGATCAGCAAATTTATCTTTCAAGGCTTTTCTGGTTCTTCGAGCAAATATGCTGTTGCATTTTGTCTTTTCTCAAATATCACTGGCCTTCTTAGCACATCAGGTTGTGCTGCAGCAACAGGATCAGGAGCTGCCATGATATACAAATACAAGCTGCACAAAGTATATGTTAAGTAAAGAACACTAAACATAATACTTAGAAGTTTAAAGTTTCAAAAATCTGAATTTTTTTCTAATTGTTGAACTCCTACGACAATAACCACCAAACACTATTCATGCATCAATCACCTTATACACTACCGTTCATACGAAAATGTCTAATAAAAATAAAAGATATAATTTTTCAACAAAGTCATCCGAGAATAGCACTGTCAGAAGTACTATTCATGCGTGAATAGGTACTGTTCATGCGATAATAAGGTATTGTTGTAAAGCGGTGGTCAAACTAGTCAAAGTCAACTAAGCCAAAATCACGAAACACTGTTCATGCGTTAATAGGCTATTCACGCATCAAAACCCTAATCTACTGTTCATCCGAAAATGACCATTGTCGGACGAACCCTAGGGTACTGTTCATGAATAGTAACCGTCGCACAAAAACATCAATAAAAACTTATTTACGAAGAGATAAAGGGTGAAACTCATACCAATCGAGGCGGAATGAGAAGGCGCTCACGTCTGTCGGAGCGGAATCGAATGAAACGTAGTGCACAGAAAGTAATCGAAAAAGAAAACAAGCAGCAACGTATTGTCGGATGAGTACTATTGTCGGAGTGTGTGTTTTGTCGGATATAAAATGTAAAATGTGTGTGAAATTCAAATTTTGAAATATTTATACACTCCATTTCTTTTGTCTGTGAATAATATATCCGAAACTAGGTATCCGACAATAACACTTAATCATTTTGGATTTTCAAAAAATTATTTATTATTATTTATTTTCTAAAATGATTGAAACATTTTAATCAAATCAAATCTACTTTGGATAAATTCTAAACTGTTAAACCTAAACTATTTGAAAAATTTAAAATCCTTGAAAAACTAAGTATTCACAAACTAACTAAAACAAAAAATAAAAGCAAAATATTTTTGTTGGGGTAAATCTCATGAGTTGGGATCATATTGGAATAAATAAATGTATTTTGTTTTCATGTTTAGAAATGAAAGTCTATTTTGATTGTTAGTATTTTTGTCCTCCTTAAATTTACTTAGCATTAGTAAAACATACTCTCTAAGAATTATGCTACATGTGATTATTGGTATTGTTGTCCACCTAAGCACTCATGCATTTAAATATCTCAACTTCTTTATTATTAGCATGCATTTTACTTTATATAATCAAAATATTAATATGCTTTCGAGTTCACAATATGTTAGTATTTCCATATAAAGGGTGAGAATATGATATCTTTAGAAGTACACATATATGTTGGAATGACACTTAGTCACATATGTCATACCCCGGGTTGGACTTATAAACTGTATCACAGGTCTATACATAGTATACCAGAGTGATAGAGTTTATTTTGATTTGATACATGAACTTTGGAATATTTGCAAGTCCGTTTATAGAAATATACCAACTAATGTCTGTACTTAGTACAATAGATAGTCAATATATTTTCCCAGATATCATAATATTAAGACCCTAAATCATAGATCATAACATCCTAATCCCTCAAAATTTAAGACATTTTGTTATCATTTTGAATCTAGAGAACTAGATTCTTGGTAACTTTTGGTCATTTTGACTAGACCTTTGATTGTCATACATTAATATTTTGGATTATCTAAAATAATATGCATAAATGGTTAAAATATATTAGACTAGATATTTTATATGCATAAATGTCTACCAATACATCACATATGAAATTAATTAGTAGAAAATTTGGTTTAAAAATGCTATGTAAACCTACTAACACATCAAATATAGTACTTATCATTTCTTTATGTTTTATTTATTAATACATTTCCCAATGTACTATCACTTTCCAACTTTTGACACAAAATCTCCCCTGATTTTTTATTTTTCAAATGTTTTGGGTTTTATTGGTTTTTCTGATGTTTTTGGATTTTTGTGTTTATAAAAGAAAAATAACAAACAACAAACAGAAAATATAACTTAAATATCCAAAGTCTACTCAATTTGATACAAATGTTTCATGCCGATCATCGAAATTAGTTCCTCAAAATGTGGTTTTGAAAAAGGTTTCGTTAACAAATCTGCTCTTTGTTTCGATGTTTCAACATGAACCAAAATGATCAAGTTTTTCTCATAGCAAACCCTGATAAAGTGAAAATGTATTTCAATATGTTTTGTCTTTGAGTGTTTGAATGGGATTGCGTATGATACTAATGGCCGCAGAATTGTCAATATTTAAAGAAGTTTTAGTAAGAAATAGACCATAATCTTAAAGTTGTTGTGGAATCTAAAGATTTTGCGAACAGCAACTTGCAGCAGCAATATATTCTGCCTCCGCAGTGGAAGTAGAAACCGTATTTTGTTTCTTGCGCTGCCATGTCACGAGTCTTTCTCCTAGAAATTGACATCCTCTTGATTTTCATTTTGAGTCAATAACGCATCCACCATAGTCAGAGTCAGAATATGCTGAAAGTGCAAAGTCTTCAGTATTCGAATACCATATCCCTAAATCAGGTTTTCCACTCAAATATCTGAAGATTTGCTGAATGGCCCTCAAATGCGAGACTTTGGGATTTGCTTGATACCGCGAACAAATAGACACGGCAAACATGATATCAGGTCTCGAAGCAGTTAAGTACATGAGTGAACCAAAAATATTACCACAACCATCAAAAGTTATGATCTGGTTAATGTACTCTCCCTAAGCATCAGCATCAGAATCATCATTTTCTTTTTCAAACTCAAAAATATTACTTGATATATTGACCTCATCTTCTTTCAAGTCTTCGAACTCAACATCATTGAATCTTGGCTCAGGAGATAACATCTTTAACTCTTGAGTTGCTTGAACCATAGGAAATACTGAGAACACATGCACATAATTGATTGGATCCGGAGACAAGGGCTTTTCTGCCTCAGCTTGAACTAACACGTTGTCTTGAACATCCGTATCCATTTCATCCGATCCCAAATCACTTGATGAGAAATTTGGCTGATCATCTTCCTGGTGAGGCGGAGAATCATCTCTAGGCTCTTGATCTTCAGATTTACCACCTTGACCTTGATTGCCAAAATCATACAGGCCATCACTATTGCCATCATGATCATCATCATCATCCGGTTGATCATCATCATCATTATTATCATTCTTTTCATCATCTTTCTCCTCTTCATCACCAGGTTTCTCCCCCTGATCAGCAAATTTATCTTTCAAGGCTTTTCTGGTTCTTCGAGCAAATATGTTGTTGCATTTTGTCTTTTCTCAAATATCACTGGCCTTCTTAGCACATCAGGTTGTGCTGCAGCAACAGGATCAGGAGCTGCCATGATATACAAATACAAGCTGCACAATGTATATGTTAAGCAAAGAACACTAAACATAATACTTAGAAGTTTAAAGTTTCAAAAATCTGAATTTTTTTCTAATTGTTGAACTCCTACGACAATAACCACCAAACACTATTCATGCATCAATCACCTTATACACTACCGTTGTCTAATAAAAATAAAAGATATAATTTTTCAACAAAGTCATCCGAGAATAGCACTGTCGGAAGTACTATTCATGCGTGAATAGGTACTGTTCATGCGATAATAAGGTATTGTCGTAAAGCGGTGGTCAAACTAGTCAAAGTCAACTAAGCCAAAATCACGAAGCACTGTTCATGCGTTAATAGGCTATTCATGCATCAAAACCCTAATCTACTGTTCATCCGAAAATGACCATTGTCGGACGAACTCTTGGGTACAGTCCATGAATAGTAACCGTCGCACAAAAACATCAATAAAAACTTATTTACGAAGAGATAAAGGGTGAAACTCATACCAATCGAGGCGGAATGAGAAGGCGTTCACGTCTGTAAGAGCGGAATCGAATGAAACGTAGTGCACAGAAAGTAATCGAAGAAGAAAACAAGCAGCAACGTATTGTCGGATGAGTACTATTGTCGGAGTGTGTGTTTTGTCGGATATAAAATGTAAAGTGTGTGTGAAATTCAAATTTTGAAATATTTATACACTCCATTTCTTTTGTCTGTGAATAATATATCCGACACTAGGTATCAGTCAATAACACTTAATCATTTTGGATTTTCAAAAAATTATTTATTATTATTTGTTTTCCAAAATGATTGAAACATTTTAATCAATCAAATCTACTTTGGATAAATTCTAAACTGTTAAACCTAAACTATTTGAAAATTTTAAAAAACCTTGAAAAACTAAGTATTCACAAACTAACTAAAACAAAAAATAAAAGAAAAATATTTTTGTTGGGGTAAATCTCATGAGTTGGGATCATATTGGGATAAATAAATGTATTTTATTTTCTTGTTTAGAAATGAAAGTCTATTTTGATTGTTAGTATTTTTGTCCTCCTTAAATTTACTTAGCATTAGTAAATATACTCTCTAAGAATCATTCTACATGTGATTATTAGTATGGTTGTCCACCTAAGCATTCACGCATTTAAATATCTCAACTTCTTTATTATTAGCATGCATATTACTTTATATTATCAAAATATTAATATACTTTCGAGTTCACAATATGTTAGTATTTCCATATAAAGGGTGAGAATATGATATCTTTAGAAGTACACACATATGTTGGAATGACACTTAGTCACATATGTCATACTCCGGGTTGGACTTATAAACTGTATTACAGGTCTATACATAGTATACCAGAGTGATAGAGTTTATTTTGATTTGATACATGAACTTTGGAATATTTGCAAGTCCGTTTATAGAAATATACCAACTAAAGTCTGTACTAAGTACAACAAATAGTCAATATATTTTCCCAGATATCATAATATTAAGACCCTAAATCATAGATCATAACATCCTAATCCCTCAAAATTTAAGACATTTTGTTATCATTTTGAATCTAGAGAACTAGATTCTTGGTAACTTTTGGTCATTTTGACTAAACCTTTGATTGTCATACATTAATATTTTGGATTATCTAAAATAATATGCATAAATTGTTAAAATATATTAGACTAGATATTTTATATGCATAAATGTCTACCAATACATCACATATGAAATTAATTAGTAGAAAATTTGGTTTAAAAATGCTATGTAAACCTACTAACACATCAAATATAGTACTTATCATTTCTTTAAGTTTTATTTATTAATACATTTCTCAATGTACTATCACTTCACAACTTTTGACCAAAATCTCTCCTGATTTTTTATTCTTCCAATGTTTTGGAATTTATTGGTTTTTCTGATGTTTTTGGATTTTTGTGTTTATAAAAGAAAAATAACAAACAACAAACAGAAAATATAACTTAAATATCCAAAGTCTACTCAATTTGATCCAAATGTTTCATGCCGATCATCAAAATTAGTTCCTCAAAATGTGGTTTTGAAAAAGCTTTCGTTAACAAATCTGCTCTTTGTTTCGATGTTTTAACATGAACCAAAATGATCAAGTTTTTCTCATAGCAATCCCTGATAAAGTGAAAATGTATTTCAATATGTTTTGTCTTTGAGTGTTTGAACGGGATTGCGTATGATACTAATGGCCGCAGAATTGTCAATATTTAAAGGAGTTTTAGTAAGAAGTAGACCGTAATCTCGAAGTTGTTGTTGAATCTAAAGAATTTGTGAACAGCAACTTGCAGCAGCAATATATTCTGCCTCCGCAATGGAAGTAGAAACCGTATTTTGTTTCTTGCACTGCCATGTCACGAGTCTTTCTCCTAGAAATTGACATCCTCTTGATGTTGATTTTGAGTCAATACCGCATCCGACATAGTCAGAGTCAGAATATGCTGAAAGTGCAAAGTCTTCAGTATTCGAATACCATATCCCTAAATCAGGTTTTCCACTCAAATATCTGAAGATTCGCTGAACGGCCCTCAAATGTGAGACTTTGGGATTTGCTTGATACCGTGAACAAATAGACACGGCAAACATGATATCAGGTCTCGAAGCAGTTAAGTACATGAGTGAACCAATCATTGAGCGGTATTCTCTTTGATCGGTTGGTGTTTCATCGAGAGCAGGTCTAATTTTCTCAACGAGATCAATGGGGGTTGAAATAGTCTTTGCATCCAACATCTTAAATTTCTTCAAGATGTCGTTGAAATACTTCGTTTGATGTATAAAAATGCCCTTATCTAGTTGCTGAAATTGCAAACCTAGAAAGAAGGACATCTCCCCCATCGAACTCATTTCAAACTTAGACTTCATGATGCTCTCGAACTCTTTGCACAAATTGTCATTCGTGGACCCAAATATAATGTCGTCCACATATACTTGTACGAGAAGTAAATCCTCTTTTGTTTTCAGAATGAAGAGTGTACTATCAATATGTCCTCTCGAAAACCCATTTGCTAGAAGATGTTGAGATAAGGGTCTCATACCAAGCTCGAGGAGCTTGATGTAATCCATATAAGGCCTTATCCAACCTAAATACATGATTTGGGAATTGAGGATCTTCAAATCCCGGTGGTTGCTTAACGAACACTTCTTCATGCACTTTCCCATAAAGAAATGCATTCTTGACATCCAACTGATACACTTTGAAATTCATGAATGAAGCATATGCTATAAAAATCCGAATAGATTCAAGTCTAGCAACCGGAGCGAAGACTTCATCATAATCCAAACCTTCTATTTGAGTGAATCCTTGAACCACTAATCTTGCTTTATTACGAACCACAATCCCTCAATCATCTTTCTTATTTCTGAAAACCCAACGCGTGCCGATTGGATGGATATCCTTGGGAGGTTCCACCAATGTCCAAACTTGCAACTTAACAAACTGTTGCAATTCTTCTTGCATTGCTTGAACCCAAGAAGAGTCTTCCAATGCCATTTGAACATTCTTCGGCTCTATTTGGGATAGAAAACATGATTCAACTTGATCCATCATGCAAGAGGTAGAAGTCTTGAGTTGGTGTCGTGTCTTGATACCATTTGAGACCTCACCAATTACATTATCGAGTGGATGTTTATCCTTTGAATGTATACTCAAAGTAGCGACATAGTCCATATTCAAATTTGTGCCTAAATTTGTATCCTCAAGAGCATTTTCAACATCATCATCAGTATCATCATTGGCCTGATTTACCAATTCAGTTGAAGTTTCTTGAAATTCTTCATCCTCAGGTTCTGAATTTGAATTTTCAGTATTAGTTTCTTCATGAGGAGTAGAAGTTAAAGGATTAGAATCTGCATGTGACACAGGAGGAGTCACGTCCGAAATGATGGTTGGTGTAACAGGAGTTAGAATTGGCTCTGATGGAGAAGATAAAACCGGAACTACATAATCAACATAGTCTTCATTATCCTTTTCATTTGAAGTGAATTCATAACGGGACAAATGAGTTAAAGAACTTATCATAATCAAATAACCATTCTGGACCTATCCCATTCGAAGGAGTTGTATGACTTAAGAATTCTACCTCATAGCATTCCTCCACACGATGAGTTGCCGTATTGTAAACCCTTTTACTTTGAGAATTTACCGAATAACCAAGAAAGAAACCATCACTTGATTTTTCAGCAAATTTCGAAAGATGCTCTTTGGTTTTCAATAATAAGCAAGGGCAACCAAAAGGTTCCAGAAAATGAATTTTTGGTTTTCGATTGTTCAAAAGCTCATAACTTGTCCTTTTCTTGTCCATCACCACATGAACTCTGTTTAATACGAAACAAGATGTATTAATAGCTTCCGCCCAAAAAGTTGTGGGTAATTTAGAATCTGAAAGCATAGTCCTTGCGGTTTCCACCAAAGTTCAATTCTTCCTCTCAGCAACCCCATTTTGTTGAGGAGTTCGAGGAGCACTAAATTGGTGAGAAATTCCTTGTTGAAGACAAAATAACTCCATGATGTGATTTTTAAATTCCGTTCCATTGTCACTGCGAATGATCTTTACTTTCAATGAAAATAACTTCTCCAATTTTAAGATCAAAAATTTGATCTTCTCAGCAGCCTCATCCTTTGTGCTTAAGAAGTAAACCCACGAAAACCTTGAAAAATCATCCGTGATTACCAAACAATACGATTTACCCCCTATGCTCTTCACACTAACCGGCCCAAACAAATCCATATGAAGAAGTTCCAATGGATTGTTTATCGAATTGATTAACTTCAGTTTATGAGACTTCTTGATTTGCTTTCCCTTTTTGCACGAAATGCAATGATCATTCAGAAAGAAGCTCTGTTTAGGAACTCCAATGACCAAATCATTTTTTACCAAGAAGTTCATTTTCAGAAAGTTAATATGACCCATTCTCCTATGCCAAAGAACTGATTCCTTTTCGGATGCTTTAGACAATAAACATGTGTACTCAGTTGTCTGAGTTATTGTACTCATATCCAGAACATAAGTATCCTTGAACTCCACAAAAGTTACAACAACGTCTCTCAAATCTTTTATGAGAATGAGAATGAGAATGCGAACTACTTGGAGTTTCACATTTCTTTGTAGCTTCAGAAGATAAGTCATCACAAGCCTTAGAAAATGAAGGCTTGGATGGAGAGGGTGATTGTGTTTTACGCAAAGGTGGTGAAGAAGTATATCTTTTTAACAATTTGATAACCTTCTTTGGATATTCAAAAGATTTAGATTTAGATTTTTCAAAATCTTTTTTCTTTTCGACCTTTATTTCACTTCTTTGGAGATCATGCTCATTTTCTTGAGATTTTTGAGCTTTATAATCCTTTGAAGAAAAAGCACAATCAGAAACTTTATTTTCTGAAATCACATAAGTTGAATCCCCTTGATTCAATTCATTCTGAGGTTTTGAAACCTCAACCTTAGCAGGCACAAACTCAGAACTCACTTCCTTTTCAGGCATTGGATTATAACAATTTGGTGGAGGAACCATATGATATCCAAGTCCAGTTTTGGACTTGGTATCCAAACGTTGAGAATGAATAATTTCATCCAACACCAAAGAAGAAGTGGAAACATTTGAAAGTTTTCTTTTGATATCCAAAATTTGAGACTATGCATCAGCTTTCTCTTGATTAAGCAGATTAATTTTAGTTAAATAATTGTCGATGGTATTTTGCTGATTAAGAATTTTAACTTTCAAATCATGTGTTTCCACTCTTGTTGCCTCCGGTTTTTCAAAAGATTTTTTATCATTTGCAACAAGAACCTTGTTTTCATCCTTCAACCTTTGGATGTCTAAAAGAAGATTTTGATTCTGATTTTGATATCCACTGATTTTCTCCCCCAAATCAATACATTTTGAACAAATTGAATCAGAAAGAGATGAATCAACCTCAATAACTTGGGCGTTGAAGGCTTGATTTTAAGAATATTCTTCAACATGAGCACTCCAGTCATAAAATTCATCCACGGTTGTAACAAGTTCTTGAGAAGTTGAAGAAGATGCTTGAGCTTGTTATGGTGGAACCGCTTGATATTGCTTGGAAGTGGTTTGCTTTGAACTTGAAGGCTTAGTAAACCCAGAAGTTGGTGTTTTTCCCTTTTCACACTCTCTAGCAAAATGCCCATAATTTTAGCAATTATAACACCTAACCTTGGTTTTATCAAACCCTAGTTTTCCTCCCAATTTACTCTTGCCAGTTCGTTGAAGACATTTCTTAACCTTCCTAGTAAGCATGGCTAAATTCCACTGAAGGTCCATTTCCTCAAGATCATCTGGGTGTAATTGATCATAATCTTCTTCGGTTAGATCAATATTTGCAACTTTTCCAGAGATGAAAGCTTCATAGTAAGAAAGAAATGTTGTGACAACAGTAGTATGTTCTTTAGTAAGTTTAGAAACCGTAGGATTTGGGCTTTGTTGTGCAAAAGCTGGGTAATTGTTCATAGGAACATTCCCATATCCTCCATAGGATGACAACCCACTAGATGAACCAGAAAACTGTCCATAAGAATGAATACTTGGTTGTTTCGAACCGCTATTCAACGTTGTAGTTCATGATTGCATTTTGGCTTTTGATCCATAAACACTTGGATCTTGCATGGATTGATTAAGCCTTCCATGTTCATTCTTTTTAATTGCCACATCATAGACCTGCAATTTATTTATCAAGTCCTCAAGCTCTAAAGCTGCTATTTGTTCTTCGTCCTCCATCATGGCATCTACTTTACCATCCCAGCGTGGTTGTAAAGCCTCAACTAACTTCTCATTTACTTCAGCTCTAGACAACTCCAGACCATATCTTTTCAATTCACTAATCAGTTGAGAATACCGAACAACCAATTCATCAAAAGTCTCATTAGGCAAGATAGTAAACACGTCAAACTCTTTCTTAATAAGGTTGCGTTTACTTCTCTTATACTTATCATTCCCGGCAAACCATTTTGCCATTGCCTCATAGAGCTCAAAAGTCGTTTCCAAGTTTTTCCACCCCGCCATGACATCACGAGGTAAACTCATGGATAAAACAGATCGTGCCTTCTTATCCCTATCATACTCCTTTTTCTCTTCTGTTGTTAAGAAATTGAGTGGTTTTAATGGAGCATCATCATGAAAGTTTCCTTCCATCCTTGGACGAATATATTGCTCTGTGAGTGGAATAATAAGATCCGGGTCGAACAAAGCAATAAATGATTCGAAGCGATATTTCCAGTCATCGAAATCATTTTGACACATAAACCTCGGTGGTTTATTTGTGGTGCCCATCTCTTGATCAGTTTTAAGAATGGCTTGAACTTGACTGATAGTCATTGTACCTGCAAGAAAAATCTACAAGACTCGAAACAAGAATACAATGTCACTTACAAACACTTAGCAAAATTCAACACAAACAGTCCGAGAATACAACTATGCGTAAATACAATACGACAATAGCAATACAACAATGACACTTAGACAAAAATCCAACACTCCAAAGTATGCGTGAATCCCAGTCCGTTAGTACCAAACCTTAATCAATTTGTGAATCCCAGTCCGTCAATACCAAACTTTAAACAATTCGAAAACAATTCGTGAATCTCAGTCCGTGAAACCAACACAACCACACTCCGTCAATAACAACTCTTAGACAAATCCGTGAATCCTGAATCCGAAACTAACAATCCATGAATAACAACGTTACTGTTTATACGACAGTAACAAAATCCGTCAATGAGAATCCAATAGTAACAATCTGAGAATGTCACTCCGTGGATAAAGATCCGTCAATAAGAATCTGTGAATAAACAACTACTATTTATCCGTCAATCACAATCCGTCAATACCACTCCGTCTTTCTACTATTCATGCAACAATGTTGTATTGTCGGATTTTCAAAAACTCCCGCCCAGACTCAATCACGGAGAAAAACGGTTATTCCCTATTGTCGGAGAACTAATCACGGACAAAATTACCAGAATTGTAAAAGTGTTGTAAAATCTTCAATTTTAGCTCGTTTTAGTTAAAATTTATATCATTGAGCTCGGAATTCAACTTCCGACACTCGTATCTACTCAATTTGATCTTTTACCGTCAAATTTATGAATCTGTATAATTTGACGTCAAGTACAGATGCAATCAAAGATCAAAATGAGAAAATCAGATCAAATTCAGATGAATTATGATCACAAAATCACTTACAATAAATCCGAAGCAATTTGCAATCAATTGATGTCGTAATCCTTTCGAATCAATCAAATAACTTCAAATTGCAACAATACGAATCAATCCGAAGCTTCCGAGTTCTTCAAATCAATCAAATACCTCAAATTCAACCTCCAATCGATCAATCACAGTCCTAATTTTATTCGTACAGCTCTCATACCACTTTGTTATGCCTTAGGATCACGAATATCAACTAGAACTAGTATAGCAATGCGGAATTCTAATCTATACACAAGATACGATATAGAGTAAGTGAGAAATATGATTGAATTTGCTTTTGTATTTCACAAACACAGAGAGAATCTGTGTAAAGAGTTACAAAAGATTTAGCTTACAAATAAACCAACTAATCCTACTTATAGACTAGCTTAAGTAAGCTATGCGACAATGAATAAATGAGTTGACCTGGTCAACTCCGTCAATGCTATTGTTGGACTGGTCATTCTGTTCGACAATGACCATTCACAGATCTTGTATTGTCGCAAACCAAAAACACTTAGACAGATTCTATACATATTAGTAATCAAGCGTTAGACGTCTTACTCTAACATAGATTATTATTCGATTCGGAATTATATTATGTAATAATATTATGAAAATGATGTTGCATAATTTTAGCCTTTAACTGACTACGAGTCGTAATACGAAATTGGAAAATGAGAAACACGCAAGCCCGAGACCCGAATGGGTCGGCCCGGACCCGCGAACCCAACTCTTTTCCCTCCCATCTTTAAAAAACCCTAAATCCCATTTTCTTTCATTTTTTCCACCAAACAAACACACACACTCTACAAAATCTCTCCTTCCCTCCTCGTGAATCGGCGAACCGCAGCCACAGCTGCCACCGCCACCACCGAGCATCTTCATCACCAAGATCAAGAAACAAGTGCAAGAATCATCATCATCCATTTCTTCTTCCTATTAATCACGAATTTGAGGTATGAAGCTTGCTATACCTACAAAATACTCCAACAAGAATGTACCCAAGAAAGACGTTAAAAACGTTTTAAAACTAGAAATCCGTCCCAAAACTCACATCAGTTGGTCGTGCTAACTGAGATGAACTCAGTTTGCAAAACCTTATCCGGAGCAGATAAGATTCGCAAACCGAGTTGGCCTGCGAACTGAGCTGGCCTATGAACCGAGCTGACATGCGAACCGAACCACTTGCAAACTGAGTTGCGAACCGAACCAAGTTGCGAGCTGACACGCCCAGATTACGGGCGAACCGTCCTTGTCGTCAGAGGACTGGACAGACCAAAACTGAGCATCAGTAGTCGATAAATTTATAAGTGCGGGGCCTAAGTATACCAAGTTACTATGGGAGTATAGCAGCAAGGATGACCTAGGGTCGTTCTATGAGTCAGTGTATTATGAATCGTTGACGAAAGAGACGTACTATCTATCTAGTGAGGATTTTTAAAAGTAGTTGGGGTTTTGTTTTTGGGTTTTTATACTTAGGCAGAAAGTTTAAATAAAGCAAATAAAATATAGGTAGATAGCAGATAATCTAGAGGGGGTGTTTGCTATGATTTCGATAGCCAACTGATTGGCATGATATATGAGTTATGAAAACGTTTTCTAAGGGTTTGTATTTAACTTATTTCAGTTATATGTGGAGTAAGCACTAGTCCCCTACTGATAGAGTTCTCGATCAGTATGTCACTAACTAACTAGGTTGTCCTGATTCTGATCGGAGTAGTTTATCCAGCCCACAACACTAACCGGTAAAGGTATAGTGACCCTTATCCGGGATAAAACCCTGGGTGCATGAATAAGGTGACAAATCAACTCAATGTCCGACCTTTCTTAACCCCACAATAATACCTTGATCTAAGTAAAGCATTTAAGTATAGGGTTAAGTTGTGCTTGATTACTTTCTATCGATGGATTGGTAAAGTCTAGGGGTAGGTTGTTACTGGTGAGTCACATAGTCCGGTAACAACGACTTCTTCCATGATTACTACGTTGTATTCCACCAGTGGTGTTTCCAATGCTGAACCAAGTACTCAGTCGGTACCAACTCTTCTTATCACATTGTTACTGTTAATCCACAAGGCTTAGTAACTGCGGCTTTTCCTTCGCTTCCACGTATTGACTACGCCGGAGGTATTTTCGACGCTATACCAAGTAATCAGCCGACTTATGGTACCTTACGTTGCTTCATAATAGTTGACCTAGACTACTTAACTAAGTTTGTATTTAAAGCACAACATTAACCATTTATGATATATACCAGCCCTTACTTTTAATTCCCAATAAATCCCTAACTTATCAACAGTGTAATATTCACGTTCAATTCAGAAAACCTTATTTCCACAATTACAGTGTACATTGCGTTCAGATGAGAAAGCAATATTTCCACGGTTCCAGTGTACTTAGTGTTCAGTTTAGAAAACCTTATTTTCATAGTCACGGTGTACTTAACGTTCAATTAAGAAAGCAGTATTTCCACTGTGACGATGTACTCAGTGTTCATTTAGAAAGAGATGATTACACTATTCATAAATCAGACCATGTTCATGCTTGACACAGATAACTAAGTACCTTTGGATAGGGTTCACGACGTCCTATCATTAAGGCCGTAATCACTTTTACTGGTTGAAAGGCGTTCAATTTATAAGGTTTAAAATCATAGATAGAAGGTAAATCAAAGCACTAAGTTTTCATAACACCATTCCAATCAATTACGTCTAACTACGTCATAAAAAACACACAATATCACTACTCGCTAATCATGGTAATCAATCCTAAATCTAGCATGATAACATCATTAACAATCATCATAATAAATAGATAAAGGATAGATATAACCTTAATAAGAGCGTAGCTGAAATACAACTTGAACGTTACACGAGCAGAACTTCTAGTATGCGCCAAGCGATATTACAATGTTGCCCCTCTATTAACTAGCCACTAATCTAACTACTAAGTATAACCTAATCTAGAGAGAGAGTAGTGAGAGAAAGTATGTTGAATATTCTTGGATGTGTTGTTGTTGGTGAGTATGTGTTATTGAAATGAGAACTTGAGCTTAGTATTTATAGACAACGCACAACCGTATTCGTAGACCGTATCCTGAACCTCAAATGCACAACCGTATAAAAATCTGATTTTTATCACCCAAAAATGCACCAATACAGCTGTCCTAGGGAAAATACGGATGTCCTGGAGCAAATATGGGTGAACACCAACCATATACGGCTGGTCCATGCCGTATACGGCTAGACACAGGCCGTATATAGTCCACACAGGCCATATACGGTCTGTGCCCAGCCGTATACGATCTGGGTTAGCCGTATACGGCTGTGGACAGCCGTATCCTGGCCCTTCGGTTCTTCGTTTCTTCGTTCAGTCGTATCTGCTTCCTCGTTTATCCATTTTTAGTGATTCTTGCGCCCATGCGTTCATATTTTCCTAACGAAGAAAATGACATAAGTTAGAGGTCATAAATCGGAGCGTAGCTCAAGAAGCAATGAAATGAGTGAACGGAAGATTCATTGATCGTTTGTGCTCTGTTTTGCTCATTTTTAGGTTGTTTTTGCCGATTCTTGAAACATCATCTATATTTTAGCCATCATGATGAAATGTGATAGATATTTGTATATTTCAAATGTTTTCATCAATATTTATGCTAAAAAGGTGAGATAATGACATACAAAAACATGACTTTTTACGTGTCATCACGAGCTGACTTTGCGAGTCGAGACTTGTGAGTCGAGACCTGCGAGCCGAATTACGAACTAACTTTTCCTGCGAGCTGAGATTTGCGAATTTAAAATTTAGATGCGTTTTCACTAAAGCTCGACCCCAGCCAGGGGCTCTGCCCCTTGGACCCCGCCAGGGGGTGCCACCCCTTGGAGCCCGCTACTAGGGGCGCTACCCCCGGACCCCCTTACACAATTTCATACTTTATAAAAGTACAATGAAACGAATATAATAATGTTGTTTTCGGAAATTATCACAAACCGTCACCAATGGGCCATACTTGTTTTTAAACTGCAAACGATATACTAAACAAACACTTGGACATTTCTTAGTTGAAGGGACAACTAGCATGGGTGATTTTTCAAGACACCAAACTTAATTATTTATTTACTTACAACCTTGTGCGTTTCGGATGCCAGAAGGTTGCAGGGTTTAGAGAACTGATATACGGACTTACATCCGCTTCACTTGTTCAATTACACGAACACATCTTACTTACTAGACTCAGGTGAGTCTCATAGCCCCTTTTTCTCCATTTTTGAACTGTTTTGGGGTGAGAGACTGATATCGCGTAAAAAGTCATATTTTTACTACCGATATCTCTCTCATTCTGTAACGATTCTTGGCATTTTAAACTCAAAACCACTACAAATCAATAATATTATGCCAAGAGGGTAAAAACAAGGTTGCACGATAAAAATCAAGCAAAACGGGTGAAAAACAAAGATTCCACACACGTTTGAAGATTCAAGGCATCAAAAAGAGATTTCAAGACAAAATTTCCCATCATCAACATCCATCTCACCCAAGATGTTCGTTTTCAAATTACGAATCCAACAGAAGAAGAATCAACAAAAACGGATAAAAAATGAAGATTCTACGCCCACCGGAGGATCCCAATGATTCATACACAATATATGGAGATAGGAAACATATTTTTGGGATATCTTTACATCATATTCTTCATTTTTGAATTACGAATCCAATGCAAAAAGAATCAACGCAAACGGACGCATAACAACAAAGATACGCGCGAATTAAGCAACACAATGAAAGACGACGGACCGGGACGGGTGGCAGCCGGCCGCTGCCGGCTAGCAGCCAGCCGCCGCCGGCCAACAGCCAGGCGGCACCGGCCTCCACCCTCCCATCTTTTTTGCGCTTTTTCATCCTTGCTTGTACCTGGTGCACCACCTTTCGCTACTTTTTCGTACCTGGTGCACCACCTTTCGCTACTTTTGCTAATGTGAGCTTAGGGATGCTAATGTGAGCCATATTTTCCCTATAAATAGCAGCCCCTAAGTATCATTTTAATACACACTCAAGAATACACTTCTACATTCTAATACACTCACACACTCCTTTTCCATTTCCACTTTCTCACGCTAGAAATTCTCTTATAGTCTAGGATTATTGTAATTAATCTTCGGATTAGTATAGAGGCTAGAACGAATGTTAGGAGGTTTGAAGATTCATCTTTGTACGTGTAAATGAGTTGTCAATCATAATAATACGCTGCTGCGCATTTAATTTCGGGTGATAAATAAACCTTTATCATACTTAGTTTATTCCATATTTTAAATATGTGTTATTGCTTGGTATGTGATATATTTGTTGCCATGAATTGCGAGTAGTTTATTATTGTGGTTGTTAATGATGTAGATAATTATAAGTAAGGATGACATTATATAATTAATGCACGACAATCGTAGAGAGATATGACGGCCCCTATTCGACTGTTTATCCGATATAGTACTGGAAACGCTTTAAGGCGGAGTACAAATGTATGGAAGTCGGTAAACGACCGAAGGTAGTTATATCTCTGGAATCAGCTCTAGTTTAATAGTTGGAATCCCGAAGGGGTAATACAACTTCACAACTAACTGGTATATCCTACGAAAGTCAAAACACTATAAAATGATGTTCGTGAAATACGTTCAGATAAATAAGAATTAGTAACCCTTGTAGCGTCAAGACTTTATGAATTCAAGTTTAATTTATGGATTACCCTTTCTGGTTATCCACGTGACTACAACCTAGTAATTAGGACCTGATCAACTTTAATTATGGTAAGTAGTTATCTGTGCCCATGACATGCAATAAGTTAGATACATTGAAACCACTCGTTGTATATATTAGGTTTACTTTTCTGCACTGCTTTACATTTGGTTAGATAGAGTGTCACTTTCACTGTCAATTACTCTCGACCGCATGTTGATGTGAGAAACCGTGGAACTACTACGTAAAGTACACTGTCCATCATTGAAAGGCATGGTCCGCATATGAAACACGTTTTAACAAACTGCGAATAATCCGGGGATGTATAACTGTTTGAAAAGGAGAGATTTGAATCATAAGTCGAAGTAACTAGAGCTTAAATGAATGATAACAAGATTTCGGAATAAGATAAAAAATTGTAATGACCTAGAATCTTTAAAACACCAAATCTTATAAAATCGGCGGTCTAAATATACAAAGTTATTAATTTGCATGCTAATAGAACAGTAAACTACCTTAGGAGTTAAGAACGGTCGGACCTATGAGACGATACGCTACTGATTCATGAACCTCGGTATATAACCAAAATAGGTTGCTTATTTTTCAACTAGATAAGTATTGGAAGTTTGCGTGTTGCTCCGATCAGAATCATGATAACCTAGTTCCTAGTGACATGCCAATGGGAAATTGAGTTGGTATGGTTCTAGAGTTTACGCCTAGTAGTTTGGCTGCCACATTAGTATCATCCCTATTTATTCTGTCATCCTGAAATATTAATTGTCGAAATCTCAACAACCACATATTTATCTTTGTCTGCTTTCCTGTACTTTAATTTCCTGCATTTTAATTACTTTTCTTTAACCCCCAAACCTACCTACTTTGTTCCATCCTAGATACTTCCCTACCGAAAGTGCCAACTTTAATTTACCCACACGTTTGGATTCATAGAACGAACTTAGGATATACTTACAGCTTACTAACCAGAGTAGGTAGTACATATAATTTAAGCCCCGCTAATTATAAATTTTAAAACCCCTGATGGTGCCCGATTAAGTTACAATCAACGACACCGACGCTTTCGGGTGCCATCAGAGACATACTCTGTTTATGAAACGTTTTATGAACACAAACATGAATACAAAATGTAACACCCCCAATTTTAATGATTTGCGGAAGTGATGCTTTGGGGTGCTACTAATCAATAAACAAAACACATAAGATAAAGTGAACGACTCTATATGTATCGTTTGCAAATTACATTGATGATATAAAGGTTTTACAATGTTGTAATAGCTACAAAAGCTCGTAAGCCAAATGTAAAAGATTCTAAGGCATATCTATTTGTACAAAATGTAGAAATGCATGTGAATCTCCTGATACCTGAATGCGACTCGAGCTAGCTAATCCTGAGCAGTCCTACTACTGCTGTATACCTGAGAATACATGCTAAAAGGTCAGCTAAAAGCTGGTGAGCTCACAGGTTTGTATAATGATGAAGTATAAGTTATGAACCACAAGATTTAAGTATGATGATTTGAAATTAAGCAAATAATTTAAATGATTGAAACTGTCATGAGGCCATAGTTTGAGCTTAACTGAGGGTATCATGATCACAATTAAGTGCCCGATCGAGGATGCCTCTTGCATGTGCCTAATCAACACATGTATGAACAAATGATAATGCGCCCGTTTGACTGCAGTCGTGGTAGCGCGACTACCCCGGACGAGGATTGTCAATCCTATATGGTACCATACACTAACATTCACGCTATAGCAATACTAACAAACTATGTAGTGGAGGGCTTCATGATTAGGTAAAACAAACTCATGCAGTCAATATATCGATGTTTTGTACTTTTGTTCACATGTAAAAGTAAAAAGGAGCATGTATTCCCACCCCTGGGTTGAAAACAGGAAAATGAGGGGCTATGAGACTCACCTGAGTCTGATGCATTTGCTAATAGAAAATAATGATGGTGTACAAGTAATGTTGTCGTCTCAACGATCGTAACCTACCGGGCATCCTAAATGCGCAAGGTTATGAATATAAGTAGGTATCTCTAAAGATCACCTATGCTAGTTGTTCGTTCAACTAGTAATGTCCAAATGATTTGATTTGATTGATTAGGTTTGAGTTTTTGAAAACATGTATGGCCCATTTGTGACGGATTTTGTAATAATAATCTTAAATTATTATTATTATGTGTTGTTCCATTGTATACTATCAAAGTATATGTTTTGTGTGTTGTGTCGTATGCAAGTATTGAAGTTGTGTGTAACACCCCATCTTTTACAACATTATTTAAATGTATTTTACATCGGAAGCGTAAGTCCAAACAAACATTAACAATTCAGTTATAGAATATTAAGAAATTAAACCATAATATTTCAAAAACTATAGTATATCGAAAATGGGTGTTATTTAATTCCAAATACAATATGGTTTTATTCCAAATACCAATATCAGAGTAAGCCTTCTGGTCAAACTTTCCATCCCGAACAAGCTTCTTGCTAATCCTTTTATATCAAAACCATAACCTGTAAGAAGTGGGGTGGTGGGGTTAGCATAACGCTAAGTGAGGGAATACATAACCAACAGCCCAACTTAGCATAACAACTTTGTTTACAATAATTAATCGTAAACAAAAACATCAAATAGATCGATGGTTCTTGGGGAAACCTTCAGCCAAGAATACCAACAGTAAACACATAATATCAATGAGATAACATCTCAATACACAACATATCAATGAGGATCGGTGGTTCTGGAGATATCATGATACCCGGGGATTCTCCCAGAACACTTATTGTCAATCTGTATGGCCAATACAGAATAGACCGATAGTTTGGTACTAATCTCATACGACCTAATTTCCTATTAACGATATGTACAAGGAAATTCCTGTCGTCTTACAATAGTAACCAAACCCAACCAACATGTTGACCTCAATACTGATGCCGAAGGCCAAATATCAAGTGATCACGTATTCACATATTCAATCAAGTCGACATATCAGACTAACCAGTCTATCAACAGTATTATTACTAACAAACCAAATTAATCATGGAAAACCAAAAGCAGTAATAATACGATTACCCGTTGTAACCAAACCTGTTACAACTAAATTACACTGAGGATTAGAATCCACTCACCGACACCTCAGTTGTCCACTCAGTAGTCTAATGTCACTGAGTCTTTCTCCATATCTGAGAATACAATAGAATATACAAGTTAGTCACTTGTCTTAATATAAATATAACATCATACTAATGTAGCTACATTAAACAACTTAATTAAGTAACTACAACATGATTCATAAGCCCAATTTCAATGATATTACTCAAATCACTATTCAATTATAATTCTCATTTCAAGCTTATGAATAACATTAACATTATTAGATCATAATTACTTATCAAGTTTACGATCATAAGGATCACAATATCATCTTAATCAACTTTAATTGTCACAACTAACCTGATTAGAGCTTTAATAAACTCATTAAACTTCAATATCAATAATTCTTCGTATAATCCATCATGATTGTAATAATCATCAAATTCTCAAGAACACTTTATGAACAATTAATCAAATTATTCAATTTCAAGTTAGGGCTTAGGTTTTAATCACAATTTAAGCACTAACTAACAATTCTAACATAACCATAAACTTTATTTCATGAAAGATTAACTAATCCAAACTTTCTTCATGAACACATACAATTTCTTCACTTCAAGCTTAGGTTTTTACATATAATTATGAAGTTAACATTAACAAACAATGATATCATCATTTCAAGCTTCAATTTCACATCAATCATACTAATTTTATCTAATACACAAAAACCCAATTTCTAGGGTTTACATAAATCAAGAAATCAACACTTACAAGATGATTAGAATGATAAAGAGATGATTTAATTACGTTTTTGAAGCTTAATTCAAAGTTCCTTAGCTTCAATTTCACTCCAAGACTTGTTTTGCAAATTACCAATCATCCCTGTGGTTTAATACGTGCGACTAGGAGAAGAACACAACAATCAAATGTGATTTAGTTCAGAAATTTTGATGATTGTTGATGAATTAGGGTTTATGATTTTTCTCTCCCGATGTATCGATCTCTCTGGAATGTTTTTGGATATTTCATACGTATTAAACACATATATTAGATAATATGTGTACTAGTTTTGTCCCCTTTTAAATCTATTGTCTGGAACTTAAAAACCATTTGCGGGGAAATATTATTTTATTTTACCGTCAACTGAATTAATTTAAAACAGTTAATACTTTATTAGTCACAATAAATTATTCGACTCTTTTACCCATTTATTTTCGAATAGCACAACGAAACTATTCTCTGACAAATTAATAATAATTCGCAATCAGAAAATATTAAAATACTACTAGACCCGAGGAGTGGGTGTTACATTGTGGGAGTTTGACACTTAGTGTGAAAACTAGTTTTGAAGTTTCTGATTTAAGTGTCACTCAAAGCGTCACTTATTGGTGACACTCAGGTAAGTGTCGCAAAAATTGTAATCTGTGAGCTATTGGCGTCACTTGGTTAAGTATCGCATATAAGGCGTCACTAGTAGGCGACACTAATTAACTTCAGGTTGCGGAAGCGAATCGGGTCGAGGCGCGACTAATCAATAAACACAACACAAAGATATATAGTAAACGACTCTATATGCGTCGTTTTAACAAAATATATTGCTATAAGAAATGTTTACAACATTTGAAGTTATATATAGCTCATGTTCGGTTAATGAGAGATTCCAATACATAAATACTTATAGAAAATATATTAATGCAAGGAAATCTCTAATGTCTGCATGCTGACTCGAGCTATAGTAATCCTGAGGGCAGTCCAACCTACTGCTGAGTACCTGTGATACATGCTAAAATGGGTCTGCAAAATGCTGGTGAGCTCACAGGTTTGTATGTCAACACATATTGTATGAACCACAAGATTTAATTGAATTTAAATTGCATTTAAGCAAAATAAAAGTTTTACAGCCATGAGCACATAGTCTGAGCTTAACTCGAGGTGTCAGGTCCACATTTAAGGTAACTTGATCGAGGTGCCTCCCACGAGTGCCTAATCTACACTCCTCTGAACAAATATTAGTACATCCGTTTACCCAGTTAGTGCATGCTAACCCGGACGAGGAGGGTCAATCATATATGGTACCATATACTAATATTCACGTTACAACGTATTACCAAACTATGCTGAGGAGGGCTTTGAAAAGATTAGTAAGATAACTCAAGTAGTAATTGTTTGATTTCGTACTTGCGTTCATATAGTAAAATAAAACGAGCAATGATATCACACCCCTGAGTAAAACAGTTAAATAGGGGCTATGAGACTCATTTGAGTCTTGAGAGTTTAAATTAATAAACTTGAGTTGATTAGCCGGAATGTGTTGTCCGAAGACTGGTAACCTGAGGGTGTCCACGACACGCATTGGTTATAAATGTGTGCAGGTATCTATAAAGGCTACCTTTGTAGTTCTTCGTTCAACTAGAATGTCCAAATTGCTATGATTTGGTTGATTTGATTATGTTTTGAAAACGTTTATGGCCCGTTGGTGATGGTTTGTGATGATAATAATAATCTCTGAATTCATTTCATTATACTTAATAAGGTAGGAAATCGGGTACGGGGGTCCGGGGGCAGCATCCAAGGGGTGGCAACCCCTGGCGGGGTCCAAGGGGCAGAGCCCCTGGCTGGGGTCGAGCTTGGAAATTTTTTATTTTTACTATATTGCTTTAGTGAAAAACGTATCTAAAATTTGAATTTGGGTGAAATCAAGTGATAAAATTTTAGGTCTTGACACTTAGTAAAATTTATGTTTTCTAGGTTATGTTTCATGCGACACTTATAGCGTCACTTGAGGAAGTGACGCATAAGGGGCGACACTTAAGCAAGCGTCGGGTACAAATGTCGGTATCAGGGTCATGCGTCACTAGGGTTAGTGTCGGATGAAACCAGAATTCAATTATAGGTGACACTTAGACAAGTGTCGCTAGAAGTGTCAGTTAGGAGTGTCAGGTATTGAATTTGCGACAACTACGCGAGTGTCGGGAATACGGAGTTTTATGCGGCACTTAGGCAAGTGACGCAAAATTAGGGTTTTTAGCGACACTCAGTGCGTCACTTAAGTGACGCATTAAGTGACGCTACGCTGCACTGGTCTATGCGACACTTACGTCCGTTGGCCGGATTTTGAGCCGAAAACGTGTTTTCCGGTTTCCGTTTGGTCTGAAACTTTTACCCAACCCATATTTGGACATTTCAAGCTTGAATAAACAACTTTTATGAAAATAAATGAAATCTAAGAGTTTTCGGGATTTGTCGGGAATCTTACAAGTTAACGCCGAGAGAAACTGAAAAGATGGAAACGTAGATCGTGATGCGGTGAACGTTTTTCTCCAAATGAGTCTTGAAATCTGAGGTCGTTTGGTAGTGCTTTTTGGTGCAAATAGGTGGTGGTGGTGGTGTTGTTTTAAAATGAAAGAACAAAAGAAGAAAGAGATGAGGATGATGATGAAAATGAAAAAGGAGGAAGAAAAAGAGGGTTTTGGAGTGGAAGAGGGGCCCCGGCCCACCTGGGCCCAACCCATGTGTGGTTGGCTCCAATTTTTGTTCATGTGTATTCGCGCTCTGTGCGGTGTTCATTTTCCCCGTCGTTTAGACGTTTAATTAATACTACGCGCGTTTAAACATACGTTTTAAAATAATAATAATTACTCGACATTTTTGTTGAAGTATCACCTCAAATACTTGTAGTTAAGTTATAAAATATAACTGAGTTTTATTTCGGTTTGTTCGCGCGTTTAATATTTTTAGATCGCGTAGACGTCATTTGTACGAGATGAATAAAATACGAAATATTATCAAAATAATATTTGTGATATAATAGCGTTATTAAATAATGTTATATTATTTAATAAAATTGTCCACCAACGTTCATATTAATTGAATCGAATTACATTCGATTTGAATTGCATACGATTTAATCAAATTGCATGATTGTATATATTCAACAATATATATTTCGATGCATTAATTAGTTTAACAGAGAACTAATTACATGTATTAACAGTTGATTAGACACTAATCACTAGTCCTAATTTGGCAAGTGTCACACTATGGCAAGTGTAGCGTATTTTTAAATTTTACTATTTGTTGGCGACACTGGGTATAGGTTGCAACGCTGGTACTAGTGTCGCATGGTATTTTTAAATTGGAATTATTTTGACACTAGCGTTAGTGTCGCAGTATGCGACATTCTATGATTTGGCGACACTAATATTAGTGTCGCTTCCTGCGACATTGCAATTTAATGCGACACAAGGGCTAGTGTCGCTACGTGCGACAATCGGATTTCATGCGACATTAACATTAGTGCCGCAGTATGCGACACTCGAATGGTTATGCGACACTAGCTTAGTGTCGCAATCGGGTTTGGCCCTGATGCGACACTAGCGGCTGTTGGTTTTTCTTGGTTCGGTTTTGTGGTCAAACGACCTCGGTTTGACCCGAGACTTTACCCAACCCTTAAAATGGTAAAATAAGTTTATAAAAATTATCGGTTCATTTCAGGGTTCACCCTAGGTGTCGGTTTTATAAACTTACCAAAACAGTCCCTAGTACATATCTTTTCCAGATTTTTAACTGGATAAGCCTCTCGTTCCTTTAACTTTTGTTCAAAACTAAGCCTAACCAAAAATCACACATGTTCACCTATAGGTCTAGTTTATTTCTGCACTTTATGTTTACTTCATAAGTTCATTTACTATTTTAAACAAAAATGGAAATGGAATGCGGTCAGATTTGGTCGATAAACGACCTCGGTCCATAAATCGGTTTCTACAACAAAATCAGTGGGTTTTCAAGTCAGGCCATACAAGAACTTTTTGTAGATGACGTTCATACGAAGATATAAGTATAAGATTTATGTGTTGGTTCATTTTAGAACTCAAGTTATAGCCGAAATGGTGAGACCCATTTTCTGGACAGAAAGGTGATATTTTTATATATGTATGAAAGACGTGTTTTGAGTTTAGATTTGGTCATTTTCTTGTTAAATGAGCTCACTAACATGGTAGTAAACATAAATCAAGAAAATCTAGAAAGATAAATGATGCGTGTGAAAGCGTCTAGTTTTATTATTTATAAAGTACAAGAAATACCAATCACTACTATCACACAACCAGGCAAGAATACCTGATCGGAATAGTATAGCTATGGTAAGTCCAGGTCGATCTCAGGAACACAGGAATGGTGGTTTATTTATATAAATAGGAAATAATAATTAACTAATAAAACAGTAAACAAAGAGGGGACGTTTTAGTTCCGTTCGAACAAATATAATAAATTAAAATAAATAAGTTAAATAAACTTGAATTAAAATAAATAAATAAGAAAACAATAGGAAGGAATAAGTAATTGTATAACTAACTTCACTCATATTCATATTTCCCGATTCATTACGTATTGATTATCTAATTGTGATTTCTTTTATATCAACTTAATGCCAAATTCTTCAATGATATTAAATTGAATGTGAACTAGCCAACGTTTCGGGTCCAACTAATTCCTATAATTCAGGTTCCAACATAAAACAACGGTCCGTCATCACAAGATGATCAGTCAATTGTGTGCTTTCCCCTAAATCATGCATTAAACATTCACAACTCGTTATAATTATCTCTAGTGGTATGAATCAACAATACCCAATAATTAACTTATTGTCTCATTCATTTTAAAGTGCATAATTATTACTTTCTCAACCTATCAGACTCAACATATTTAGCAATGGTCAAAACGCTAGAATTATAACCATCAATAATTAATAAACATTAAAGGAAATCAATCTCATTAACATTATCAACCACGTTGAGAATTAATTATTACCAGTTACCAATAAATAAGGATCCACGAGTAATATAACCGTTTTCAATTAAATAACTTATTCAATACGCAATTATAATCATTTAATAATCATCATCCGAGTTTAATTAATCACACAACTACTTTTAATATTCAATTCATCATCAGAAACATAAAACTCAGATCATTCAATATCAAAGTCATCAATGAAATCGAAATAATCAAAGTAATTACAAACCGAAATAACGAATCATAAAGAGAAGAAAGTGAATTACCCTCAACCTTAACTCTTTATGCCTCCAAAATAACCCTAATATTCGTACCAAGTCTTCTGGAATCGCCAAAAACCAAACCACGGCCGAACTCCAATTTTTAGGGTTAAAATCGCGTTTTATAGTTTTCTGGAAAATTGATCCATACAGCGTATGGATTTCCATACGGCGTATGGATGAAAATAAGCCCTGCCCAAGCTCGCGTAACACTGGGCCTCCACCACTACATCCATAGGGCGTATGGAATTTCCATACGGCGTATGGATGAGTTTTTCAGCCGGTTTCATCATTTTTCTTCTTTTTATCTTTTTTTCAACTTCGGCTTTACTTTATTCTTCAAATATGCATCTTTTAACTCGTTTATTGACTGTTTTCCGTTCCTTTCTTCATAAACGCTCCATTTCCACATCTAATTGCAAATATGAACGAAATACATATCTTTTATAAAGTAAATGCAACAAAAGTATACAAAAACTAGGGAATATTAGTGTATAAATATAGTACTATTTGATGTTATCAAATATCCCCACACTTAAGTTCTGCTTGTCCTCAAGTAGAATACATTTTCATCATAAAAACTTGATAAGCATCAAACTAATATTTAAGAATCAGAATACCTAAATTAAAAATCTATTTCATAATTTAAAACTTTAAACAATTTAATTAACATGGATAACTATAATGTATAAATAAAAATTTATTATTATTAGTGCAACATATAGTGCATGAATGATTACTAATATAATTGTCCACTTTAAATAATCCATATTCATATTTCTGAATACACCTTTATTGTTAGTATGCATATTACTTATGATTTCCACATATGATATACTCTTAAACTTAATCATGCAATTTATATTTATATTCAAAATAAATATATAAAATCCATTTTTTAAGAATCAAGACATTGGTGACAGGTCTGCATTTCCATGCAACAAAGCGACATAACTTGATTCAGGTAAAGCAATTTTTAAATCAAACCAGTGGTGACAGATCTATACCTTAGTATAACAAAGCAACATAATCTGATTATTTTAACTTGAAAGATTTTCTTTCTTTTATTTAAGAATACTAATTAGAGACCAGGTCTGTACTTACATACAACAGAGGAAACAATTAGTAGACCCCCAAATGTTTTCATATAAGTATAAAGACATATAAAATTATTGCATGATAAATCTAAGACTTAAGACTTTTATGTCATACATCATAATATGTAACATAAAATAATATACAAGTTATTTATTAATTTCTTAAAATTCAGAAATTCTCATATAGATTGCCTATTAGTACATCATATCATGTAACTATATATCACTCATTATTAATTTTCTTACGTTATATGTACAAAACAGTTAATCCGTATTAAAGTCTAAACTTTTAAATAGAAAATAAAACTTTTAACAAAAAGTATTCTAACTAATAAATACCTAGTTTTTAACTCAAAAATTTCAAATTTTATGAAAATTTAACAAGATTATAATATAAGGACAAGTAAACAAAAAATTTCTTTTCTACCGATCCCATCCCCACACTTAAATTATACAATGTCCTCATTGTATATAAACAAGTAAAAATAAAAGTGAGAAAAGGAAGAAAAGAAATTAGAACGAAAAACTTCCCTGAATATGGCGCAATTATCTTGAGCTGGTTCGGTGTAATGGGTCATCTTCCGATCTTTATTCAAAAATATACAACAACACACACTTTCGTAGTTAATCACGATTGCATTTAGCATATGCAATAAGCCTTTAAACCCCTCGGTATCCCAAGTGGACGAGTTATAGTCTCGTGAGGGTTTCCAGGGAACACACCCACAAAGTTCTTTTATTTTCCAAAAATTCCAATTTCAGCTGAATTGGTTGCCAACTTCAAAAAGTAGCAAAGAACATTAAACGTATAAAAATAAAATACCAAAAATAGAAAATAAAAATTATACATAATGTACAAGCACGGGTTGCCTCCCGAGAAGCGCTTGTTTTTGTTCGAGTCACTAGCTTGACTCCAACCTTACTTACCAAAAAATCTCTTGACTTTCCCCACACTTAAAAGTAAGCATGGATGGTAATATCGTTAAATATTCATTAAATGTAAATTTAATAAAATTAAAGCAAATAAATACTTATCGTTTATGGCAGGCAGTGATCCATTCCGTGATGCTCCATGATTTTCGAAAAATTGTGAGAAACTTTCCTTCCGATTGAATTGCCAAAAAGGATCTTCATACTGATAAAACAATGAACTTGTGCTTATAGATACTTCAACCGCTGGTTGTGTTGACTCAACCACCAATTGAAATTCAACTGTTTCGGTTGCTATCTCATTACTGCAAGTTTTGTTTTCGATTTCATCTCCAATCCTTACCATTGCTTGATCATTATATTCCTGGTGATTCACCTCCGGGTGTGATCACGGAGTTTCACTAATAGCTGGATCCGTAATGGCTATTAATTCTTCTTCAGTCATAACCCCATCTTGGTTTCTCAATTCAAGGATTTCCTCTTCATTACAATCAAGTAGCGAGAGTATTTCCTCATCAGAATCATAGTGGTCAAATCTTGGCAAAGGCAACCAATCTACCTCCATATCTTCTTCCTGTTCAATTTCACTAAAAATTTCGTTAGAAAATAAGGAGTCTGAGGATTGAGATTACTTATCTGTTTGAACCATCTCCTCAAGTTGTTGAATGGAAACTCCTTGACCGTGATCAATAGTCTTAGTTGCTTCCACTGTTTCGCTTGAAGTCTTCATAGATTGTGTACCTTTCACAATCACTGGACGAGATGAACTTTTAACAGTATCTTTCTTAAGCTTTGTAAAAATTGATCCTTCAATTTCATTGCACTTTCTATTCAAAGCAGCTGGATAAGGGGGCGGAGGTGTGTACTTTTTAACAATTTCTTCCGTTAAGGCCTTTGGGTAAGAAGGTGAAGGCTTATATTTTTTTAAATTTGGTTTTGCCTTATATCCTCCATCTTTTGGTTTGTCAAAGTTTTCCACCTTGTCGCTTTCCATATCCTTCACAATTAGATCTTTATTCCAATATGCTATCATCTCATCTAAAGATCGTTTCATATCCTCTTTACTCATAATGGAAATGTTTCTCGAGTTTTGAAAATTCTCAGGGACAGTATTCATGTTTTGATACATACCTGTCAAAATAAAAGAAAAAGAAAAGAGTAGAAAATAAAATAAAATAAAATAAAAACTAACTAAAAAAAACTTCCAATTTAAATAATAAACAAAACCGTTCCCTGGTAGAACAAAAGTTCAACCGGTTAAGTGTTCCCCGGCAGCGGTGCCAAAAACTTGATGCGTGTGAAAGCGTCTAGTTTTATTATTTATAAAGTACAAGAAATACCAATCACTACTATCACACAACCAGGCAAGAATACCTGATCGGAATAGTATAACTATGGTAAGTCCAGGTCGATCTCAGGAACACAGGAATGGTAGTTTATTTATATAAATAGGGAATAATAATTAACTAATAAAACAGTAAACAAAGAGGGGACGTTTTAGTTCCGTTCGAACAAATATAATAAATTAAAATAAATAAATTAAATAAACTTGAATTAAAATAAATAAATAAGAAAACAATAGGAAGGAATAAGTAATTGTATAACTAACTTCACTCATATTCATATTTCCCGATTCATTACGTATTGATTATCTAATTGTGATTTCTTTTATATCAACTTAATGCCAAATTCTTCAATGATATTAAATTGAATGTGAACTAGCCAACGTTTCGGGTCCAACTAATTCCTATAATTCAGGTTCCAACATAAAACAACGGTCCGTCATCACAAGATGATCAGTCAATTGTGTGCTTTCCCCTAAATCATGCATTAAACATTCACAACTCGTTATAATTATCTCTAGTGGTATGAATCAACAATACCCAATAATTAACTTATTGTCTCATTTAATTTAAAGTGCATAATTATTACTTTCTCAACCTATCAGACTCAACATATTTAGCAATGGTCAAAACCCTAGAATTATAACCATCAATAATTAATAACATTAAAGGAAATCAATCTCATTAACATTATCAACCACGTTGAGAATTAATTATTACCAGTTACCAATAAATAAGGATCCACGAGTAATATAACTGTTTTCAATTAAATAACTTATTCAATACGCAATTATAATCATTTAATAATCATCATCCGAGTTTAATTAATCACACAACTACTTTTAATATTCAATTCATCATCAGAAACATAAAACTCAGATCATTCAATATCAAAGTCATCAATGAAATCGAAATAATCAAAGTAATTACAAACCGAAATAACGAATCATAAAGAGAAGAAAGTGAATTACCCTCAACCTTAACTCTTTATGCCTCCAAAATAACCCTAATATTCGTACCAAGTCTTCTGGAATCGCCAAAAACCAAACCACGGCCGAACTCCCATTTTTAGGGTTAAAATCACGTTTTATAGTTTTCTGGTAAATTGATCCATACGGCGTATGGATTTCCATACGGCGTATGGATGAAAAATAAGCCCGGCCCAAGCTCGCGTAACACTGGGCCTCCACCACTACATCCATAGGGCGTATGGAATTTCCATACGGCGTATGGATGAGTTTTTCAGCCGGTTTCATCATTTTTCTTCTTTTTATGTTTTCTTCAACTTCGGCTTTACTTTATTCTTCAAATATGCATCTTTTAACTCGTTTAATGACTGTTTTCCATTCCTTTCTTCATAAACGCTCCATTTCCACATCTAATTGCAAATATGAACGAAATACATATCTTTTATAAAGTAAATGCAACAAAAGTATACAAAAACTAGGGAATATTAGTGTATAAATATAGTACTATTTGATGTTATCAATAAAGGTGTTGGATCATACCAAAGTCGAGTTCTAGAGAGAGAGGAAAGTGGAATGAGGTTGGATCTTCTCCTTGCTTCGTTTCCTTGCATTTTCTTCAAGTCAATAGTGATGGAAGATGGTGGTTAATGATGGAGGTGGTGGTGCCGTGAGGTAGGAGGAGGGAGGAGGAATTAGTGTGTGTTTTTCCTAGTGAGAAGTTAGAGAGAGAGGATAGAGACAAGGATGAGGGAAATGGGGTGAAAGGTGAGGGTTTTGTGGAAGTTGGTCAAAAGGGGCATGACCCCTAAAATGGGGGATGAATTCGGCTAGAGGGGACCCCCACAAGGTGGTGAGGTTTGCCTAAATTTTGTTCCCCAAAGTAGCGCTCCGTACGGTGTTCGTTTTCCCTGTTTTTTTGTCATTCGTTTAATCGATAAACGTTATATTTAATATGTTTCGATATCGTTTTAAAACACGATATATTTAAATGATGTCTTCATCCAAAAAATTATATTTTAGATTACTAAAATAATGTTTGGGTTTTTGTTTGGTCGTCGGCTGTGAACCGCGTGTTTATTTGAATCGTGTAACATTTAAATTAAACGTTTTTATTGTCGGTTTGAAATACGATGTTTCAGCTAAATAATTTCTATTGAAAATAATATATTTTAATATATAAAATATATTTTGACGTTATTCGATTGTCGGGCGCGTTTCGCGCCTTTTTGGTCGTTTCTGAGATATGAAATACTTACGTGATATTATCGAAATAATATTTAGAATGGAATATGTTTATTAAATAATTTTATATTATTTAATAATTCGTGTTCACCAACGTCCGTATTAATAAGTCGGAATCCATCCGATGAAATAATTGCACGATTAAACTTGATCACAAACGTGTATATATATTTCATTATATATAATGATACATACAATTAGCCTAATTCAGAACTAATTACACGTATTACAGATGATTAGGAACTAATAACTAGTCCTAATTTGTCGGGTGTCACATTCTCCCCTTGTTAAGAGAATTTCGTCCCGAAATTTAGCTCTGAGTCGGGAGTGGAGTTTGTGAATAGCTGTGGATACTTGAGTCGCATTTGGTCTTCCCGTTCCCAAGTGAATTCCAGGCCACGTCGAGAATTCCACCGGACTTTAATGATGGGAATACGACTTTGTTTCAACTGTTTGACCTCGCGGTCCATGATTTCCACTGATGTCTCGACAAAATGAAGTTTATCATCGATATGGATTTCGTCGAGAGGAATGATAAGTGTTTCATCAGACAGACATTTCTTCAGGTTAGAAATGTAAAATGTGGAATGCACGCTGCTGAGCTCGGGTGGTAGCTTCAATCGATATGCTACTGGACCAATCCTTTTAAGGATTTCAAAAGGTCCAATGTACCTGGGATTTAATTTCCCGCGTTTGCCAAAATGGATGACGCCTTTCCAAGTCGAGACTTTCAAGAGTACTCGATCCCCAACCTGGAACTTGAGATGTTTGCGTCTCACATCAGCATAACTCTTCTAACTATCACGAGCGGCTTTCAACCGTTGTTGAATACCAATGATTTTCTCGATGGTTTCATGAATGATTTCAGGACCAGTGAGTTGGCTGTCTCCCACTTCGGTCCAACAGATAGGTGAGCGACACTTACGACCGTACAGTGCCTCAAAGGGTGCAGCTCCAATACTGGTATGGTAGCTGTTGTATGAAAATTCGCACAATGGCTAATGATATTCCTAGTTTGCATCAAAATCAACTACGCAAGCTCGTAGCATGTCTTCCAGTTTTTGGATGGTTCGTTCACTTTGGCCGTCGGTTTGCGGATGATATGCAGTACTCATATCCAAAAGAGTACCCAATGATTTCTGAAGTGACTGCCAAAAGTGAGATGTGAAACGACTATCCATGTCTGAGATAATCGAGATAAGAACACCATGTTGGGATGCAATTTCTTTCAAATAAATTCGGGTGAGGCGTTCCATTTATCAGTTTCTTTGATGGCAAGGAAATGAGCAGATTTGGTGAGACGATCGACGATCACCCAAATGGTATCACAACCGCTCGATGTCTTTGGAAGTTTAATGAAATCCATGGAGATCTGTTCCGATTTCCACTAAGGGATTTCCGGTTATTGTAGCAAGCTGGAAGGTTTCTGATATTTAGCTTTGACTTTCGAGCATGTGAGACACTTGCTAACGTATGTGACAATTTCGGCTTTCATGTTTGGCCACCAGTATATGTCCCTGATGCCATGATACATTTTATCGGGGCCAGGATGTATGGATATTTGGATTTGTAAGCTTCATCCATCACCAAGTCTCGAAGGTTCCCAAAACTAGGTAACAGATTCGGTGAGAAAAATATTTGACCCCATTGGGTTTGTTTTCGAATTGCTTCTCCATGTTTCGCAAGGCCTCATTTTTAATGTTTTCTGGTTTCAGTGCTTCGAGTTGAGCGGTAAGAATCTGAGTTATAAGAGCATTGTGAATTGTAATACTGAGGGCTCGGACTCGAAGTGGTTTTGTGCGTTCTTTTCGGCTTAAGGCATCGGCAACAATGTTCGCCTTGCCCGGATGATAACGGATTTCACAATCATAGTCGGTAAGCAACTCAAACCAGCGACGTTGCCTCATGTTGAGATCCTTTTGATTTAAGATGTGCTGGAGACTTTTATGATCGGTGAAGATTGTACACTTAGTGCCATAGAGATAATGTCTCCAGATCTTGAGTGCAAAGACGACAGCTCCTAGTTCAAGATCATGTGTGGTGTAGTTATTTTCGTGGATTTTTAGCTATCGGGAGGCGTAAGCGATGACCTTGTCTCATTGCATTAACACGCAACTGAGACCCTGGTGAGAAGCATCGTAGTATACCACGAAGTCATCAATGCCTTCGGGTAAGGATAGGATTGGTGCGCTTCAAAGCTTTTGTTTGAGTAGTTGGAAAGCTGATTCATGCTTATCGGTCCAATCGAATTTATTTTCCTTATGAGTCAGTAAGGTGAGAGGATGGGCTATTTTGGAGAAGTTCTCAATGAATCACCGATAATACCCGGCAAGTCCTAGGAATTGTTGTACTTCGGTCGGCATTGAGGGTACTTGCCAACACTTGATAGCCTCACTTTTAGAAGGATCTACATGAATTCCTTGACTGTCAATTACGTGTCCAAGGAATTGAACAGTTTGCATCCAGAACTCACACTTAGAGAATTTGGCGAATAACTCCTCGTGTTTGAGTAGTTCTAGGATGATTTTCAGATATTGCGCATGTTCTTGTTCGTTGCACGAGTAGATAAGAATGTCATTGATGAAGACAATGACAAACTTATCGAGATAAGGTTTACACACTCGATTCATAAGGTCCATGAATACAGCCGGTGCATTGGTTAGACCAAAGGGCATCACTTGAAATTCGTAGTGTCCATAGCAAGTTCGGAATGCGGTTTTCGAGATATCTTCATCACGAACTCGTAACTGATGATAACTTGACCGAAGGTCAATCTTTGAATAGAAAATTGACCCCTGAAGTTGGTCGAACAGGTTATCGATGCGGGGAAGTGGATAACGGTTTTTAACGGTTAGTTTGTTCAACTCTCGGTAGTCGATACACATTCTGAATGAACCATCTTTCTTTTTCACGAACAAGACCGGAGCTCCCAAGGTGAAGAACTTAGTCTAATGAAAACCTTATCTAGGAGTTCCTGTAACTGCGTAGATAACTCCTGAAGTTCAGATGGGGCTAAACGATAAGGTGCTCGTGCCACCGGCGCTGCATCGGGCACGAGATCAATAGAAAAATCGACTTGTCTCAGTTGTGGAAGACCAGGTAGGTCTTTGGGAAAGACTTCAGAAAAGTCTCCGACAATTGGCACATCCTCAAGTCGCTTCTCCTCTGACTTTTTCTCCACGAAATGTGCGAGGATTGCCTGATAACCCTTTCTCAAGTACTTATGGGTTTTCATGCATGATATGATGTTCATCCTCAGCCTACTGGTCTCCCCTTATATGATCAAAGTTCTACCAGCGGCGAGGGGAATGCGGATGACTTTTTCAAAACAGATGATTTCAACGCGATGTTTGGACAACCAATCCATACCAACAATGATGTCGAAACTTCCGATCTCGATGGGTATAAGGTCAATGGAAAAGAGTTCGTTGGCGAGGTTTAGAGTGCAATTAGGTATTACACTGTCGTCTCAATGAGCTTACCATTAGCTAATTCAACAATGTACTTAACATCTAATGCAACAGGGATGATGTCAACCAGTGGGTAAAATTCATCAAAAAAAACTCTTATCAGCACCAGTATCAAATAGAACATAGGCAGTTAGGTTCTTGATGAGGAACGTACCCGTGACCACATTTGGGTCTTGACGGGCATCCACTGAGTTCAGAACAAAAGCTCTACCTTTTGCATTGTTGCCGCTGTTCTTGTTCTTTAGCTTCGGGCAGTCATTCCTATAGTGCCCCGTGTTGCCGCATTCATAGCAGGCCTTTGATTGATTGGAGTTGTTGTTGTTGTTGTTAGCCTTGGGTGCTTGGTAGTCCTTGGAAGAATGTCCGTACCTCTTGCAGTTGTTGCAAGGAGTACCACAAGGACCCTCATGATGGCGGTTGCACTTGGAACAGTGAGGTTTGTTCCCAGTGTAACCCTTCTTGTCCCCAGACCCAGAATAGTAAGCCTTAACAGTCTCAGGCTTTTTGAAGGTTGGTTGGTTGCTGAGTTCCCAGAAGATTTCCTTTTGTTGTTGTTCCCAGAAGATGAAATAGGGGTCTCACGACGAATAACCTGAGCCATGAGCTCATGGGCCATACGGATGGCACTCTGAATGGTTCCTGGTTTGGATGAGGTGACATGCCCCTGAATATTCTCCGGAAGTCCGTGAACATACCTTTCGATACGTTTGCATTCCGGGTCTACCATAGATGGGCAGAGAAGAGCAAGCTGTTGAAAACGGATGGTATAATTCGTGATATCGGTTCCCTGAACCGTTAGATGCCAGAACTCATCTTCCAAGCGCTGGAGTTCCTCGTTGGGACAATACTCGTCCCTCAACATTTTCTTTAGATCCTCCCAAGAGACTTGGTATGAAACATCGATGCTCACAAATGTGGCAGAAGAATTCCACCAGGTGAGAGCACCTTCCAGGAAAGTGCAGGTGGCAAACTTGACTCGGTCTTCTTTAGTACAGTTGCTAATGTGAAAAACGGACTCCATTTTCTTGATCCATCTAATCAAGCCAATAGCACCTTCCGTGCCCTTGAAGTGAAGAGGCTTGCAGTTTAGAAAGTCCTTGTATGTGCAGGGTTTGATGACAGAGGTATTGTTCATAGTCTCATCACTTCTGTGAGTGTTGAATCTCTTGTAGCCAAGGCTTCGGCCACACCTCGAGAAATGAGCACGGCAATCTCAGCATCAGTGAAACTCGTCCTCTTAGGCGGCATGATTCTTCTAGAAAAGAAATAATAGGTACATTAGAATTTGCACCAGGATGATGGTCACTATGGATGTATATATAAATGCGGTAAGTATAAAACATCATAGTAAGATAATAGAAGTAGACTTTTGATTGATAACTTGAGTTCCAAAAGGTTACAAGCTTAGTTGTTTTACAAAAGATGCTAGGAATATTACATCCGGTCGAATGAGTTTGCATAGATATCTTAACAGACTACGTGATAGGTTCTACACTAATCTTGGTGTAGATTGAGTTGTGGCAGCAGGGAAGTGAGACGGTCAATGGACTCTACAAGTCTGCTAACCACCCTGAATGCCTCTTCGGTTTCCAGCAGGCGTATTTCATATTCATTCAGCCTTGATTGTAAAACAGAGATCTCATTTCGGTTATTGATTACTTGATTGTGGACGATCCCCATTGTCTCGGTAGTTTCCTCCATTTGGTCATGAAGAACGTCCATGTTACTAACGGTATTTTCATGATCTTCAAAGACTTGATTGATACGCTCCATAGCTGTGAGTCTCCTGTAATTCCATGTCCATATCTCGAAGTTGTTGCTCGTGGCGGTTTAACCTAACAGCTAAAACTGGCACAGTGAAGTGAGCAGGTTCTCGAGTGTAGGGAGAGATGTCCATGTTGGACGATTCCCCGGTTTCGTTGGGAAGTTTTATTCCTTCCTCGTTTCTCCATGTTGTGAGTTTGTCGGTAACCAATTCCATCGACGGGCATCAACCAGTCGACGGGCTCAATTAGTGTGGGTATCATGAGTGGGATAGGGGTTAGCTCAAGGTGAACCATTAGTCCTCCTTGCTACCCGAGAGTTACGTGATTCCGATTGATGAGAACGTGATGAAGTAGGTGGTGTTTCGGTAGGAGTGTTTGCCATTTTCTGTGACAAAGCGTTAGAGAGAATGAGGCCTATATTCATATCATCCATATATAATATAGCCTAGGATGTAGTACATGTACGAGTCCTATCTATATATATACATATCACATAATAACCTAGAGTGTCTAATCACAAACATGTTTAAGTCCCAGTTCTCTCGAGGTCAAAGTCAACTAGTGTATCCTGTTCAGCCATAACCCCTTTCAGATCTCATACCATATTCATTTAATTGTACATAGTTGATCAAGCTATGTTAAATTAAATGCGTATAATGTGATCACTGAACCAGTCATGCCTAATAGGGAATACTGCCTAACGGTCATAGTCTAGGCCCACTAAATGCTACCTGGTTCACTATAACCTTAGGCTCTGATACCAATCTGTAACACCCTCAATTTTAATGATTTGCGGAAGCGATGCTTTGGGGTGCTACTAATCATTAAAAAAAGCACATAAGATAAAGTGAACGACTCTATATGCGTCGTTTGCAAATTACATTGACGATATAAAGGTTTTACAATGTTGTAATAGCTACAAAAGCTCGTAAGCCAAATGTAAGAGATTCTAAGGCATATCTATTTGTACAAAATGTAGAAATGCATGTGAATATCCTGATGTCTGAATGCGACTTGAGCTAGCTAATCCTGAGCAGTCCTACTACTGCTGTGTACCTGAGAATACATGCTAAAAGGTCAGCTAAAAGCTGGTGAGCTCACAGGTTTGTATAATGATGAAGTATAAGTTATGAACCAAAAGATTTAAGTATGATAATTTGAAATTAAGCAAATAAAATAATGATTGTATATTACTGTCATGAGGCCATAGTTTGAGCTTAACTGAGGGTGTCAGGATCACAATTAAGTGCCCGATCGAGGATGCCTCTTGCATGTGCCTAATCAACACATGTATGAACAAATGATAATGCGCCCGTTTGACTGCAGTCGTGGTAGCGCGACTACCCCGGACGAGGATTGTTAATCCTATATGGTACCATACACTAACACACGCTATAGCAATACTAACAAACTATGTAGTTGAGGGCTTCATGATTAGGTAAAACAAACTCATGCAGTCAATATATCGATGTTTTGTACTTGTGTTCACATGTAAAAGTAAAATGGAGCATGTATTCCCACCCCTTGGTTGAAAACAAGAAAATGAGGGGCTATGAGACTCACTTGAGTCTGATGCGTTTGCTAATAGCAAATAATGATGGTGTACAAGTAATGATGTCGTCTCAACGATCATAACTTGCCGGGCGTCCTAAACGCGCATGGTTATGGATATAAGTAGGTATCTCTAAAGATCACCTATGCTAGTTGTTCATTCAACTAGTAATGTCCAAATGATTTAATTTGATTGATTAGGTTTGATTTTTTGAAAACATGTACGACCCGTTAGTGACGGATTTTGTAATAATAATCATATAGTATTATTATTATGTGTTGTTCCATTGTATACTGTCAATGTATATGTTTTGTGTGTTGTGTCATATGCAAGTATTGAAGTTGTGGGAGTTCGACACTTAGTGTGAAAACTAGTTTTGAAGTTTCTGATTTAGGCGTCACTCAAAGCGTCACTTATTGTCGACACTCTGGTAAGTGTCGCAAAAATTGTAATCTGTGAGCTATCGGCATCACTTGGTTAAGTGTCGCATATAAGGCGTTACTAGTAGGCGACACTAATTAACTTTTGGCGACACTATGGAAAGTGTCGCGTATTATGTGAAGTTTAATATTTGTTGGCGACACTGGGTATAGGTTGCGACACTGGCACTAGTGTCGCATGGTATTTTTAAATTGGAATTATTGCGACACTAGCGTTAGTGTCGCAGTATGCGACATTCAATGATTTGGCGACACAAATATTAGTGTCGCTTCATGCGACATTGCAATTTAATGCGACACAAGGGCTAGTGTCGCTACGTGCGACAATCGGATTTCATGCGACATTAACATTAGTGTCGCAGTATGCGACACTCGAATGGTTATGCGACACTAGCTTAGTGTCGCAATCGGGTTTGGCCCTGATGCGACACTAGCGGCTGTTGGTTTTTCTTGGTTTGGTTTTGTGGTCAAACGACCTCGGTTTGACCCGAGACTTTACCCAACCCTTAAAAAGGTAAAATAAGTTTATAAAAATTATCAGTTCATTTCGGGGTTCACCCGAGGTGTCGGTTTTATAAACTTACCAAAACAGTCCCTAGTACATATCTTTTCCAGATTTTTAACTCGATAAGCCTCTCTTTTCCTTTAACTTTTGTTCAAAATTAAGCCTAACCAAAAATACATGTTCTCCTATATGTCTAGTTTATTTCTGCACTTTATGGTAACTTTATAAGTTTATTTACTATTTTAAACAAAAATAGAAATGGAAAGCGGTCAGATTTGTTCGATAAACGACCTCAGTCCATAAATCGGTTTCTACAACAAAATCAGTGGGTTTTCAAGTCAGGCCATACAAGAAATTTTTGTAGATGATGTTCATAGGAAGATTTAAGTATAAGATTCATGTGTTGGTTCATTCTAGAACTCAAGTTATAGCCGAAATGGTGAGACCCATTTTCTGGACAGAAAAGTGATGTTTGTATATATGTATGAAAAACGTGTTTTGAGTTTAGATTTGGACATTTTCTTGTCAAATGAGCTCACTAACATGATAGTAAACATAAATCATGAAAATCTAGAGAGATAAAGGTGTTGGATCGTACCAAAGTCGAGTTCTAGAGAGAGGAAAGTGGAATGAGCTTGGATCTTTTCCTTGCTTCGTTTCCTTGCGTTTTCTTCGAGCATATGGTGATGGAAGATGGTGGTTAATGATGGAGGTGGTGGTGCCATGAGGTAGGAGGAGGAATTAGTGTGTGTTTTTCCTAGTGAGAAGTTAGAGAGAGAGGAGAGAGACAAGGATGAGGGAAATGGGGTGAAAGGTGAGGGTTTTGTGGAGGTTGGTCAAGAGGGGCATGGCCCCTAAAATGGGAGCTGAATTCGGATGGAGGGGCCCCCCACAAGGTGGTGGGGTTTGTCTAAATTTTATTCCCCAAAGTAGCGCTCCGTGTGGTGTTCGTTTACCCGGTTGTTTCGTCGTTCGTTTAATCGTTAAACATTATATTTAATACGTTTCGATATCGTTTTAAAACACGATATATTTAAATGATGTCTTCATCCAAAATATTATATTTTAGATTACTAAAATAATGTTTGGGTTTTTGTTTGGTCGTCGGCTGTGAACCGCATGTTTATTTGAATCGTGTAACGTTTAAATTAAACGTTTTTGTCGTCGGTTTGAAATACGATGTTTCAACTAAATAATTTATATTCAAAATAATACTACGTGATATTATCGAAATAATATTTAGAATGAAATACTAACGGGAAATATATTTTGACGTTATTCGATTGTCAGGCGCGTTTCGCACGTTTTTTGGTCGTTTCTGAGCATTTTATACGATATGAAATACTTACGTGATATTATCGAAATAATATTTAGAAAGAAATATGTTTATAAAATAATTTCATATTATTTAATAATTCGTGTTCACCAACGTCCGTATTAATAAGTCAGATCCATCTGATGAAATAATTACACGATTAAATTTGATCGCGTACGTGTATATATATTTCAATATATATAATGATACATACAATTAGCCTAATTCAGAACTAATTACACGTATTAACAGATGATTAGGAACTAATAACTAGTCCTAATTTGTCTGGTGTCACACAAAACATAACAATCGCTATATGTTTTCCTTTCACGACTTTATGAATAAACGTACAGATAACACACTGCTTATCATATACTTAGTGACCTGGACTTGGGAAATTACGAGCAAACATCTGTATTTTCAAATATGCTTAAAATACATGTATTGAAACACACTCAAATCGAATACAAGGCCTCCCTACATTAACGTACAATAATTATTGCTAGATAATCACGAACTTACAACTAGTGTATGACTAGACACTTGTTAGAGGTACCAACCCTTGTGGTAACAATATACATTGCATGGCACGTAGTGTTACTTACGGCACGTTGTGCCACATACGGTACGTTGTACTGCTTACGGCACATTGTGCTACTTCCGCACACGTTGTGCTACTTCTGGGCACGTTGTGCTACTTCCGGGCACGTTGTGCTACTTCCGGGCACATTGTGCCACTTCCTGGCATGCTGTGCTACTTTCGGGCACGTTGTGCTACTTACATAACTATATGTACATACTTTGGTATGTGGTTCTACTTATGATAACAACCTGATAACTATATGTACATACTTTGGTAGGTGGTGCTACTTATGATAACAACCTGATAACTATATGTACATACTTGGGCACGTGGTGCTACTTTTGGTAAACTAATGATAACTACACGAACTAATTGGGCATGATGTGCCACTTTAGAAACTCTTACAACATTGTTATGAAACAATACAGAACCTGAAAACGTATGATTAATGTTTTCAACTACAAATACTAAACTTGGCGGTTTATGTTACTTATGTGCACCAACATTTATAATATTGCTAGTAGGAGCAGTAGTCACCAAACTTTGTTTTCAAACAAGTTGTGACAACCCGCACTTAGGCATATTAATTTACCCTAATCTTTGCTTGTAATTACTTGTATTTAGTATGTAATAGGACTAAGTACTTGTAATATAACGTATATTGAATATACACCTGTGCGATATAAATTAATATTACGCGATTTGCTCGGATGGAATCTGAAACACCCAGCCGTTGGTGAACCTTTTCATATGACTTGTAAATCTATTTTTATGATTAAATAGTCATTATTTACTTCGCACACTATTTTGTAATAATATACACGAAAGACTTCCACGTTTGGTGTAAAACGTAACGAATACAAGAAAATGCGTGAATTGAGCCTGACACCCGAACGAAATCCAAAATATATTTTTGGTAACTCAAACAAGATGTCTAAAAATATTTAGTCATTTGGAATATCAATTACATATCAAAATTTAACGTGAAGAATCAAACATTAAACAATACGTTTTAAACCGCACGATTTAACGTTCAACCGACAAATAAACGTAACCCGAGCTCGAGGACCGAGACCCGAGCCCAAACCATGATGGGCTAGGCGCAGACCTCGGCCCACTCAAGCCCAAGGTTGGTCCACAATCCTAACCCTATCCCACCATCATATATAAACTCACTTAACTCTGTAATTCATCTCATTTCACCACATAACCACCACCTTATCCTCTTTCCTCTCATCTTCTCTTTTCTCTCTGCTGGAACAGCCCCAACCACGACCCCCATCACCTTCCACAGCCTCTTCCAAGGAGATTCAAGCCATATTATCATCATATAACACCCCCCATAGTCGATTGTTACAAGAACAAAGCAAAGAGGGCAGCAGCTGTGCACTCTCTTCCATTTTCGCCCTAAATCAGTTTCTACTTGGTAAAAAACCTCTCCTTTCTCATTTGATTTACTTGGATTAAGTTTACCTACATGTTAGTCGTTTGTATCAACTGATTATGTCCAAAAATCTACTTAAAAATTGTTTGAACTTGCGGAAACCCGTTGGATAATAGGATTACCCACTGGACAATAAAATAGATCGGATTAGATCGACCATAAAGGAACCATTTCTTGATGAAATCTTTCTTTTCTTGAGCCTAAAATAAAGTTTAAGATGTCTACTTTTGATATATCGAGGCCTCACAATTTATGAAGTTCATTTACTATTTTTTAAAAATGTTTTAAAAGTACATGTACTGTCTGAGTTTCTGAGCAGAAATTTTAGTCAAATGTAACAGAGCGTATCTCGAAAAATATGAACCCAATTGACTTGAAACCAGTGGAAATAGTTGTATTTTCGGGTTAGCTTTAAATCCACTACTCGCACACTTCGTGAAATTTTGTAAAACTTGAGATATGTCACAAAAGGTAGCTGCTGGACATACCCTTGTTTTAGAAATAGTTGTATTTTCTATTTATTTAAACGAGTTTCACCAATCTAAAAGTTACCCAAAAATATGTTTTAGAAAGATAAGACATAGGGTAATAACATATATTTTTCTCGGATTCTATCTCGACAATTTACCTAGTTAAAACGAGTGGACACCAATGCACAAAAACTGTTGGAATAACCTCTCTGTCGCAGCTCACTTAGCGGCATTACATTTCTGTCGCAAATCACCTTAGCGACACAACATTTCGGTCGCAAATCACCTTAGAGACACAACCCTTTTGTGTCGCAGCCCAACTTAGCGACACAATCCTTCTGTCACTACCCCCTTTCGCGACACAATCCTTCCCTCACTAAACATAGTTTATTTAAATATTGGCAGATTTTTGCATCTACTTCTCGAGGCTATATCTCGAGCTACACACATCGAGAATACATGATATTTTCGCCTAAACCTCAATAATTTTTTTATCTTTCTAATTAGTATAATTTGACCTCCTAAAAGTATGTAGATATTTTTCTATGATTTATTTTGTACCACTTTGTCCGCATTCATCATTTTTGTACGTCATGGGAATTGCCAATATATTTGACCAAGTAGACCTTGCTTAAAAATCATAGAAAAATTTGGTAAAATAGTTAAGACATAGTAGAATGACTGTGATTCTTCTAAGAGTTTATCTCGGACGTTTACTTAGCAAAGACGAGCCTCGAAATGACTTAAAAACCTCCTAACACAACCACATGGTTTTTTTATTTAGCTTTGTTAAAAACGACACATCCGGGCTACCATAAAATGCGACAATGATATTAGAAGTTTAATAACATGATTGTTAATATTTGTCGAACTAACGTAGTAACAACTAAACTATATACAATGTTGCCCATTACACACAACACATATGTTTTTATAAGTATACAAAGAAACGAAATATAATAATAATACCTTTGAGAATTATTATTTCAAAATGTCATCAACGGGCCGCAAACGTTTTTAATTAAACAACCAATAAACTTCTTGGTCATAACTAATTGAGTGGACAACTAGCATGAATGATCTTTTGAGACATTCACTTATACATCTAACCTTATATGCTTAGGGCATTAAAAGGTTACGGGTTCGCAGAACCTACGGATTGATATTGCTTTCGGATTTCACGTTTATTAAGTTAAACGTATACTTGCTAGACTCAAGTGAGTCTTACAGCCCCACTTTTACTGTTTTTACTTACGGGGTGAGATACATTGCTTACGTTTTCTTGAACACAAGTGCTAAATTACTTACTTTTTCATATACGGGCTTGCATGAGTTACTTACTAATCCACTAAAGTCCCTCCATCATAGTTTCATTAGTTATGGACTTAAGCGCGAAGATTAGTTAATGGATCCATTAGGGACTGACCCTCACCGTCCGGGGTAGTAGCGCTACCTCAAACCGTTATGTATAAACGGGCGACTTATATTTGTTTCGTACGAGTGTTTGGACTAGGCACTCGCGGGGGCACTTTACGGTACTTGGTTGTACCACTGATTTACGGGTTAAGCTTCGACTATGAGCTCATGGCAACGGTATACACATATTTACTTAGTATTTGTTTGATTGCAAATACCTGATTACGCCTGCAGGCACCACTGATAAAAATCTTGTGTTCAAACTATTACTTACTTACAAACCTGTGAGATTCACCAATATTCGTGTTAACCCTTTTTAGCATGTATTCTCAGGTACACGTACAGAGTAGGATTACTCCAGGATTACTAGCTAGAGTCGCATGATTTCCAAACTGCATTTAATGGAGATTCTTTAACATTATCTTTTGAAGCTATGGTTATGTAATAGAATCTCCTGCTACATACGCGGGCTCTAAGCTACTTTACTTTTGTAGCAAAGACATTATGTTTTCAAACGTTATTATATGAAATATAACTATTTTACAAACATCTCATTTAGAGGTCGTTTGCTGTATATCATTGTGCTTTTGACTACTTGATTAGTCGCGTCCCGACTCGAACCGCTTCCGCAGAATAGGTAAATTGGGGGTGTGACAGATTGGTATCAGAGCGTAAGGTTATAGCGAACTAGGTTGCATTAGTGGGCCTAGACTATGACCGTTAGGCAGTATTTCCTCATTAGGTATGACTGGTTCAGGAATTACATCATATGAGATTAATTTAACATAGTCTGATCAACTATGTACAATTAAGGGAAGATGATGTGAGGTCTGAAAAGGTATGGATAAGTGGGAATTTTTGGGTTTAAAAGTTCTGCTTTTCTTAGGACCTTCAAACTTATGAAAAACTTTATTTAGACATGTTTTTTAATGAAAACATAAACGAATAACGATATGGGAGGAAGATAACTATTTTGTCTTCTATCTTTTGAAAACACACGAAGGTTTTATACTTTAAAAGGATCATAGTTTTCGGAAGAGTCGAAGTACTTAGCTTTATTTTACATAATTTTCACTTTTCTTTTCTTTTTCTTTTTCTTTCTTTTATTTATATTTTTGGCTTAGAACTTCTTTGCCAAGGAACTTCTAAGGGGTTTTTATATTTTTGTTTGCCCTTTAGAAATCCTTTCTTATTTTTCATTTCCTCAATCTTTTGACAACTTCCTAATTTACTTGGTTCCAATTTTTCACACCATAAGATTCTCGATCTTTGAATATGAACTATGGAAATGCACACGAGAAATTTCGAGTAAACACGAAATTTGTTGTGACAATCCTCCATTTAAGGTAATAATCTTAACCTAACTTCATGCATTACCTAGAGTAATTCCCTGATTAGTGAATTCAAAATGATTTTTATGTGTTAAGTTTGTGAAACTTACTATGTGATACGTGATGTATTAGATTCGTAGTTATATGTATATATAATTACGTACGAAATGAACGTATTAAACTCGACAAATTAAATACAACAAAGTTGGTGATACAAAATAATTAATAATTCGAAAATTATTAATTACAAATATTATTAACTTATATTATTGAAATAATATATGATATTATACGTTTATATTAAACGTGACGAGCGCGTCATACACGAACAGAAACAATTGTAAAACGTACCTAAAGGTCGAAAATAAAAAAGTATTTATTTTCCCAATCCTGTTTTAGTATTTGGAACATTACCTCAAAATATAATTTCCAAATTCAACTGAAATCTGGCACGTAATTTAACTGTACAGTCCCACTACTGTGAATAATTTTATTAATCATTTTAAATAAAATTATTTTATTTTTGTAGTTATCAATTATAATGTTTAAAATAAAATTTAAACAAACGAATAATTGAGTGGGACACGGGGTACAAATAATTATACCCGTACCCGAAATTAACAGGTTAAATACCCAAACTAATGCCCACTTTAAAATATCTGGGAGACACAACTTGTACAGCCATGCCTCCCTTTGAAAATCAAACACTGAAACAATTTAAATATTACTCCCTTCATCACATATCTGTAGCACCTAACATCAATAATTCACCCACCAACAAATTCTTTCTTCTCTTTCTCTCTGTGGTTAACGAGCAGCAACAGTAGTAGAGTGGAAGCAGGAACCAAAAATCATCCTTCCTTCATAATCTTCAAACCTTCATCCTTCAATTCTTCAAATATCCAAACACAAACCAAACAAAAATGATCACATAATATCATCATCACCATCAGTGATCATCATCATCATAATCATCTCTTTGTGAGGCTTTAAACTTTTACATTTCATATATATATATATTTGAATATTTCTTGAATTATGATGATTAATGTGTATGAAAAGCTTGTTATAATGTATTATTATGTTGTAATAATGGTTGTATATAACTTAGAACACGATAAAAATGAGTTATAACATATATATTTGGGAATTCATACGTACAGAGCTGAGTTTTAACGAAGATGAACAGTGCACGTGTTATAACCACACGATCGTGTCATTTGTATTGATATTGTAATGTTATGTTAAACTATTTTGGTTAAACTTCACATGGTAATAATGTGTTAAGATATTCTTTTGTTAAACTTCACATAGGGTAATGTCATGTGATGCTAGTCTTTATATAAGCTTAACAACCTAAAAGTCATGTGATGCTAGTCTTGATATAAGCTTAACAACATAAAAGTCCTGTGAAGCTATTTTTAATAAAAGCTTAACAACCTAAAAGTCATGTGAAGCTAGTCTTGATATAAGCTTAACAACATAAAAGCCCTGTGAAGCTATTTTTAATAAAAGCTTAACAACCTATAATGTCATGTGAAGCTATTTTAATAAAAGCTTAACAAACTATAAGCGATGTGAAGCTACTTTTAATAAAAGCCTAACAAACTATAAGCGATGTGAAGCAACTTTTGATAAAAGCTTAATAAACTATAATACTGTCATAAAAACTTAACATAATTATGTTTTCAAAACATAACCAGCAAGTTTTATATGTATATACACGACAATAACAAACGATATATATACATGACGACGACAAATAATATATATACGAATATATATATTCAACTAATAAGTATATAGAGGTATATACTTACACGCAAACGAATTATTCAACACATTTATCGCCAAGCAACTAAAATTGTACAAATACTTATATAGTATATGTCTTGCATCTATGACTATGAGGACGCTATCGGGCGACTATATTACTAGCTGTATTGCTTGTTGAAGATTTGCTACCCTTGAGTTCACAGCCCCTACCTTTTACTCGTTTTAAATGCTTTTAAAACCAGGGGTGGAAAACATAGAACTACGTGCTATTACATGCTACTTGTTTATATAATTGCTTGACATGCTTTTATATCGAATTGATTTGTATAAATGCTTATTGCTTTATAAATCAACTGTTAACTATATGAAACATTTTCACAACTATTTTGGGAATAAGACAACGAATCTTGGTACGATCCTAGGTTTACGCGAGGTAGTTGTAGTGCACATGAGTCCCAGTGCTTATAACCTATAACCATTAGCTAGGTGACTCTAGCCACTGAGTAAACAGATAGTACTATCGATTTGACAACCCTCCCACTGATATAACTCATTGGTCATTCCAACCACACGACGGCAGTCGTAACGAGGAGTGTATACTTACCGTGTAACTGAGGCAACAACATCAACTAGTCGTGGTTTGGTAATAGTACTAGGAGTCGTTACTTTAACTTTAAAGGTGTCGCACACCTTAGAGGGATCATAGTCTATATTTCCCACGTAACTAAACAACAAAACTACAACTTGATTTGGGAAGGGTATTCCCTGTGATAACTAATAGGACAGGTGTTCCTACGCTTGATTTTTTTTTAGGAAACGTTTACCTTGATTGGATAAACTTGGTTTCCCGACAAAACAACTTTTATAGGAAATGTTTACTTGACTGTTAAACCTGTGTTTCCTACAACTGTATATATGGAAATGTTTACTTGATTGTTAAACTTGAGTTTTCTGCAACTATTATTAGGAAATGTTTATGATTAAACTTGTGTTTTCTAACACATCGACTGAATTGTAGTAAGAATGACATTCTTACGGTAAAATATGAAATGTTTTCTTTAATAAGAATACTTGAGTTTCCTGCTATACATATAAACATTATGTTTGTGTACATGAATGATTTATACAAAACTTGGTTTAACTACGCTTATACTAAACCTGTGAATTCACTCAACATTCAATGTTGACGGTTTACTATGTTTTTCAGGGAATTAGGACTCAGGTACTTCTGTATGCATAAAGGACGTAGGCAACCCAGACTATTTATGATGCCACTTTTGGGATACCTGGATTTCCTTTGTATTACCAATTCCTTTGGTTATACTTACGAAATCCCTCTTTTATAAATTTGTATTTTGTAAACTTATGTTGTTCTACAACATCACTACTTGTACGACTTGATAAGTCATACTCTTTTGTAATAACTTTTAAACTTATGGCATCTTAAATATATATGTTCTATATGATCATATGCTCTGATACAGTGACTGCACTATTGTAACGTCAGCACCCCCGCTGTTAAACTGTAAACTTAAAATGCTTCCGCTAATAATCAAATGCTTCCGCTAATTACTAAATAAATGCGATTACCGATTTTGGGGGTGTGAGAGAACTTGGTATCAGAGCCATTGGTTATAGCGAACTAGAAGTCTTTAAGTGACTGAAAACTTTAGAGACCTAGACTATAGCCTTGGATAACACACTCATGCATTCATACCTTTGCATACGTCTAACACAACACACACAATTGCTTTTGTCACAGTTATGTCTAGGCAGTTTCCGATCTACATCTCAGAGTCAGAGGAGGAGCCTGACTATGCTAGTGATGACCCTTCTAAGGAGGTGTACCCACCCACATTTCCTAGAGCTACTTCAGATGGCACTATAGGCACTCCACCATCACCACCCACTGATCCCACTACTCGTATGCTAGGATCTACTTTCATGGTGACTCGTCATCTTGGAGAGTCTTCACGTGGGCCTGGATTGTGTAGGACTGCTAGGATGAGCGTTAGATCCCCACCTGTAGGACCCTTGGCACCTCGTGACATGGATCCGATGACTGAGGAGAGAGAGATACCTTGTGATCAGCAGTCATTGCAGAGGACTAGAGTTCCGCATCTTGACTGGATGTCGCGTATACTACGCCACTGGAGGACACTTGAGAGGATTCCTTCCACTTTCGAGACTGGGGAGTCATCTCACTCATCGACCCCCTTACATCTGACTGAGGAGCCTCTGGAGCTCACTATCCCTACTGTAGTTGCAGTTGTCCGTACTCTTCTTGGATTTCATTATGGTACACAGGATTCTATCGGAGAGTTGCACAGTGATGCCTCTCGACTGGACAGTGATGTGCTTACTATCTATGGACGTCTTGCTACTTCTGAGGTACACATTGAGATGGATCGAGATTCCGCCGATGCGACTAGAGCGCGTCTGATTAGGCTTGAGAGACGTCTGGGGATAGTAGGTTCTGTAGTTGGAGTTTGTATGCTGATGGCAATTGTTAGGTTGGTTGTAGGGATATTTTTAGCATATTTCTATTAGATTCACCATGTTAGGACGGTATCTATGATGTATTAGGATTGTAGCTATGATGTAGTAGGGCAAAACTTTTGACTAGATGGATGTATAGGTTAAATCCATCACATTTTGTAGATCATGATTGATCAGATGGGTGTATTTTCACTTTATTGTCAATCCCATCCTTGTACAAAACTTATGTAAAACCTTTTGACTTATATATGATATATAACTTATGTTTAGTTTATGTCACTGTGTATACTGTGAGTGATATCAATTGGTGATTGATTATCCTACTATATCTATATTTATCACATACCTTATGAGTGATGATTTGATTAGGGTATCTTACGAGTGTTTCTTGTGTGTGATTAGGACTGAATCATGCCGCCTAAGGATAGGAATACCCGGAACGTCCGAAGAAACCCTTCACCACCTCCTGCTGTTGATGAGACAACTGAACAAATGGTCAACCGAAGGATTGCTGAAGCACTTGCTCAATATGATACTGACCGAAACCGTAGTGACAGGGTCAGCGGTAGTAGAAATACCGAACCTGTTGTATCTGACGGTAACCCTGAGAGTACCCAAAGAGGATGTTCGTACAAAACATTCCTAGCTTGCAAACCGAGTCACTTTCGTGGTACCGAGGGTGTCATTGGAATCATTCATTGGATAGAGAAAATGGAGTCTGTGCTAGATATTAGCAACTGTGCTCGTGACTGCATGGTAAAGTATGCTACCTGTATATTTTCTGATAAGGCATTGACATGGTGGAATAGCCAAGTTCAAGCACTTGGATGCACAACCGCCCACTCAATGACCTGGGAAACTTTGAAAACCATGGTCGTGGAAGAATTTTGTCCCCGTAGTGAGCTGCAGAAGATTGAGACTGAGCTCTGGGACATTACTATGGTTGGTACTGATATCACAGGATATACCACCAGATTTCAAGAACTGGCACGCCTTGTACTACACATGGTCACACCTGAGTACAAGCGCACTAAAAGGTATATCTGGGGTTTGGTGCCACATATTCGAAGCTTGGTGACTTCGTCTAATCCTGTCACCTTTAAGAGTGCTGTAGAACTAGCACAGCGCTTGACAGATGAAGCAGTCAGAATGGGAACCCTTACTAAGAAAGCTGCTTCGGGAAAGGTTGAGTCCAGCAGTGCTGATGCTGGAAAGGGAAAACGTAAGTGGAATGACCGTCAGGGTCAACAGAATAAAAAGCAGACTGGAACCACGAAAGCTTACCTTGCCACTACTGCTAAAGAAAAGACTTACTTGGGGAACAAGCCCAAGTGTGCCAAGTGTGAACGTCACCATGATGGTGATTGTATTTTCTGTGGGAATTGCAAACGCTGGGGGCATCTGGCCCAATACTGTAGATCGAACCCTACTACTCAAACAAATAGGGATCGACCAGCTAATGGATGTTTCGAATGTGGCGAGCAAGGTCATTTCCGAAACAAGTGCCCTAAACTTAACCGCGGCAACCAAAACAATCAGCACCGCAATGCAAACCCGAACAACAACAACCTTGGTAACACCAACAACCAACCAGCTCGAGGTCGTGCGTTTGTCATTGGAGCACAGGAGGCACGCCAGGACCCCAACACTGTCACTGGTACGTTTCTAGTTAACAACCATTATGCCTCTGTGTTATTTGATTCAGGCGCCTATTTGAGTTTTGTGTCTACGGAATTTAGACCACTATTAGACATTAAATCCCGTAAACTAGACAACAAGTACACTTTAGAACTAGTCGATGGTAGGTTGATTGAATCAGGAGAAATAGTACCAGGATGTACTCTAACATTGGAGAGTCATCCTTTCAAAATAGACTTACTACCGGTTGAGTTGGGAAGCTTTGACATCGTAGTCGGTATGGACTGGTTTATTTTGATAAAATGGTACGTTTACCATTGTTGACCGAAGAAACCTTGGTGATGCAAGGAGATAAGAGGACGAGTGCCATTAAAATGATCAATTGCTTAAAAGCCACTAAGTATCTCTGAAAGGGTTACCAAACATTTTTGGCACATGTTGTAGAAAAGAGACCCGAGGAGCAAAGTTTAAGTGATATACCTATAGTGCGAGACTATCCGGGAGTGTTTCCTGATGACCTTCCAGGATTACCACCTCCGTGACAAGTCGAGTTTCACATCGATCTAGTGCCTGGAGCCGCACCAATCGCTCGCTCACCTTATCGTCTAGCTCCATCAGAAATGCAAGAACTATCTACACAGTTGCAGGAGCTCTTAGACTTAGGATTCATCCGACCGAGCTTTTCACCTTGGGGAGCTCCGGTTTTGTTTGTCAAGAAGAAGGATGGAGCTATGCGGATGTGCATTGACTACTGAGAGCTGAACAAGGTAACTATTAAGAACCGATATCCGTTACCTCGCATAGATGATCTATTTGATCAGTTACAAGGATCGAGTTACTACTCGAAGATCGATCTGCGTTCTGGTTATCATCAACTGAAGGTACGAGAAGAGGATGTACCGAAGACCGCATTCAGGACTCGTTATGGTCATTATGAGTTCCTAGTCATGCCGTTTGGATTGACTAACGTGCCTGCAGTATTCATGGATCTCATGAACCGAGTGTGCAAACCTTATCTTGATAAGTTTGTCATTGTGTTCATTGATGACATCTTGATTTACTCGAAAACAAAAGAGGATCACGAACAACACTTGAAACTTATCCTCCAACTACTCGAGAACGAGAAACTATATGCTAAGTTCTCCAAATGTGAATTTTGGATTAGAGAGGTTCATTTCCTTAGTCACGTGATAAATGATAAAGGAATTCATGTGGACCCATCCAAAATTGAGGCGATCAAAAACTGGGAAGCTCCAAGGACCCCAACCGAGATTCGACAATTTCTTGGTCTGGCTGGCTATTACCGTCGATTTATCGAAAACTTTTCCAAAATAGCCCAGTCACTCACCACCTTAACTCAAAAGGATAAGAAATTCGAATGGGGCGAAAAACAAGAAAACGCCTTCCAACTGTTGAAACAAAAGTTGAGCACCGCACCAATCTTATCTTTAACTGAGGGAACAGAAAACTTCATCGTTTACTGTGATGCCTGACACCAAGGACTAGGGTGTGTTCTCATGCAAAACGACAAAGTTATTGCTTATGCATCTCGTCAATTGAAGATTCACTAGAAGAATTATACAACTCATGACTTAGAGTTGGGAGCAGTCGTCTTTGCACTCAAGATCTAGAGACACTACCTGTATGGTACAAAGTGTACGATTTTCACCGATCAAAAGAGTTTACAACACATATTCGACCAGAAAGAACTCAACATGAGACAGAGATGTTGGGTCGAATTGCTGAACAATTACGACTGTCAGATTAAGTACCATCCGGGCAAGGCTAATGTAGTAGCGGATGCCCTGAGTCGTAAAGAGAATGTTAAACCTCGCAGAGTTCGAGCTTTGGTATTAACAATCCACTCGAATCTTATTACTCAAATTTGTGACGCGCAACGAATAGCTTTCACTGTCGAGCGCTTGAAAGATGAATCCCTGAAGGGAATGGAGAAACAACTCGAAACTAAAGAAAATGGAGTTTTATACTTCATGAATCGAATTTGGGTACCATGCGACGATGAACTACGCAAACTGATTTTGGACGAAGCTCACAAGTCCAACTACTCGATTCATCCTGGTGTAGATAAGATGTACCAAGATGTAAAAGGTTTCTATTGGTGGCCTAATATGAAGAGAGACATTGCTACTTACGTCAGTAAGTGTCTAACTTGTTCAAAGGTCAAGATTGAGTATCAAAAACCTTCAGGGCTTTTGCAACAACCAGAAATGCCAAAATGGAAATGGGAGCATATAACGATGGACTTCATCACAAAACTACCAAAGACATCAACTGGAGTTGATTCAATATGGGTGATTGTCGATCGATTGACGAAATCAGCTCACTTCATTGCTATCAAAGAGTCTGACAAACTAGAGAAACTGGCAAAGATCTATATCAAAGAGGTCGTTTCCCGACACGGTACACCTTTGTCCATTATATCTGATAGAGATAGCAGATTCACATCTCGCTTCTGGCAATCGCTACAACAGGCTTTAGGTACTCGACTCGACATGAGTACAACCTATCATCCACAAACTGATGGCCAGAGTGAACGAACGATTCAAACGCTCGAGGACTTATTGAGAGCGTGTGTGATTGACTTTGGAGGAAACTGGGATACTCACCTCCCATTAGCCGAATTCTCCTATAACAACAGTTATCACACCAGCATACAGATGGCTCCATTCGAGGCACTGTATGGACGCAATTGCCGATCACCACTCTGTTGGGCAGAGTTGGGTGACAGACAACTATCCGGACCGGAGCTTGTCCAGGAAACCACGAACAAGATATCTCAAGTACTCAACCGATTGAAAACGGCAAGAGACAGACAAAAGAGTTACACCGATAACCATCGTAAACCTCTTGAGTTTCAAGTGGGAGACAAAGTCCTACTCAAAGTATCGCCCTGGAAGGGGGTAGCACAATTTGGCAAACGAGGAAAACTTAACCCGCGATATGTTGGACCTTTTGAAATCCTTGCGAGGATTGGTCCTGTCGCTTACAAACTAAAGTTGCCACAAGAGCTTAGTAGCATTCACGACACTTTTCATGTGTGTAACTTGAAGAAGTGTCTTTCCGATGAAACACTTATTATCCCTCCTGACGAAGTCTTTATTAAATCAAAACTTAACTTTTTGGAGGAACCTATCGAAGTAACCGATACAAAAACACAGAAACTCCGACACAAACGAATCAAACTTGTCAAGATTCGTTGGAAATCGAAACATGGCCCGGAGTTAACTTGGGAACGCGAGGATGAGATACGAAAGAAATATACTCACCTGTTTAAACAAACGCCTGTCACGAACAACTCAACTTAAATCTCGGGATGAGATTTCGCTAACGGGGGGAGAATGTGACAATCCTCCATTTAGGGTAATAATCTTTACCTAACATCATGCATTACCTAGAGTAATTCCCTGATTAGTGAATTCAAAACGATTTTTATGTGTTAAGTTTGTGAAACTTACTATGTGATGCGTGATGTATTAGATTCGTAGTTATATGTATATATAATTACGTACGAAATGAACGTATTAAACTCGACAAATTAAATACAACAAAGTTAGTGATACAAAATAATTAATAATTTGAAAAATATTAATTACAAATATTATTAACTTATATTATTGAAATAATATATGATATTATACGTTTATATTAAACGTGACGAGCGCATCATACACGAACATAAACAATTATAAAACGTACCTAAAGGTCGAAAATAATAAAAGTATTTATTTTCCCAATCCTGTTTTAGTATTTGGAACATTACCTCAAAATATAATTTTCAAATTCAACTGAAATCTGGCACGCAATTTAACTGTACAGTCCCACTACTGTGAATAATTTTATTAATCATTTTAAAAAAAATTATTTTATTTTTGTAGTTATCAATTATAATGTTTAAAATAAAATTTAAACAAACGAATAATTGAGTGGGACACGGGGTACAAATAATTATACCCGTACCCGAAATTAACAAGTTAAATACCTAAACTAATGCCACTTTAAAATATCTGGGAGACACAACTCGTACGAGCCATCCCTCCCTTTGAAAATCAAACACTGAAACAATTTAAATATTACTCCCTTCCTCACATATCTGTAGCACCTAACATCAATAATTCACCCACCAACAAATTCTTTCTTCTCTTTCTCACTGTGGTTAACGAGTAGCAGCAGTAAAGTGGAAGCAGGAACCAAAAATCATCCTTCCTTCATAATCTTCAAACCTTCATCCTTCAATTCTTCAAACATACAAACACAAACCAAACAAAAATGATCACATAATATCATCATCACCATCATCGTATCATCATCATCAGTGATCATCATCATCATAATCATCTCTTTGTGAGGCTTTAAACTTTTACATTTCATATATATATATATTTGAATATTTCTTGAATTATGATGATTAATGTGTATGAAAAGCTTGTTATAATGTATTATTATGTCGTTATAATGGTTGTGTATAACTTAGAACACTATAAAAATGAGTTATAACATATATATTTGGGAATTCATACGTACAGAGCTGAGTTTTAACGAAGATGAACAGTGCACATGTTATAACCACACGATCGTGTCATTTGTATTGATAGTGTAATGTTATGTTAAGCTATTTTGGTTAAACTTCACATGGTAATAATGTGTTAAGATATTCTTTTGTTAAACTTCACATAGGGTAATGTCATGTGATGCTAGTCTTGATATAAGCTTAACAACCTAAAAGTCATGTGATGCTAGTCTTGATATAAGCTTAACAACATAAAAGTCCTGTGAAGCTATTTTTAATAAAATCTTAACAACCTAAAAGTCATGTGAAGCTAGTCTTGATATAAGCTTAACAACATAAAATCCCTGTGAAGCTATTTTTAATAAAAGCTTAACAACCTATAATGTCATGTGAAGCTATTTTAATAAAAGCTTAACAAACTATAAGCGATGTGAAGCTACTTTTAATAAAAGCTTAACAAACTATAAGCGATGTGAAGCTACTTTTGATAAAAGCTTAATAAACTATAATACTGTCATAAAAACTTAACATAATTATGTTTTCAAAACATAACCAACAAGTTTTATATGTATATACACGACAATAACAAACGATATATATACATGACGACGACAAATAATATATATACGAATATATATATTCAACTAATAAGTATATAGAGGTATATACTTACACGCAAACGAATCATTCAACACATTTATCACCAAACAACTAAAATTGTACAAATACTTATATAGTATATGTCTTGCGTCTAGGACTTTGAGGACGCTATCAGGCGACTATATTACTAGCTGTATTGCTTGCCGAAGATTTGCTACCCGTGAGTTCACAGCCCCTACCTTTTACTCGTTTTAAATGCTTTTAAAACCAGGGGTGGAAAACATAGAACTACGTGCTATTACATGCTACTTGTTTATATAATTGCTTGACATGCTTTTATATTGAATTGATTTGTATAAATGCTTATTGCTTTATAAATCAACTGTTAACTATATGAAACATTTTCACAACTATTTTGGGAATAAGACAACGAATCTTGGTACGATCCTAGGTTTACGCGAGGTAGTTGTAGTGAACATGAGTCCCAGTGCTTGTAACCTATAACCATTAGCTAGGTGACTCTAGCCACTGAGTAAACAGATAGTACTATCGATTTGACAACCCTCCCACTGATATAACTCATTGGTCATTCCAACCACACGACGGCAGTCGTAACGAGGAATGTATACTTACCGTGTAACTGAGGCAACAACATCAACTAGTCGTGGTTTGGTAATAGTACTAGGAGTCGTTACTTTAACTTTAAAGGTGTCGCACACCTTAGAGGGATCATAGTCTATATTTCCCACCTAACTAAACAACAAAACTACAACTTGATTTGGGAAGGGTATTCCCTGTGATAACTAATAGGACAGGTGTTCCTACGCTTGATTTTTTTTAGGAAACGTTTACCTTGATTGGATAAACTTGGTTTCCCGACAAAATAACTTTTATAGGAAATGTTTACTTGACTGTTAAACCTGTGTTTCCTTCAACTGTATATATGGAAATGTTTACTTGATTGTTAAACTTGAGTTTCCTGCAAATATTATTAGGAAATATTTATGATTAAACTTGTGTTTCCTAACACATCGACTGAATTGTAGTAAGAATGACATTCTTACAGTAAAATAGGAAATATTTTCTTTAATAAGAATACTTGTGTTTCCTGCTATACATATAAACATTATGTTTGTGTACATGAATGATTTATACAAAACTTGGTTTAACTACGCTTATACTAAACCTGTGAATTCACTCAACATTCAATGTTGACGGTTTACTATGTTTTTCAGGGAATTAGGACTGAGGTACTTCTGCATGCATAAAGGACGTAGGCAACCCAGACTATTTATGATGCCACTTTTGGGACACCTGGATTTCCTTTGTATTACCAATTCCTTTGGTTATACTTACGAAATCCCTCTTTTATAAATTTGTATTTTGTAAACTTATGTTGTTCTACAACACCACTACTTGTACGACTTGATAAGTCATACTCTTTTGTAATAACTTTTAAACTTATGGCATCTTAAATATATATGTTCTATATGATCATATGCTCTGACACAGTGAATGCACTATTGTAACGTCAGCACCCCCGCTGTTAAAATGTAAACTTAAAATGCTTCTGCTAATAATCAAATGCTTCCGCTAATTACTAAATAAACGCGATTACCGATTTTGGGGGTGTGACATTTGTGGTTTAGAGTGAAGACAAAAAGGACATCTAAATAGCATTTTTCAAAAATTCAAAAATTCTAAGATAAGGTTTTGGGAGGTATGGAAGTGATTGGGTTTAGAATGTAGGTTTTCATGAAACGAAAAGGCTAATGCACAACATGGTTTTTTGGCGGATCATCAATAATGAAGATAAGTGTTTGAAGGGTTTTGGGCTTGAAAAGAAGGATAAAATTGGGGTCAAATCCTATGGAATGTTAAGGTCCTCTAATTGCGCCTATACCGCATACGGTACTCTACCAAAGTGGTCTCAAGTGTATACCAGGAGCAAGTTCTAATTTAGGATGCATACATCGACACACACTCAACAAACAAATAGTGAAGCATTCTAAATGAATGCTTTTAATGGGCTCAAGATACCTCACTGCAAGTTTGGGTTGCATGTGCCTAGCTATGCCATGCCCTTTTTAGATCATCATTTCAGCTCAAGAAATTCCTAACTTATTTAATCTTATTTTTCAAAATATCTTACTCATATATGAAAATGATTCATCTCAAGACATTTAAATTCAAAAACTTTGAAAATTTTTAAGCAAAAGTGAGTTTTTATGAAAATTAAGCCAACTGAATGAGTGACGTATCCACTGTCGAAGTTAGGCTTGTGAATTTGAGAAACTTTTTCCGAGTTTACTTTTGGAAATAAGAATCTAACCTAAGGTATTCTATACCGCTATCCCACATTTAGAGGAACATTGTCCCTAATGTTCTCTTGAGTTGACATTTTACTAAAAGCAAAATCCCACACTTAGAGTTTGAATATATCAGAAAATGTTTCTCAAGTGTTTGTATTTGGGCTGGAATCCCACACTTAGTGATAAGCTTAGGCTATGTGTAACACCCCCAAATTTAATGTTTTGCGGAAGCATAATTTAGGTGTTACTAATCAATAATCAAAGCACACCGATATATAGTAAACGACTCTATATGCGTCGTTTTAACAAAATATATTAATATTAAAAGGTTTACAACAGTTTGAACCCGTACATAGCTCGTGTTCGTAATATGAGAGATTTAAGTACATAATTAGTTATACAAAATCTAATAATGCAATGAAGTCTCTGAAGTTTGCATAGAGACTCGAGCTAATATGCATCCTGAGGGGCAGTCCAAATCTACTGCTGAGTACCTGTGATACATGCTAAAATAGGTCAGCTAACGCTGGTGAGCTCACAGGTTTGAGTATCAAATAATATTGTATGAACCGCAAGATTTAAGTATTGATTTGCATCCAGCAAATAAAGTTACAGATAATGTATACATCCATGAGCGTATAGTCTGAGCTTAATTCGAGGGTCGGGTCCCATATAGAGAATTCCGAGCGAGGTGCCTCCACGAGTGCCTAATCCATACACGTCTTCCCAAATATTAGTACGTCCGTTTACCCAGTTAGTGCTTGCTAACCCGGACGAGGAGGGTCAATCCTATATGGTACCATATACTAATATTCACGCTACTTTCGTATTACCAGACTATACTGACGGAGGACTTTGATTTGATTAGTTGAAAACAACTCATGTAGTATATTGAAATATGTACTCACGTTCACGTTTTAAAAATAGAGCAATGTATCACACCCCTAGTAAAACAGTAAAAAGAGGGGCCATGAGACTCACCTGAGTCTCGATGCGTTAAATCAATTAATGTGAGTTGATTAGCCGATTAGTGATTGTCCAAAGACTCGTAACCTGAGGGTGTCCACGACACGTGATGGTTATTAATTGATTAGGTATCTTAAAAGACTACCTTTGTAGTTGCTCGTCCAACTATAATGTCCAAATGATTATCTTGAGTTTTGAAAATGTGTACGGCCCGTTGGTGATTGTTTGTAATAATAATCTCAACTATTATTATTATGATTTCAAAGTGTTATACTTAAAAGTATTTATAAACTTTAGGTAACGGGGGTCCGGGGGCAGCGCCCCTGGTTAGCGGGGTCCCAGGGGTGGCAACCCCTGGCGGGGTCCAAGGGGCTGGCCCCTGGTTGGGGTCGAGATGCCAAGTCAGCTCGAATTTTTTTTTATTTCTATTATATTGCTTTGGTGAAAAACGTGTAGCACCCCCAAATTCGTTAATCGTGGTTAGCGGAAGCATTTGTTTAAGTAGGGGTGCCGACGTTAACGTAGGACAATCACGCATATCAGAGCATATGATTATTGCTGAACAGTAAATTAAGATGCCATTTAAGTAAGCATTTGTTACAAAAGCTACAACTCGTCAGAGTCGTAGGAATAGTATTTGCAAGATCCAAATAGTTTAAGATTACATATTTCAAAAGAGGATTTCACAAGTATGACAAACGGAAATCAGTAATACAAAGGAAATTCTTAGTATCCCAAAACGTGGCATCCTAATTCTTCATGGGTTGCCTAATCCAGAATGTGTGCAGTCATACTGGTGCTGCTAGTTTCCTGAAAGACATAGCAAAAAGTCAACAAAATGTTGAGTGAATTCACAGGTTTTATGTTTTATAAGTATGGTTCGAAAAACCAATTTTTGTTTGTAAGTTCGTTGACTCAAAAGTTAAATAATGTTTCGTTTTAGTTGGAATGTCATCCAAAAGTATCGCTTCATTTTAGTGATGTCAACACATCCAATTGTATACGTTTGGAAAGAAAACAATTTAGTTGTATAAATAGTAGGAACACATTCGTATGTAATCAAGCGTAGGAAAATGTTATTTCCAAAAATGTTCATAATAGTTAGGAGATATAGACGGTGATCCCTCAAAGGTTAGCTAGACCTTATGAGTTATAGTAACGACCCCTAGTGCTATAACCAATCCACGACGTTTTTCGTTTTTTCCACATTAACATTTTAAATATATGCTCCTCGTTACGACTGCCGTCGTGCGGTTGGCGCGACCAACAAGTTATAATAGTGGGAGGGCTGTCAACTCGATAGTACTATCCGTATATCTAGTGGCTAGAGTCACATAGCTAATGGTTATAGGCTGCGTACGCTGGGATTTTTGTGCACCCAACTACCTCTCGTAAACCTAGGTCCGTACCAAGATTCGTTGTCATGTTCCCAAAATAGTGTGAAAAGTCATTTCGTAAACAGTTCAAGTAATAGTATGAAAGCATTTATAATAATTGTTGTACGTTTGTATCAAAACAATAAAGTAGTAGCTATGTCCTTCACCCCTGTTAGAGAAAAGTATTGAAAACAGTAAAAGTAGGGGCTGTGAACTCACCTGTGGTTGCTAGTGTCTCTAATGCAATTATGTTTCGAGTCAATAATCCCCTAACGTCCTAAACGTATGAGATTACAAGTGTAAGTATGTGGATGTCGTAGTTGACCATCCATGTTAGCGTTCATCAACTAGTTATGCCCAAATAAGTTGTTCAAGTTCGTTTATTAAAACATGTACGACCCGTTGGTGAAAGTTTGTAATAATAATTCATTTAGACATTATTATTAAGTTTGTTTTGTTGTATACCATTTATTAGTACATATCGTATGTTGCAAACAGATTATTTAGTTTGTAAAAACCTTAAACCGTTGGTTAAATCTGGTCAAAGTTGGTCAAACTGGTCAAAGGTGGTCAAACTTGGTCAAAGTTGGTCAAAGTTACCAACTAAGTCACCAAAACCCATTTTTGTTACCATTTTCCAAAAATAGTAAGTTTTTAGAAATCGAGCCACTTTTGTTGACTTGGTCAAACTTACTCGATTTGACCCAAAACTTTCACCTAACCCATATATCAATTTATAGAGTCCAAATAAATTGTCGGTTCATGTCGGAGTTCACCAAAAGTGTCGGTTTTTACAATAGTTCCAAAATAGTCCCTAGTTATGTTTTCGGCTTTTGTTGGTTTGTTTCGCCATAGTTCTTACTAACTTCTGGTCCAAATCAAGCCTCAAAAATTTTACCAACTAATCACCATGGTTTATAGACTAACATATAACTTTTATAGCAACTATAGTGTCCATTTTCATAGGTAATTAATTTTGCTAAGGAATCGACCTCGGTTTTCGAAAACCTTCAGACCAGGCTCAAAGATCTGGTTATATATAAAAATCCGTACATTTCTGGAAAGAGCCAAAGAAGAACTTTTTGTAGATCTTTTCAATACGCAGCTTTTAATAAAAAAATTCGTTGTCTAACTCTTCCTAGAACTCCAATTATGGTCGATTTTGTAAGCTGTAACGTTCTAGACAGAATCATCACTTTTATATAAAAACTTCAAAAACGTATTTTAACATATATCTTGGACATAATCTAGGTGTTATGCAAACTGAGCTAGTGACAGGGTGAACAAGCTGCCCATATATCGAAATGTAATCGAAACACTACCAACTCTACTCCCTGGCTCAAATGTATGGCTCAAATGTATACGTGGTCATGACTCGGTAATCATTTCCATGTATACCGTCTCATCAATGCTGAACAGTCTTTTGAGCGGCTGAAACTGCTAACCCTCTACTAAGTAACTGAGCAGACTCTCTAATCTTTGTATAAACCCCAATATCTGCAGCTTATCCCAATCTACATATCTGAAATGGCCAAATGATTTATCTCTCCATATTCATGCCATCCGGTCGTACTCGGGTGAGGCACTGAGGTAGGCAAGAGATCCTGCAAGTGGTCGTGCTGGGTTTAGCTTTGATTTCTTCATGGTACCTGAGAACATGAGAAATTTAAAGTAATGGATTCTCAAGAAAGAAATTTTTTTAAGTATTTTCGAAATTTCTTAAAGAAAATTCAAAATGAGGGCTTTAAATTTGTGGTAGTCCAAAGATTACATCAAATATCCAATGTTCCCAAGCAACAAATAATTAGTTTTAATCATACTAAGGTGACATTTAGTGTGGCTGGTAATCAACATATGAAAATGTAAAGTCAAGAAATTGTGATAGCGTTATTGTGAAATATTGTCATTTACAAGTTTGGCATTACCCAATTATGAAATATCAAGATTTCAAAATTCTTGATCATATCGTTATCAGTAGTGTTTGACTTTTTAGGAGTTCAAGTTGAAGTAAGGTTTTTGAATAAAAATGATTTGTAAAGAGAAATCAATACTTCAAGTTGACTTTTCAGGTTAAAGCTTTCTTCAAATGATATTTTCAAGTATACGCATGCCAAAATTATAAACCTATTCATGTATACATGATCTAAACTATTTTAAGCATTTTCCTAATTGGTAAACAAGCTAGGTTATGCACAAAAAGTCATCATGCCCATGCGTTTGGTTTAATTCAAGGCTTTTATTTTCAAAATGATGATTCTCTAGTTATATTGCCTATTTTGACTAGTCAAGCAAGTACAAGCATCCTAGTAAGCAAGAATAGTCAAGCAATTGTAATCCGTTATTCTATTCATGCTAGCTAGTTAACTTTTTGTTGACTTTAAGAGTCAAACTTGCAATTTACAACCATAAGCTAACCACATGGTACAATCATCATGTAATAATCATTCAAAGCTTCACAATTAAACTTAAATATCTAGATACTAGCATGGTAGTAGCATTTAATTGTTCTAAGCATCTAAACAAGTACTTTTAAGTTTAAGGTCGGTTTTGATGATCATACCTTAGCTTTTATGAATAAAACTTGAAAATAATTGTACAACCGTGAAGAGCATGCAAAGAGGAGTTCAAAAGATACAAGATTACAAGTTTTGGTGGAGTTTTGATGGTGGCTTCATGGTGATGATGGGTTGGCCGGTTTTTGGGTGTGGGGAGGGAGGAAGAAGAAGTTTTCTTCTTACTTTTGAATTATAGGGATATATGGAAGGTTTAGTGGTCCCTAGGAATATGTGTCATGTTCCTAAGTACCATATTCCTTACACATGGTCCCTAGTGTACTCTAGGATTCAGCCTAATGCTTCTAGATTAATCCCTAATGTCCTATTAATCGTAAGTACGAATTTTAAGTATACTTATTGTAACTAGTTACTTGTTGGTTCCTCGTTACGTTATAGATAATTTAAGAAATGTGAAAATTCTTGCAGGACAATTATAATCAATCTAAGGTATTAATCTTAGGGTTTTTTTTTTTTGGTGTTTTAAAATCTTTGTCTGACGCGGGTCTATGGAATGTACAGTTTCAGCTAAAGGCTTGAAATTGCGTATTCCTTTCGACATGCGCGTGTCTTCAGACAACAATTTAAAAATGTTTTCTTAAAAGTCGCTTTCAAGAATTTATTTATTAATATATGTATACTAAAATACGCTTTTTTTTAAAGTCACGTGCCTCGACCTTTTCGGAGAGAATTGTTTTATAATTCGTTCCGATCCTTATATAGGGAAAGGGTTGAGATTTGCTCCCTTAAGCGAACATTTTAGGTATGAAAATTTTGGAAAGCTCCCAAATGACATTGTAAATTAAATAGTAATGACTATCCTGTATTTTGCATAGGACTTTTCGTTCCTCATATCCTAAATTGACAAGATCGTTGATGAACTTATTGTATACCTTCCTTATCTTTTTGGGTTTGACAAGCCGTCGCGTGGTCCTTGGTCTTTATAATTTAGATTGTGAGTGAGTTCATTCATGATATCCAGAAACACTTTCTCTTCCTGTGAATCAGGTTCTCTTGTTGTAGATTTAACTATCCTAAGGAGTTCACTGATTATGGCTTTTTGTGTGGAAATGAAGGGGTATTTGGTAAAGGCAAAGATTCGAACAAGATTAATGTGAAGGTATTTTCTTTTAGAGAAGAGGGCTATGTTGATTCCTTCCTTGGTAATCAACAAAGAATGAAATTTTACCAGGAATGATGATGGGAATCATCGGGTCTCGTTCTATCCAGAACTCAAGTTTGTTGATCATTGCAGCGACATTGCGATTAATTAATGTCATAAATATTGGGAGGAAATCCATGTCGGCAAATGATTCAAAAAGTAGATCTAAATCTGCTTTGAGCTTTAGTTCTTGGTCTCGGAAATTTGTGAAAGTTATCTCGCATTCATTATTGGACAGGCAAAGAATAAATTCTACTTGTTTTTCTAAATTGGAAATCGTCTCTCGTTGTTCGTATGAAAATGGGAGGTCGGCATATTTTAATTGCCTAACGAATGCTTTGTAGACATCTACCCTACGGGAAGGATGGAAAGAAGCACTGAGGTGGCGTTCTTCAAAACAAGGTTGTTCTGACTTGACTGATGGAACCTTATCCACCACTCGATATATGGTGTATTTGTTTTCAGGTGAAAGGAATGGAGAGATGCCGCCATTACAAGAATCGGAAAGAGTCTGGGCATACACTGATGTTTCAGGAATGAGGGTGATTAGGTCACATGATTTCGGAGGTTTTACTTCATAATTATCTTCGGGGAGATAATTGAAGTGGACAAAATTTGGTAAATTGGGTGAATGAAAAGTTGGAAAGCGATCTTCTGGAGATGATGCAAGGTCAGGTAACTGATCTGTGTCTTCAAAATCCAGGCAATGTTTGGGAATAGAAAGTGGGGGCCTAAATTCTTCTTGGGTGTCGGAAGTTTCCTTAGCTTTAGAGGAAGAAGGTGAAAAGAAATCAGATCCTATCTCTTTTTCTAAGTAGTTAAAGAACTCTGCGTCATCCATTGCCTTTAATTCATCCTTTGAAATGAGGCAAGAAGTGGGTTTTCGAGTTGTCATTTTTAAACTAATATTATCCTAATACTTAATTACTTAAATTAACTTTCGAAGGATTTCTGAGAAGATTTTGATCGGAAGGATCTCCTAAATACTACTACTTAAGGCGGCTTTGAATCGTACGTTTACGATTCCCCGACAGCGACGCTAAAAACTTGATGTCGCCCGAAGCATCGGTGATGTTGATGGTAACTAATCGGGCGCCAACAGGGGTTTTAAAATTTATAAATAGCGGGGCTTAAATTACATGTACTACCTACTTTGGTTAGTAAGCGGTAAGTATAACCTAAGATCGTTCTATGAATCGAAACGTGTGGGTGATTAAAGCTGGTGCTTTCGGTAGGGAAGTATTTAGGATAGAATAAAGTAGGTAGGTTTGGGGGTTTTTAAACTAAAGACAAATAATTAAAGTGCAGGAAAGTAAATTGCAGGAAAGCAGATAAAGATAAATATGGGGAAGTACTTAATATAATAGGTAAACTATTAGGTGTAAACTCTAGAACCCTACCAACTAAATTTCCCATTGGCATGTCACTAGGAACTAGGTTATCATGATTCTGATCGGAGCAATACGCCACTTCCAATACCTATCTGGTTAAGAGATAAGCAACCTATTTTGGTTTTATACCGAGGTGCATGAATCAGCAACGTATCGTCTCATAGGTCTGACCGTTCTTAACCCCTAAGATAGTTTACTATTCTATTAGCATGCCGATTAATAACTTTGTATGTTCAGACCGCCGATTTTATAAGACCTAGAGGTTTCCTAAGTCACTTGGACTTTTACTTTCATTCCTAAGTCTTATTTATAATTAACTAGATTCCGGTTTATTCGACTTATGACTTAAATCTATCCTTTTCAAACAGTTATACATCCCTGGATTATTCGCAGTTTGTTAAAAACGTGTTTCATATGCAGACCATGCCTTTCTGTAATTAGACCGTGTACTTTACATGGTAGTTCCACGGCTTCTTACGTCCAACACGCGGTCAAGAGTAATTGACAGTGAGAATGACACTCTAAACTAATTAAATGTAAATCAGTGCGGAAATGTAAACCTAATATATACAACGAGTGGTTTCACTGTATCTTACTTATTGCATGTCATGGGCACAGATATCTACTTACCATAATTAAGGTTGATCAGGTCCTAATTACTAGGTTGTAGTCACGTGGATAACCAGAAAGGGTACTCCATAGATTAAACCAGAAAGGGTTACTAATTCCTATTTTGTTTGAACGTATTTTACGAACATTACTTTAGAGTGCGTTGACTTTCGTAGGATATAACAGTTAGTTGTGAAGTTGTATTATCCTTTTGGAATTCCAACCGTTAAACTAGAGTTGATTCCAGTGATATGACTACCTTCGGTCGTTTATGACTTCCATACATTTGTACTTTGCTTGAAAGCATTTCCAGTACTATATCGAATAAACACTCGAATAGGGGCCATCATACCACTTTACGATTATCATGCACTAATTATATAATGTCATCCCTACTTATAATTATCTACATCATCAACAATCACAATAATAAACTACTCGTAATTCATGGCAACAAGTAAGTCACATACCAAATAATAATGCATATTTAGAATGCAGAATAAAACAAGTATGATAAAGGTTTAGATATCACTCGGAAATAAATGCATAGCAGCGTATTATTATAATTGACAACTCTTTCACACGTACAAAGATTTATCCCCGTATCCCTAGCGTTCGTTCTAGCCTCTATATTAATCTGTAGATAATTACCATAATCCTAGAATGAGAAAAACTCTAAAATACAAGAGAATTTGGAATGAGATGTGTGAGATATGAGGTGTCAGAAGTGTATAAGAGTGTGTATGGAAATTAACTATGGAGCCTCCTATTAATAGGTGAAATTCGGAGCATTTTAGCAACTTGGGGTACACGTTAGAAAAAGGTGGAAAAGTTGCTAGCACATGTACCCTAAAGCGCGTAAAGGTCTAGCACGTGTACCCTAAAGATGCGGAAAAGGCGTAGCACGTGTACCCTGCGAGTACGAGCAAGGAAGAAAAAGCGGACGGTGGACGGGGGGCAGGCAGCCGGCGCCGGCTGGCAGCCTGCCGCCCCGGTTCGCCGTCTTTCGCTTCGTTTCTCGATTTGTGCGTATATTCTTCGTTATGCGTCCATTTTCATTGATTCTTTCTGCGTTGGATTCGTTTTTCAAAAACGAATACTTTGATGAAATGAAATCCCAAAAATATATCTCTGATCTTTGGATGTCTCGTACGAATCATTTGAATCTTCCGGTGTACGTAGAATCTTCATTCTTCATCCGTTTTTGTTGATTCTTTTTCGGTTAGATTCGTATTTTGAAAACGAATATCTTGGATAAGAGAAATCTTAGTGATGGGTACTTTGTCTCTAATTCTTATCTTTGAGGCCTTGAATCTTCAAACGTGTGTGGAATCTTCGTTTTTTGTCCGTTTTGATTGATTTTTCTCGTGCAACTCTATTTTGACCTTCTTAGAAAATTTTCATTGATTTGAACATTATTTGAGTCTATTTGCCAAGTATTGTTGTAGAATGAGAGATATCAGTAGTAAAAACGTATCTTTTTACGCGATATCAGGATTCCAAATAGGCGATAAACTTATGTATAACACCCCTTAATTTAGAACCATTTTTTATACCTCAAAAGCGTAAGTCCAAATCATATATTGGCTAGTTACATTTCATATAATATATACATATAAAGCTAAACTGTTTCAAACCATATAGATAAAGGTTATAATTATATAAACCAAAATATTATTAGTTGGGTGTAATATAATTTTAAAGAAACATTAATTTAAACAAATCAATATCAGAGTAACCGCTCAGTCGTCAAACATTCCATCCAGTCAACAACTTCTTGCCTATCCCATTGATCGTGCCCAAACGATCAGTCGGGTTTGTCACCCCGTCGTCGGACCTTCCGTCTAGACGTGGATCAGGTGGTAAGTTTTTAAAATGTTTTATTTTTATGCTGGGCCTAAGTATACTAAAGCTATGGATAAGTATAGCGATAGGTATGACCTAGGGTCGTCCTTCAAACTACAACGGGCATGGGATCTAGGACTTTAGTTATCTACGGGAATTTAGCTAGGGTTTAAAAGAGGTTTTTGGTTTGGTTTGGTTTTAACTAACTATTAATTATCTAAAATTAAACTAAATAAAAGTAAAGCGGGGTGGAGGTGGCAACGAGAACTTATAGGTGAAGCGAGTGTTTACTATGATAATTACTCATGCTATTTAGGGGTAGTTAATGAGATAAAGCCTTAGTTAAGATGACATTAATATTTCCTAATGAGCCATAACTACTAGCCTATTATCTATCTAACGTAGAGTTGTCCGCAATCAGATAAATAATATGTCACATGGATAACAGTTATGGAATGTAAACTACACCGGAAGTTGTCCCAAATGTAGCAACCAATTTAACCAACAACCATCCTCGAGTCTTGTCCCCCAAATCTCGGACATTTGAGATATCCGAATCATGACATGAATTGTTGAATAAACAAAAACATGAACAGGGGTTTCCCACCGGGACAAGTTGGGATGGTCTGGTCTAACGGCCGATTAAATTGTTCATCATTATTCCATATAAATCATTTTAACTATTCTATGCATGTTAAACTGGTATATGCAATTGATAAATATTTGAAAACCTAATCATGTACCTAATCAGCATAACAGATACTAGCATGCAAACCCTAAGCAACAATCAAACAAGAACATGCTTAGCATAGCAGGGATCAATTTATGCAGAGTGACGGGGTACATGGTCAAGTCACAAGTGCCCCGAAAGTTCTCTCTAAGACACTTGTTAAATGGCCTGAATCTAATCTATCTCTAATCCTACGCTCCGTGTCTCCCTCCGGTAATATTTCAACCAGGAGAACACCGGCCATGTCGAGTTCAACGATCATCAGACACAAAATAATTAATGGCATACAACTAGCAATTGGCAAAGCCTAGAAGGATGTCACTAACCACAGCATAAGTTGGATAGATAAACACTTGAGATTCAATTCATAGATTCAAATATAATTCAACCGCATACAAACAGAGTAACAGCATGATTTAAGTATAACTACCCTAGCATGGTAACTATCATAACAAACACAGATTTGTCTAGCTAAGCATGGTAATAATCCTAGCAAGTAATTCTAAACAAGCATTGCAACAGCACAACATTATTTAAAATAACAAGATAGAGATTATAATAAAACCTGACAAAGCTGTATTACAAATCCTGCGACACCGCAGTCTCGGAGCACCTCCGTTACAATTAAGCTACTAATCTACTAGCTTAACTAATCTAATTAACTAACTAACTAATTTAGAGAGAGAGAGTAGTGAGAGAAAGTGTAGAAGTGAGGTGTGAGATGGTATGAGGTGTGTTGAAATGATGAAATGAGGCTAGTATTTATAGAGAACGCTCAACCGTATCCGTAGACCGTATCCAAACCACAAAATGCACAACCGTATCGCAAGGGCAAATAAAAATCAGATTTTTATCGCCCAAACGCACGATACGGCCGAGTTAGGGTGAATACGGGTGAACTGGACCGTATACGGCTGTGCATTGGGTGAATACGGCTGAACTGGGCCGTATACGGGTGGGCACAGGCCGTATACGGCCTGCACAGACTGTATACGGTCTAGGTCCAGCCGTATACGGCCTGGACCAGCCGTATACGGCCTGGTTCAGCCGTATGCTGGCTCCTCGGTTCTTCGTTTCTTCGTTCGAGCGTAACTTCTTCATCGTTTATCCGTTTTGAGCGTTCTTTATAGCCACGCGTTCTTATTTTCCTAACGAAGAGAATGACATAAGTTAGAGGTCATAATTCTTTGTGTAGCTCAAAAAGTGCTAGAACGAGTGAACGAGAATGCTTGTGATCGTATTCGTTAGATTTATCGTGTTTTTCGACCATTTCAGATGACTTTTGAAACATTGTCTATATTTTGGCCCATGTGACGAGTTTTTATGATAAAGTATCCATTTTGATTAGTTTCGTCAAATATTGGGCCAAAAAGGTGAGATTAATGCACGCAAAAACATGACTTTTTGCGTGTTATCAAATATCCCACACTTAGACATTTTCTTGTCCTCAAGCAAACTTACCCTCTTACCATAAAAAATATTTGATTTCTAACCACAACAAAGAATTCACACAGATTGGAAACAAGCATTTGCCCGTTAGATAAATAAGAGGTGTTCACATGACGTATCTAAAAGTTGTTCAAGATGGTTCACTTAGGCAAACTTTTAATATACACGACTGGGCGATCTCACTGGTGGTCACTCAATTCACTCAAAGTGTATCGGGGTTCCTATTATCCTAAGCCAAATGAAAAATCGCTCAAATACCAGTCGTGCAGCATTCGTCGTCATAGGCTTGCCCGAGGATCAAATCTTCAACACTTAAACAGGGACGGTACTGATTATCCCAGGACATTCAAATGGTTTGTAATGTTTGGTGTGGGTTTAAAAGGGTATGGATAGATTGGGGGGTATCTAGGTTTCTAAGGGTGTTTTCTTATCTTTGGCACTTTCGAAAAAAGTTTTATCTAGATATCCTTTTTAATGAAAACGGAAACGGATAACTCATTTGGGGATAAGATAGCTATTTTGACTTCTATCTTTTAAAAACACAGAATGATATTTCTTTTGAAGAGTCGAGTTTTTCGAGAGAGTCGAAGCACTTAGCTTTATTTCAGCTTTTTTTTTTTCTTTTTTTTTTTCTTCTTTTCTATTTCTATTTTTGGGCTTAGATTTTTCTTGCCAAGAAATTTCTAAGGGATTTTCTTTTATTTCCCTTTTTTGAGATCCCTTCTTATTTTCATTTCTCAATCCTTTGATGATTTTTGAGTTTACTTTGGTGCCAATTTTTCGCAGCACATGACTCTCGATTTCTTTTATATAGATCAACAAAACGCACACAAGAAGTTTTAGTAAACATTATTTGTGATTTTTGGAGTGAAAGCAAAAAGGAATATCCAAATATCTCTTTTTTCAAAAATACTAAGATAAGTTTTCTGGTGGGTATGGGAATAAGGGGTTTAAAAATTTTGGGTGAATGAAAGAAAAATAGGCTAAGGCTCAACAGGGTTTTCTAAGCGGATCATCAACACTAAGATTGAGTGTTGGAAGGGTTTTTGGCTTGAAAAGATATGTGAAAAGGGGTTTAAATCCTAAGGAATGTCAAGGTCCTCTAATCGTACCTATGTCACGTATGACACCTGTCAATGTCTCGAAATGTATACCTGGGGCAAGTTCTAATTCAGAAATGCGTGCACCGGTCACACACAACAAACGAACAGTGAAGCATTTAAAATGAATGCTTATAAGGCTCAAATTCCTCACCGCAAAAATGGGTTATATGTGTCCAGTCGTGCGATGCCCCTCTTAGATCCTCATCTTAATTTGTTTAGAATCCGTCATGATTTCAACCTTATATTTACCAACTTTTGAAATACTTGTAAAAAAAATCTGTATTCATTCTTGAAAAACTCATTGGTCAACTGAATGAGTGACAATTTCACTGTCGAAGTAAAACTGTTTAGGTTTTTACTGAATGAGTGACAATTTCACTGTCGAAGTTTTAACCAATTTGCTTTTATTGTGACTAAAAAGAGTTTAAAATTTTTGAAAATTTAGGCAAAATAAGGGTTTGAAAATTTATTTTGAGGACTAGCATGTTTCTAGATCAACTTAAACAGATATTTTGACAGATGAGAGATATACCGCTATCCCACACTTAGAAATAAACATTGTCCCCAATGTTTCTACACTAAGTAGGGAGAAAATCCCACACTTAGGGTTTTGGTTTAGAAAAAATGTGAATTTAAAAGTGTGACACCTCTCAAAATTAGGTATTTATTTAGCCTAATCTGTGTGTTTATATTACGATTAATTTCCTGCAGTTAGCCTAATTATATGATATGAGTTAAGTCTAGTTGCCCGACCCGAATAAATACTTAAAGTATTTCGACAAATATAATTATTTATAATTATAAACAAAATGTACGATACAAAAATCGGGTGAATTCCGACTCATTATTAATATTTTAGTAATGCAAAGTTAAAAATAACGCGAAACTATTTTTATAGTTAATTATTCGTTCATATTAAACGTCCTGTAGAAAAATACGGGTACAACTCAAAATGCTATTTAAATAGCCCAAATAATAAAAGTGCAATTTTTAGTATTCGTTATTAACTATTTAGAACATTTCGGTAAAATAAAATTTTGGAAAATAAATTGTATTTTGGCATTTTATTATACCCGTATTTAAAATACACGGGCTAAAATATACACTGAAACGGACCCGTAAAATATACGGGGCACACAGTCTTAAACTGTGTGCCCTTATCTGCTCAATGATTGAGTGTAACCCAAATAATTCAACTGGCTTAAATCTTGTTACGTGGTCAAATAATATACACAGCATCCCTATCTTCCAAAAAAATAAAAACCCACCTCCAGACTTCTTCCTCCCTTGTTCTCCATATCCCCTGCCTTCAAACTCCCATCACCACACCACCTCCATCGCCACCCATCTCCACCACCATCACTCTCACGTCACCACCCCCATCACCTGGAGCAACAGTAGCAGCCAAAGATCATCATCATTTTCCTTGATCCTCCATCTCCACTTTTTGGGTATAAATTCATAAAATTCGTTCTTGTAATTTCCAAATGTTTAATACATGTTTTGATGCTATCTTGGTGCCTAGAAATCTGTTACAATCACTCGAATACGAAATCATTAACATATAATCATGAATTTCAAGATTTTAAACAAAACCCAAAAAGCTTCAATATTACAAAATTGTTGGATTAGAACCCGAATTGGAACATGTTAATGTGTAATATTGAATAGTTAAATATGTTAGTTTGCATTAATATGAGCTACGAATACAAAGATTTGTATATACGAAGGAGACTGGATTGGATCTCGTCAAACAACGAAGAACACATAAATTATACTAAATTTCGAAGTGTATATATAACTGGTAACGCAAAGATGTAACAAATGGCTTGAGTAGCCTGCTGGTTAGCACCTTGCATTTGATGGGGGAGGTCACAGGTTCAAGCCCTGTGACCTGTTTGATTTAATTTCTTTTTTTTAAAAAAAAAAAAAAAACTAGCTGCTAAGGTTTAGATATAAACTAACATTTGGTAATTAAATCAAACACGACTAGCTTGCCAAAGTGGTTGGGGTGCTGTGCTAATTTACCAAAGGTCACAGGTTCGAGTCCAACCTGTGACCAGTTACCATTTCTTTTTTTTAAAACAAGGGCTGACAGTTGGGCTGGACTGGCCTGTTGGGCCGAACCAGTTGGGCCAAAAACCATTGGGCCGAAACCAGTTGGGCCAAAAACCATTGGGCCGAAACCAGTTGGGCTAAATCCATTAAACTTAAATATGTATTGGACTTAAATTAATTGGATCGTGTAATACGAGTAGTGGGCCGAATGTTTAGGCCAATACCAATATTATTAAACCTTACAAAATAAACGTAACTTGTGTTAACCATTTGGATCGAGAAATTATACACAAAAATAAATATATTTAACAAACGTGCGTTATCTAAACGTTTAAATTAAACGTAAACCTTTTATATATATTTATATATATATACATACGTTATAACGTCGTTTTCAATTATAATTACTTATATATATATATATAAATATATATTATAACGAAAACATTTATAATAACGTTATAATTATATATACGTATTATTTTACAACGACACGACATATTATATATATTATAACAAACGTTCGAATAAATGTTATAATTATATATACGAACTATTTTGCGATTACATATTCGATTATTATATATATGTAAAGTATTTACATTATATACACAAATAAACAAAACAATGACACAGGTTAAACTCAAACGCTTTCAGATTTCAAAACATTTAAATGTTTTCACAAATATTATACAAACAATTCGTACACATTAATAAAACAAATCCAACGCTCAACAACAAACAACTTATTAACGTAGTTTGACGTTAATCAAACGCTAATATTATTACGCGTTACCCTATAGGTTGTTGACGGGCACTCTTGGACGACTTTCTTTCAGCTAGCACTTATATCATCAGCTACCGATCACTACTGTGAGTTCACAGCCCCTCTTTTCACTGTTTTAAATGCTTTTAAAACCTGGGGTGAAAACATAGCAACTGTTTTGCTACTGATAATTGTTTATAAATGCTTATTGTTTTTTTTTACAAACTGTTTATATATGAAAATACCTTTTCATACTGTTTTGGGATATTAGATAACGAATCCTAGCACGGACTTAGATCTCAGCGTAGCATAAAAGCCCTTATGGTCTACAAACTATAACCATCAACTAGGTGACCCTAGCCACTAAGTATACGAATAGTACTATTGCCGTGATGACCCTCTCACAGATGTCGGAGTGTATACTTATCTTTGTCCGGTTTGGCAAAACAACTTAACGAGGTCGTGGTTTGGTTATAGGTTTAGGTTGCGTGACTTTTACTTGTCGGGTTTAGCTCACCCTGCGAGAGGATTATAATCTAAATTATTCCCACCAACTTATCAGGAAGCGGTTCCTGCAACGATTATTTTTAGGAAATGTTATCCTCGACAGGTTAACTCGTGTTTCCTACGGACTACTACTTTGGAGGCGTCAACCCTGATCGGGCCGACTCGCGTCTCCTACAAACGATTATTTGGATTCGGTTTCCACTTGTTTTTATCAAATGAATTTGATAACTTATAACAAACTTGATATATAAATACTGTTTTATATAAACCTGTGAATTCACTCAACAATCATGTTGACATTTTACTATGTTTTCAGGAAATTAGCACGTGAGTATGATCTGCATGCATTTCAGGACGACCAACCCTCAACGTATTAGGATGCCAACTTCTTTTGGGACACTGCTGGATTTCAAACTAAATAAACTGGAAATCCTCTTTTGATTAATGCATTCTTATGAAATACTAATTTTCAAAACTACTATTATTGTTACGACTTCCTAAGTCGTAACCTCTTTTGTAAACTCTATTATTGGGCATCTTAATTATTATCGTTCTGTTATGACATTGAGCTCTGAAATTGTATGTATGCATGAATGTTGTTTAATCTGCTCGTCGCGAGCCCCGCCACGTCACACGCTTCCGCAAACTAATTAAATTTGATTTTGAACTTAAACCGTAGTTACGGTTTGGCGGGGTGTGACAGACTTGGTATCAGAGCCAATGGTTATAGCGAACTAGAAGTCTTTAGGTGGACTAAACCCTAGAGACCTAGACTATAGCCTTTACTAGAGTCATTCATGCATTTATATTCTTGCATACACATGTATTTATATGTCCTAATATATATATATCGTACCGAAACTATTGTTTCAGCATGGCTCGAGAGTTCCCGATATTTGTGTGCGAGTCCAACGACGAGGATCCGTCGGAGTGTGAGAGTGAGGCCAGCTCACCACAGGAGTTTCCACCGACCTACCCCCGAGTGACTTCCGACGACACTGGGTACGTCGCACCGCCGATACCACCACCTCCTGTGACCGCACCCAACACAGCACCTACTGGCGCCCCACATCAGTCAGTGGGGCCTTCACACGGACGCGTTTACGGGATGACACCGAGGATGAGGGTATCATGTACCCGAGACTTTCCCAGAGGACCCTTAGCGCTGAGAGATAAGGCGCCGGTGGTCGAGCGAGAGATACCCTGTGACGAGCCGCCACCGAAGCGACTCCGACCCGCGCATTTGGAGTACATGCCTACCACTCTGCAGCAGTGGAGATTACTCTAGGGTATACCATCTACGTACGAGGCTGGGGAGTCTTCACACGCCTTATCTTATATTCCCCTTACTGAGGAGCCCCTAGAGTTGACTATTCCCACACTGGTCGCAGTGACCCGCACTCTATTTGGATTACATTATGGTGCTCGGGATAAGATCAGGGAGCTTATGAGCGATACGTCCCGTCTGGATGGGGACATGATAACCATAGATCAGCGTCTCGACTTCGTGGATTGTCATCGAGACACGGACAGGGCAGTGGTCGACGCTACTAGAGCACGTGTGACAGCGTTGGAGAGAGAGGCGAGGACATCGAGGATTGTGTCTGGAGTTTGTGTGTTGATGACGGTGCTGGCGACCGTCATCGGGCTGTTCCAACCCCGTTTACATTAGATATTTGTATGACAGTTATGTATGTGTGTAGTAGATCTAATTAGCAACTGATGGATTATAGCGAATTCCATCACATTTTGTATAGGCTAGTGACAGATGGGTACATAGTAAACCCCATCACATTTTGTTTTAGACGGATTTACGATAGAGTATAGAAACCTCATCACATTTTGTACACGGCTGTTAACAGATGGACACATATAGAAAGTCCCATCATATTTTGTTGTAACTTTAGGAACTCGGTGGGTAATAGAAAATCCCATCACATTTTGTACAAACACTGCGGTGTAACAATCGGTTTATATAATATAAGTCTATGTTTGGTTTATATATGGTAGTGCTTACTAGTTTGTATTGATTATTATAATGCTCTTATATCTAAATGTGTGTGTTAGAACAAAAACTGACAAATAACATCTTGCGATCATATCGTGCACACTTCGAAAACGTATTTCACATCGAACATTGACTCTTTTCCATTTGATCAAACTGTTATTCATGTGAAAACGTCTTTTCACGTTTATCTCATTCATTTTTAATATCCTCATTCTTGGCATTGATTTCTGCATCTTATTCCTCGCAGAACATGCCTCCCAAACCGCGCAACGCCAGAAATGGTCGTCGAAACACCACGGAACTTAACAATGAGGAAACGGCTGAACAGATCATCGCTCGCCGTGTTGCTGAGGGCATTGCTCAGTACGAGGCCAGTCGCAACCGCGAAGATGGCAGCGGATCCGGAATCAGAAACACTACAAACGAAACGCCGGCTAATACTGCACGAGGTTGTACAATTAAGAACTTCATGGACTGCAAGCCAACTACTTTCCATGGAACTAAGGGTGCTATAGGCATCACCCACTGGATAGAGAAAATGGAGTCGGTGCTGGATATCAGCAACTGTGCACCCGACACTATGGTGAAGTATGCCACCTGCATGCTTTCTGACAAGGCATTAACCTGGTGGAATGCTCAAGTCCAATCCCTCACTCGACCTGTTGCCTATGCTCTCTCTTTGGAAGATCTGAAGACTCTATTGCTGGAAGAATTTTGTCCCCGCAACGAACTGCAGAAGCTAGAGACTGAGCTCTGGAACATCACTATGGTCAATGCTGACATTACTGGTTACACGACTAAGTTCCAGGAACTAGCTCGTCTAGTCCCTCACATGGTGACACCAGAGATTAAGCGCATTGAGCGTTACAACTACGATTTAGCACCACAAATCCGGAGTATGGTGACTGCATCTAAACCAGATACTTTCAGGAGTGCCGTAACTTTGGCACATAGTCTGACTGATGATGCTGTTAGAATGGGAACCCTGACTAAGAAGGCTGTGTCAGGAAAGGTTGAGACAGTTAATACTGAAGCTGGAAGTTCTGGAATTGTGAAAAGGAAATGGAACGGGAGTGGTAACGACCGTCAGGGTCAGCAGAACCACAAGAGGACTGGAGGAAATCAGCCGGCATTTGTCGCCACCACTACTGAGGTGAAACCGTACTTGGGTAACAAACCAAAGTGTAACCGGTGCAGTAGACACCATGAAGGTGCGTGTACTGCCAACCTAAACACTCGAGGAAACGGATGTTTCGAGTGTGGTGACACTGGTCACTACCGAAACCGATGCCCCAAACTCAACAATCTGAACCGTAACAACCAAACCAATCTGAACCGTAACAACAATCAAAACAACCAGGATCGCAACAACAACAACAACAACCAGAACAACCAAAACTGAAACAATAACCCAAACCCCAACAACCGAAACAACACTGGCAACAATCGTGGAAACAACAACAACAACCGCGCCAACAACAACCCACCAGCTCAGGGAAGAGCGTTTGTTCTTGGAGCACCGGATGCACGTCAGGACCCTAATACGGTCACTGGTACGTTCCTACTAAACAACCATTTCGCCTACGTGTTATTTGATTCAGGCGCTGATTTAAGCTTTGTATCTACCGAGTTTAAACCACTATTAGAAATTGAATCCCGTAGGCTAGATAACAAATACACCATAGAAGTAGCCGAGGGTGAACTGATCGAATCAGAAGAAGTAGTACCTGGATGTATCTTGGAGTTAGAAGGTCATCTGTTTGACATTGACTTACTGCCGATAAAGCTAGGAAGCTTCGACATCGTAGTCGGCATGGATTGGTTGTCAAAGAATCACGCTGAAATTATCTGTTTTGAAAAGATGATACGTCTACCGTTGCCGACTGGAGAAATATTGGTGATACAAGGAGAGAAACGGAAGAGTGCTTTGAAGGTAATCACTTGTCTGAAAGCCAGAAAGCATCTGCGGAAAGGGTGTCAAGCATTCCTGGCTCATGTTGTAGAGAAGAAAACCGAAGAGCGACGCTTAGACGATATACCTATTGTTCGTGACTATCCGGGAGTGTTTCCTGAGGATTTACCGGGATTACCGCCCCCGCGACAAGTCGAATTCCGTATCGATTTGGTGCCCGGAGCAGCACCAATCGCTCGCCAACCTTATCGTCTGGCTCCCTCAGAGATGCAAGAACTGTCCACACAGTTACAGGAACTTTTGGACTTAGGATTCATCCGCCCGAGCTTTTCGCCTTGGGGAGCTCCGGTCTTGTTTGTCAAGAAGAAGGATGGATCTATGAGAATGTGCATCGACTACCGAGAACTGAATAAAGTGACTATCAAGAACCGATACCCGTTACCCCGTATTGACGACCTGTTTGATCAGCTGCAAGGATCAAGCTACTATTCGAAAATCGACCTACGATCAGGATACCATCAGTTGAAAGTTCGAGAAGAGGATGTACCTAAAACCGCGTTCAGGACTCGCTACGGTCATTACGAGTTCCTAGTCATGCCGTTTGGTCTGACCAATGCACCAGCAGTATTCATGGATCTCATGAACCGAGTTTGCAAATCCTACCTTGATAAGTTTGTCATCGTGTTCATTGACGAAATCTTGATATACTCAAAAACGAAGGAAGACCACGAACAACACCTGAGACTTATCCTTGAACTTTTGGAGAAAGTAAAGCTTTACACGAAGTTCTCTAAGTGTGAATTTTGGATAAGAGAGGTTCACTTCCTTGGTCACGTGATCAACGACAAAGGAATCCATGTGGACCCGTCCAAGATTGAGGCAATCAAAAACTGGGAAGCACCGAAAACCCCAACTGAAGTACGTCAATTTCTTGGTCTAGCTGGCTATTACCGTTGATTCATCGAGAATTTTTCAAAAATAGCCCAGCCACTCACCACTTTAACGCAGAAAAACAAGAAATTTGACTGGAGTGACAAGCAAGAGAATGCTTTTCAATTGCTGAAACAGAAACTGAGCACAGCACCCATCCTGTCATTACCTGAAGGGATAGATAACTTTGTTGTGTACTGTGATGCTTCGCATCAGGGAATGGGTTGCGTTCTAATGCAAAACGACAAAGTCATTGCTTATGCATCTCGTCAACTGAAAGTACACGAGAAGAATTACACCACGCATGACTTAGAGTTGGGAGCAGTCGTCTTTGCATTGAAAATTTGGAGACACTATCTGTACGGCACAAGGTGTACCATATTCATGGATCACAAGAGTCTCCAGCATATATTCGACCAGAAGGAGCTCAATATGAGACAACGACGTTGGGTTGAATTATTGAACGATTACGACTGCGATATAAAGTTCCATCCGGGCAAGGCTAATGTAGTAGCAGACGCCCTAAGTCGTAAGGAAAGTGTTAAACCGCGCAGAGTCCGAGCTTTGGGATTGACCATCCACTCGGATCTCATTTCACAAATCTGGGATGCGCAACAGGTAGCGTTCACGCCGGAGCGTCTGAAAGACGAATCCTTGAAAGGAATGGAGAAACAACTTGAGACGAAGGACAACGGAGCGTTGTACTTTATGAACCGAATTTGGGTACCTTGCGTAGACGAATTACGTCAGCTGATATTAGACGAAGCCCATAAGTCCAAATACTCGATACACCCTGGTGCCGATAAGATGTATCAGGATGTGAAAGGTTTCTATTGGTGGCCTGGCATGAAGAAAGATATTGCCACATATGTTAGCAAATGCCTGACTTGCGCGAAGGTTAAGATTGAATACCAGAAGCCGTCTGGGATTTTGCAGCAACCTATATTGCCACAATGGAAATGGGAACACATTACCATGGACTTCATCACAAAACTACCAAAAACGAGATCTGGAGCAGATACCGTCTGGGTGATTGTCGACCGATTGACGAAATCAGCCCACTTCTTGGCCATGAAAGAGACAAGCTCAATGGATACGCTGGCAAAACTCTACCTGAAAGAGATTGTGGCCGGACACGGTGTACCGTTATCCATTATCTCTGATAGAGATAGCCGGTTCACATCGAAATTCTGGAGATCATTTCAAGAAGCCTTAGGCTCTAGACTCGATATGAGTACAGCCTATCATCCTCAAACTGACGGCCAAAGCGAGCGAACGATTCAAACGCTCGAAGACTTACTACGAGCATGTGTGATAGATTTTGGAGGCAGCTGGGATGCTCACCTCCCTCTAGCCGAGTTTTCTAACAATAACAGTTATCACACCAGTATTCAAATGGCACCTTTCGAAGCGTTGTATGGGCGCAAGTGCAGATCACCACTTTGCTGGGCAGAGTTGGGTGATAGACAACTTTCCGGACCAGAAATTGTTCAGGAAACCACCGATAAGATAACTCAGGTACTTAAACGATTGAAATCTGCAAGAGACTGACAAAAGAGTTATGCAGATAATCGCCGGAAACCTCTTGAATTTCAAGTAGGAGATCGAGTTCTACTCAAGGTTTCACCCTGGAAGGGAGTTGCCAGATTTGGCAAGCGAGGAAAACTAAACCCACGATACGTTGGACCTTTTGAAATCCTTGCTAGGATTGGTCCTGTCGCTTACAAACTTAAACTTCTGCTAGAACTTAGTAATATTCACGACACCTTTCACGTGAGTAATCTCAAGAAGTGTCTAGCCGACGAAACACTAATCATCCCTCCTGACGAAGTTTACACTGATCCGAAGCTAAATTTTGTGGAGGAACCTGTCGAAGTAATGGATTCGAAAACACAGAAACTACGTAATAGTCGAATCAAACTTGTCAAAGTTCGTTGGAACTCTAAACGAGGCCCAGAATTTACTTGGGAACGCGAGGACGAAATTCGAAAGAAATATCCTCAACTATTCGAAACCGTGACTGCGACTCACGACTCGACTTAAATCTCGGGACGAGATTTTCTTTAACTAGGGGAGGATGTGACACCTCTCAAAATTAGGTATTTATTTAGCCTAATTTGTGTGTTTATATTACGATTAATTTCCTGCAGTTAGCCTAATTATATGATATGAGTTAAGTCTAGTTGCCCGACCCGAATAAATACTTAAAGTATTTCGACAAATATAATTATTTATAATTATAAACAAAATGTACGATACAAAAATCGGGTGAATTCCGACTCATTATTAATATTTTAGTAATGCAAAGTTAAAAATAACGCGAAACTATTTTTATAGTTAATTATTCGTTCATATTAAACGTCCTGTAGAAAAATACGGGTACAACTCAAAATGCTATTTAAATAACCCAAATAATAAAAGTGCAATTTTTAGTATTCGTTATTAACTATTTAGAACATTTCGGTAAAATAAAATTTTGGAAAATAAATTGTATTTTGGCATTTTATTATACCCGTATTTAAAATACACGGGCTAAAATATACACTGAAACGGACCCGTAAAATATACGGGGCACACAGTCTTAAACTGTGTGCCCTTATCTGCTCAATGATTGAGTGTAACCCAAATAATTCAACTGGCTTAAATCTTGTTACGTGGTCAAATAATATACACAGCATCCCTATCTTCCAAAAAAATAAAAACCCACCTCCAGACTTCTTCCTCCCTTGTTCTCCATATCCCCTGCCTTCAAACTCCCATCACCACACCACCTCCATCGCCACCCATCTCCACCACCATCACTCTCACGTCACCACCCCCATCACCTGGAGCAACAGTAGCAGCCAAAGATCATCATCATTTTCCTTGATCCTCCATCTCCACTTTTTGGGTATAAATTCATAAAATTCGTTCTTGTAATTTCCAAATGTTTAATACATGTTTTGATGCTATCTTGGTGCCTAGAAATCTGTTACAATCACTCGAATACGAAATCATTAACATATAATCATGAATTTCAAGATTTTAAACAAAACCCAAAAAGCTTCAATATTACAAAATTGTTGGATTAGAACCCGAATTGGAACATGTTAATGTGTAATATTGAATAGTTAAATATGTTAGTTTGCATTAATATGAGCTACGAATACAAAGATTTGTATATACGAAGGAGACTGGATTGGATCTCGTCAAACAACGAAGAACACATAAATTATACTAAATTTCGAAGTGTATATATAACTGGTAACGCAAAGATGTAACAAATGGCTTGAGTAGCCTGCTGGTTAGCGCCTTGCATTTGATGGGGGAGGTCACAGGTTCAAGCCCTGTGACCTGTTTGATTTAATTTCTTTTTTTAAAAAAAAAAAAAAACTAGCTGCTAAGGTTTAGATATAAACTAACATTTGGTAATTAAATCAAAAACGACTAGCTTGCCAAAGTGGTTGGTGTGCTGTGCTAATTTACCAAAGGTCACAGGTTCGAGTCAAACTTGTGACCAGTTACCATTTCTTTTTTTTAAAACAAGGGCTGACAGTTGGGCTGGACTAGCCTGTTGGGCCGAACCAGTTGGGCCAAAAACCATTGGGCCGAAACCAGTTGGGCTAAATCCATTAAACTTAAATATGTATTGGACTTAAATTAATTGGATCGTGTAATACGAGTAGTGGGCCGAATGTTTAGGCCAATACCAATATTATTAAACCTTACAAAATAAACGTAACTTGTGTTAACCATTTGGATCGAGAAATTATACACAAAAACAAATATATTTAATAAACGTGCGTTATCTAAACGTTTAAATTAAACGTAAACCTTTTATATATATTTATATATATATATATATATACGTTATAACGTCGTTTTCAATTATAATTACTTATATATATATATATATATATATATAAATATATATTATAACGAAAACATTTATAATAACGTTATAATTATATATACGTATTATTTTACAACGACACGACATATTATATATATTATAACGAACGTTCGAATAAATGTTATAATTATATATACGAACTATTTTGCGATTACATATTCGATTATTATATATATGTAAAGTATTTACATTATATACACAAATAAACAAAACAATGACACAGGTTAAACTCAAACGCTTTCAGATTTCAAAACATTTAAATGTTTTCACAAATATTATACAAACAATTCGTACACATTAATAAAACAAATCCAACGCTCAACAACAAACAACTTATTAACGTAGTTTGACGTTAATCAAACGCTAATATTATTACGCGTTACCCTATAGGTTGTTGACGGGCACTCTTGGACGACTTTCTTTCAGCTAGCACTTATATCATCAGCTACCGATCACTACTGTGAGTTCACAGCCCCTCTTTTCACTGTTTTAAATGCTTTTAAAACCTGTGGTGAAAACATAGCAACTGTTTTGCTACTGATAATTGTTTATAAATGCTTATTGTTTTTTTTTACAAACTGTTTATATATGAAAATACCTTTTCATACTGTTTTGGGATATTAGATAACGAATCCTAGCACGGACTTAGATCTCAGCGTAGCATAAAAGCCCTTATGGTCTACGAACTATAACCATCAACTAGGTGACCCTAGCCACTAAGTATACGAATAGTACTATTGCCGTGACGACCCTCCCACAGATGTCGGAGTGTATACTTATCTTTGTCCGGTTTGGCAAAACAACTTAACGAGGTCGTGGTTTGGTTATAGGTTTAGGTTGCGTGACTTTTACTTGTCGGGTTTAGCTCACCCTGCGAGAGGATTATAATCTAAATTATTCCCACCAACTTATCAGGAAGCGGTTCCTGCAACGATTATTTTTAGGAAATGTTATCCTCGACAGGTTAACTCGTGTTTCCTACGGACTACTACTTCGGAGGCGTCAACCCTGATCGGGCCGACTCGCGTCTCCTACAAACGATTATTTGGATTCGGTTTCCAATTGTTTTTATCAAATGAATTTGATAACTTATAACAAACTTGATATATAAATACTGTTTTATATAAACCTGTGAATTCACTCAACAATCATGTTGACATTTTACTATGTTTTCAGGAAATTAGCACGTGAGTATGATCTGCATGCATTTCAGGATGACCAACCCTCAACGTATTAGGATGCCAACTTCTTTTGGGACACTGCTGGATTTCAAACTAAATAAACTGGAAATCCTCTTTTGATTAATGCATTCTTATGAAATACTAATTTTCAAAACTACTATTATTGTTACGACTTCCTAAGTCGTAACCTCTTTTGTAAACTCTATTATTGGGCATCTTAATTATTATCGTTCTGTTATGACATTGAGCTCTGAAATTGTATGTATGTATGAATGTTGTTTAATCTGCTCGTCGCGAGCCCCGCCACGTCACACGCTTCCGCAAACTAATTAAATTTGATTTTGAACTTAAACCGTAGTTACGGTTTGGCGGGGTGTGACAAAAAGTTATAAGCGAGGGGGATCCCACACTTAGAGATTTAAGTGGTCAGTAGGCATATCGAAGTTATATTAAAGTATGAAGAACGGGTTTAGGAGAGATACTTCCCTACGGACAGTGGGCACTGGATGTAGGACCATATTCGTGTAGGGTTGGTGTAAATAATTTGCTGGATTGTGAGGACCAGTCTCTTTTCAAAGCTCATCCAATTCCTACGAAGATAAGGTCTGCAGTGTCATACAATACCATCATAATCATCAGTTTAACAACATAATAAGTCTAATTAAAAATAAAGATAACTAAAGATAAAATAAGCTAAAAATCGTCTAGTAAATCATCCATGTCTGGATCGAATGCTGCAAGTGCGTCAGGATCTGGATCTGAAGTACGTGACAAGGCAGCAGTGTGAGCAGACACCGTGGGTGCATCAGTGGGATTCTGAGGTGGCCTAGAATAAGCAACAGCAGTGGGAGGAACAGTCTGTGGTGGGGCAGCTAGGAAGAAAGACAACGGTGTGAGAGCTGGCCTGGGACCCTGACCAAGCTGATACGGCTGGTCGGTGAGTTTCGGCAGTCCCATCGCTTCTCTGATCTCGGACTGAGAGCTACGCTGAATCGAAAGCTCACTGAGCATCGCCCAAGTCACCATCGGATCTGAAGTGGTAACTCCGAAATCAAAAAGTGGGGCAGATACAGGAGCAGCCTGAGCATGCTCATCAGTCGTTGTGGTCGTCTTCTTTCTTTTTCCTCTGCGGGTCCTCTTCTTTTGCTGTTTCTGAATAGCTTGTCCTGAGGTCTCAGCTGAAGCGTCCATCCTGAAACATAAAGATAAACAGGTAATGCTATAGTTTTAAAATGGGTATACAAATGCAAAATAATCAGATGACTTTGAGAAATGTTTGTTTAGATGTTAAAGCTTTACGAGGTCATCTGTTCATTCGCGTTTGTATACGATGAATAAAACTTATCTGATGTATATGTAGGAGTGTAGCATTATCAGATACTTGGGTTATCCTGCATCGTTAGTTTAGGGATGGTAATACTAAAGCAAAAATAACTAAGAAATGAAATAAGATAAGCAATGGGGTGCCTCCCAAGAGCGCTTGTTTAGAGAGTCTCTAGCTTGACTCCTTGTACCTACTAGTCGGCTCAAGGTGGTTCAAAGATATAGACTTCCTCACCAGTGGGGAAATCTTCGATGTAGTGCTTTAAGCGATGGCCATTGACTTTAAAATTACCGTCCGGGGCTTCTAGTTCGACTGCTCCGAAGGTAAAGACTTTTGATATAACAAATGGTCCGCTCCACCTTGATCTGAATTTGCCGGAGAATTTCTTGAAGCACGAATTGAAGAGAAGAACTTTGTCTCCGGGCTTGAACTTAGAATATTTGAGTTTTGCATCATGAGTATTCTTTGTTCGTTCTTTGAAGTGCAGAGAGCTATCATATGCTTGGTCTCTTAATTCGGCTAGTATATTCAGTTGCATTTTCCGATGTGATCCAATTGCAGAAGGGTCTAAATTACAACCTCTTAGCGCCCAGTGAGCTTTATACTCCAACTCTATCGGTAGATGACACGCTTTTCCGTAGACTAGTCTGTAGGGCGTGGTTCCTAGTGGTGATTTATATGCGGTTCTGAACGCCCACAGAGCATCGTCTAATTTTTCAGCCCATCTTTCCCTATGATTAACCACGGTTCGTTCTAAAATTCTCTTGAGCGCTCGATTCGTCACTTCGGCTTGCCCATTTGTCTGCGGGTGATAAGCCGTAGAGGTCTTATGGGTGACACCATAATATTGTAATGTCCTCATAAACTGAGCATTACAGAAGTGCGTGCCTCGATCACTGATGATCGCTTTTGGAGTACCGAAACGTGAGAAGAGCTGCTTTAAGAATTTTACTACTACTCGGGAATCATTTGTAGTAAATGCTTGGGCTTCGGCCCATCTGGAGACGTAGTCGACAGCAACCAGAATAAACTCTTTCCCATATGATTTTGGGAATGGTCCCATAAAATCCAACCCCCATATATCAAAGATCTCGCAAGCTTGGATGTTAGTAAGTGGCATTTCACTTCTCGATGAAATACTTCCAAACCTTTGGCAAGCATCACAGCGTTTCACCAAGTCGTGAGCATCTCTGAATATAGTAGGCCAGTAGAAGCCAGAGTCATATACCTTTCTTGCAGTCATATTTGCTCCGTGATGTCCTCCAGTTGGTCCGTGATGACTTTGGTGAAGAATGTTCCTTGCCTCTTTCTCGTCTGCGCATCTTCTGATAATTTGGTCCGGGCATACTTTGAATAAGTATGGATCGTCCCAATAGTAGTTCTTTACGTCTCTAAAGAATTTGCGCTTTCTAGAGGTGGGCAATCCTTTTGGCACAATTCCTCCAACCAGATAATTTGCGTAGTCTGCATACCAAGGGTTGTAAGTGAATTGAGATCCCTTTTGGTATCCTCCGATATTCATGAGTTATTCTTCAGGAAACTGGTCTTGAATCTCTCTCTCATCAAGCTTTTCCATCGATGGATTTTCCAGTCGACTAAGATGATCTGCTGCGACATTCTCGGCTCCCTTTTTATCCTTGATTTCTATGTCAAATTCTTGGAGGAGGAGAATCCATCTAAGCAGTCTTGGCTTAGCGTCTTGCTTTTTGAAGAGATACTTCAAGGCTGAGTGATCTGTACAGACAATAGTTTTGGACAATATTAAATAAGAACGAAATTTATCAAAAGCGAATACTACCGCAAGAAGCTCTTTCTCTGTCGTGGTGTAATTCTCTTGTGCATCAGTGAGTGTCTTGCTGGCGTAGTAGATTGGCTGAAACTGCTTCTCCTTCCTTTGCCCTAAGACAGCTCCAACAGCTAAGTCACTAGCATCGCACATGATTTCAAACGGAAGACTCCAATCGGGGGCGACCATGATCGGTGCATGTGTGAGCTGATCCTTTAAAATGTTGAAAGCTTTAAGACAGTCATCTGAAAAGACAAACGGAGTGTCCTTCTCAAGAAGGTGTGTCATAGGTCGAGAGATCTTATGGAAATCCTTGATAAAGCGACGGTAGAATCCGGCGTGACCTAGAAAACTGCGAATGGCTTTAACAGAAGTAGGTGGCGGAAGTTTGGCTATAGTCTCAACTTTGGCTTTGTCAACTTCGATTCCAGATTTTGATATTCGATGCCCTAAAACTATTCCTTCTTTCACCATAAAGTGGCACTTTTCCCAGTTTAAGACAAGATTTGATTCTTCGCATCGGGTTAGCATCCTTTCAAGGTTGGAAAGACAAGATGTGAAGGAATCACCGAAGACAGAGAAGTCGTCCATGAATACCTCCATACATTGTTCAATCATGTCATGGAATATTGCCACCATACACCTTTGGAATGTTGCAGGCGCATTGCATAAACCGAATGGCATGCCGCGGTAAGCAAATGTACCATATGGGCATGTGAATGTCATCTTTTCCTGGTCCTTTGGATCGAGAGGAATTTGAAAATAGCCGGAGAAACCATCGAGGAAGCAGTAATATTCATTCCCTGATAATCTTTCCAACATCTGATCAATGAACGGCAGAGGGAAGTGATCTTTCCGAGTGGCTTCATTTAATTTCCGGTAGTCGATACACACCCTCCAGCCGATGACGGTTCGTGTAGGAATCAATTCATTGTTTTCGTTAGCGATGACCGTCATTCCTCCTTTCTTTGGGACAACCTGAACTGGGCTGACCCATGGGGAATCTGAGATAGGATAGATCAGACCAGCATCCAAGAGTTTGATAACCTCTTTCTTGACCACGTCTTGAATCTTCGGGTTTACTCTCCTCAGTCTCTGTATAGAAGGTTTGAAGTCGTTTTCCATGAGTATCTTGTGCGTACAGTAGTTTGGACTGATCCCTTGTATATCAGAAATCTTCCATGCAATCGCCTTCTTGTGTGACTTCAAAACCTGGATAAGTCTTGCTTTCTCTTTTGGTGAAAGACCTTTGGCAATTATGACGGGTAGGTGTGAGGTTCCTTCGAGAAAAGCATATTCCAAGTGAGAGGGTAATTCCTTCAGCTCCAATTCTGGTGGTTCTTCGATAGAGGGTTTCATTCGAGCGATCTCGTCTCTTTGTAACTCGTCATACTCCTTTTGGAACTCTAATTCTTCTGGAGATGAGTCGGCTGTAGTGGCTGATGCTATTTCTACTAGTTCTGTCTTATTGGAAAGCACGTTCTTGGTGATTTCTGGATTTACTTTTGCACAACCTTCAGATAGCTGTGGCAAGGTACCGGAATCCATCTCCTCGAAAGATTTTAGAATTTCAGCTACAGACGGAGATGATTCGGGTATCGGAAAAAACTGATTTCTTCTTAAAAGTGGGATAGGGATGCCTTCGCCTAAAGGAACAGCAACAACAGAGTTGTTCGTGGAAGAGTAGTTAGGCGGTGCAAAAGGATTCTTGATTTCAGGTAAAGGAAATAGCAGCTCTCCGGAAGGTGCTGATTTGTCAGAGATAGCCGAGCAGAGTCCGATGTCGTCCGGGCAAAGTCTTCTTTTGGTGATGACAGTGCCGGTGAAAGGTTCGTAACTGCTGACTACTAGAATCTCCTCCAAATGCTCATCATATATTTCTTGCATGGAATCCACAAAACCAAGATCCTCTCCCATAGGGTGCTTCATCAACTTATCGATATTAAAGGTGACTTCCTCCGCTCCGACCCTCAGTTTTAAAGATTTTTCATTTACATCAATCACAGCCTTGGCAGTGTTTAGGAAAGGTCTACCAAGGATGAGGGGAACGTGGGCATCTTCCTCAATATCCATAATGATAAAGTCAACTGGGAAGATAAATTTACCAACTCGGACCATTATATCTTCAGCAATTCCTCGAGGGAGTTTAACTGATCTATCAGCTAATTGGATGGTCATTTGAGTTGGTAGCAGTTCACCTAATCCTAGTTTCTTATAGAGAGAGTAAGGTATAAGATTGACACTAGCTCCTAGGTCAGCTAAGGCGTTACTAACTTGGATATTTTGAAGAAAACAGGGAATAGTGAAACGGCCAGTATCTCCTAGTTTGGGTGGAAGGCCATGTAACATGATTGCTGAGCATTCAACATCTAGGGGTAAACTAACTATTTGTCTTAATTTTTCCTTATTTGAAATGAGTTCTTTGAAAAACTTAGCACAGCTAGGCATCTCTACTAAAGCGTCTAATAGTTTAACGTTTAAGTGTAGGCTTTTAAACATTTCTAGATATTTCCCAAATTGTGCTTCCTGCTTCTCTTTCTTAAGCCTACCAGGGAAGGGTATCCTAGTTCGTGAAATGATTTCTGGGGCTTTAGGTGATACTGGATCTGGTGCAGTGACAGGGGTGTCACTAGGCACTGGATCAGTGGTTGGTTCAGAGATAGGAAGTTGATTTGAAGAATTATCTGAGGATTTCTCATTTCTGGTTTCTTTACCTCCTCTAGTGATGACCATGATTCCTCCTTGGTTCTCAACTTTTAAAAACAGTTGTTTAAGACTGACTTCCATGTTTTTGATCAAATCTTCTGATATTTTAAGTAAAGTATCAATTTTATCTTGAAAATCTATTACTTGTTTGTTTATGTTTATTTGATCAACCATGAAATTAGTCAAAGTTTCATTATAGTGTTGTTGAGAACTTACGGTGGAATCTGACACATTAGAGGATAAAGGTTGCAGAAAATGAGTATGTGGGTTATTGGTTGGCCGCTGAATGAAAGGTTTAGAATGAAAGTTCGATTCAGGGCTTTCAGTAGTGACAAGAATTTCTTCCATACCTTTGCAAGGCTGAGGTGTAGAAGATTGAAGTTCCTTGAAGACTCTGGAGAGATTGTCCACTTGAGCTTGCAGAGCTTCAAAGGATAGGCCTGAAGTACTAGTTACTTCCTTAGCCGGTTCGCCAAACTCCCAGTCATGTTGATGCATTGCTATCGTCTCAACTAGCTCCCAGGCTTCTTCAGAAGTATGTGACATGAAATTTCCTTGAGAAGCAGTATCGAGGGTTGACTTGTGTTGAGGAGTCAGACCATTGTAGAATATGCAGATTAGGTTCGTCTTACCCATTCGATGATTCAGACATCTGTTAAGCATCTTCTTAAATCGTTCCCATGCTAGATAGAATGACTCATTGGTTTCTTGTCGGAAACTGACGATATCATCCTTGAGCTTGGTTTGTTTGCCATAAACTTAGTAGCCAACTCTTCCCAAGTATGAATCGAATTGGGTTCGAGTTCATCAAACCAGGTTCGAGCACGCGAAGATAAAGAATAGGGAAAAAGATATAGTCGGGAGACTTCTCTCGAAATCCCTGATTGCTCACAGGAATCAGAAATATTAATGAATCTAACCAAATGTGAATTTGGATCATCGAGCGGAAACCGTGAAATTGGCAGAAGGTTTTGAGTAACTTGAAAACGCTAGGCTTAATTTCGAAGTTTTCATCGGGTAGCACGATAGGTCCTCCTCTTCCCTCCAGTAGTGGTACACAGGTCGAGGCGAGAGTAATACGATTCGTCATAGCTGATGAAGTTCGGGTTTGGTAGAAAAGAGAGTTTTGGAAAGGAAAGAACAGAAAAAGAACTTTCGGATGATATTGATCTTCCGAAAGGATCGCTAAATAACTAAGACAACTAAATTCCTAAATCGGTCGTTGTAGTCCCCAGCAGCGGCGCCAAAAGCTTGATCGTGCCCAAACGGTCAATCGGGTTTGTCACCCCGTCGTCGGACCTTCCGTCTAGACGCGGATCAGGTGGTAAGTTTTTAAAATGTTTTATTTTTATGCTGGGCCTAAGTATACTAAAGCTATGGATAAGTATAGCGATAGGTATGACCTAGGGTCGTTCTTCAAACTACAACGGGCATGGGATCTAGGACTTTAGTTATCTACGGGAATTTAGCTAGGGTTTAAAAGAGGTTTTTGGTTTGGTTTGGTTTTAACTAACTATTAATTATCTAAAATTAAACTAAATAAAAGTAAAGCGGGGTGGAGGTGGCAACGAGAACTTATAGGTGAAGCGAGTGTTTACTATGATAATTACTCATGCTATTTAGGGGTAGTTAATGAGATAAAGCCTTAGTTAAGATGACATTAATATTTCCTAATGAGCCATAACTACTAGCCTATTATCTATCTAACGTAGAGTTGTCCGCAATCAGATAAATAATATGTCACATGGATAACAGTTATGGAATGTAAACTACACCGGAAGTTGTCCCAAATGTAGCAACCAATTTAACCAACAACCATCCTCGAGTCTTGTCCCCTAAATCTCAGACATTTGAGATATCCGAATCATGACATGAATTGTTGAATAAACAAAAACATGAACAGGGGTTTCCCACCGGGACAAGTTGGGATGGTCTGGTCTAACGGCCGATTAAATTGTTCATCATTATTCCATATAAATCATTTTAACTATTCTATGCATGTTAAACTGGTATATGCAATTGATAAATATTTGAAAACCTAATCATGTAACTAATCAGCATAACAGATACTAGCATGCAAACCCTAAGCAACAATCAAACAAGAACATGCAGAAAGGTAGCATAGCAGGGATCAATTTATGCAGAGTGACGGGGTACATGGTCAAGTCACAAGTGCCCCGAAAGTTCTCTCTAAGACACTTGTTAAATGGCCCGAATCTAATCTATCTCTAATCCTACGCTCCGTGTCTCCCTCCGGTAATATTTCAACCAGGAGAACACCGGCCATGTCGAGTTCAACGATCATCAGACACAGAATAATTAATGGCATACAACTAGCAATTGGCCAAGCCTAGAAGGATGTCACTAACCACAGCATAAGTTGGATAGATAAACACTTAAGATTCAATTCATAGATTCAAATATAATTCAACCGCATACAAACAGAGTAACAGCATGATTTAAGTATAACTACCCTAGCATGGTAACTATCATAGCAAACACAGATTTGTCTAGCTAAGCATGGTAATAATCCTAGCAAGTAATTCTAAACAAGCATAGCAACAGCACAACATTATTTAAAATAACAAGATAGAGATTATAATAAAACCTGACAAAGCTGTATTACAAATCGTGCGACACCGCAGTCTCGGAGCACCTCCGTTACAATTAAGCTACTAATCTACTAGCTTAACTAATCTAATTAACTAACTAACTAATTTAGAGAGAGAGTAGTGAGAGAAAGTGTAGAAGTGAGGTGTGAGATGGTATGAGGTGTGTTGAAATGATGAAATGAGGCTAGTATTTATAGAGAATGCTCAACCGTATCCGTAGACCGTATCCAAACCACAAAATGCACAACCGTATCGCAAGGGCAAATAAAAATCAGATTTTTATCGCCCAAACGCACGATACGCCGAGTTAGGGTGAATACGGGTGAACTGGACCGTATACGGCTGTGCATTGGGTGAATACGGCTGAACTGGGCCGTATACGGGTGGGCACAGGCCGTATACGGCCTGCACAGACCGTATACGGTCGGGTCCAGCCGTATACGGCCTGGACCAGCCGTATACGGCCTGGTTCAGCCGTATGCTGGCTCCTCGGTTCTTCGTTTCTTCGTTCGGGCGTAACTTCTTCGTCGTTTATCCGTTTTGAGCGTTCTTTATATCCACACGTTCGTATTTTCCTAACGAAGAGAATGATATAAGTTAGAGGTCATAATTCTTTGTGTAGCTCAAAAAGTGATAGAACGAGTGAACGAGAATGTTTGTGATCGTATTCGTTATATTTATCATGTTTTTCGACCATTTCAGATGACTTTTGAAACATTGTCTATATTTTGGCCCATGTGACGAGTTTTAATGATAAAGTATCCATTTTGATTAGTTTCGTCAAATATTGGGCCAAAAAGGTGAGATTAATGCACGCAAAAACATGACTTTTTGCGTGTTATCACCCATTATCTAATCATAACCAGCAAGAAGTTTTAAGGTGGTGGGATTATCTCAAAGCTAAGTGAGAAGATGTGTAATCGACAGTCTAACTTAGTCATAATAAATCTGTTTAGAGCAAAACATCGTAAACAGATAACAACCCTATTTACCACAATAGGCTCATAAACACATAATCTCAATGAGGACCGCCGGTTGCTGAGGAAACCTTCTCAAAGAACCCTTCAAAATCAGTGCATGGCAATAAAGTGAATAACCAATAGCTTGTTTCAATGCTCACACGACACAGGTTCCTATTAACGATATTGATGCGTCACCAACGGTCGGTAAGGATTTTACCCTTGTCGTTGCATCGGCTACTGGCGACGGGCATCAGTGGGTGTTTTAAATTTGTAATTGTGGGGCCTAAGTTTTCCCTAACAATGCTAATCCTAAGGGTGAGCAAGTGGTAGGTATGACCTAGAGTCGTTCTTCAAACCAGTTGAATTGAAACTAAGGCGTGGCAGATGAGGGCTTTCAAACTAGTGAAGGGTTTCTAAAATAGTGGGTGAGTTTTGGTTTTTATATCAACTAACTTAGGCAAGTAAATAAATAAAAGCGAAATTAAAATAAATGATAAAGCAGATAAGATAAAGATAGTGTTTGCTTAGACTTTGTTAATTAAGTTATGGGATGATATTTGAAGAAACTGTTTTGAAAGATATTAGTTAATTATCATTCATGAATACTTGTATGTAAACACTATATTCCCTACTAATTAAAATCCCATTAGCATGTCACACCGGGAGCTAGGTTATGGTAACATTACGAAGTATTTAGAATAATAAGCAAAATCATGATTATGGTTTAATAATACTTTCATATGAACGGGAACAAAATATTAAGGTACTAGACATAACCGAATCATATAACGATTCTTCGTCATCCTAACAGATTTGTATATTTAAAAAGTTCATTTATGACTTTAAACCAGCCCTTGCTTAAGACTACCAAATAAATCCCCTAATTATCCACAACGTTCCTCACTTAAAGTGGTTCCGTCGCTTCAAACCTTGGCCATGTCTTGTCCTATGTTAATCCCCCATTGTAACACCTGGTCAAAAAGACAATTTTCACGCCAAACTTAAAACTTTCATTTCACGTACTTGGTACGCATTACTTTAAATAATGTGTTATTATTTTAAATAAATGTTACTTACACGGAAAATATTACAAAATCATAGAACATAATTCGTTTTGTCTAAAACGTATTTTACGCGACGAAACCATACGAAATGTATCCGTCAAACAACCCAAAACAAAGTTATATTTTTATAACCCGAATGAAGTATTTTTACAAAATACTTTAATTGAAAATATATATGAATTTGTATGAACAAAATTATGATTTTAAAATAATTTAATTATTTTACGATCGGGCGAATAAACACGGGTATTTTGTACTGCAATTTGGGAGACAGTGTCTCCCCACCAAAACAAAAACCGGCCTATACCCACCTCCATCCCCATTTCTTTTCTCATTTTACACACCAAACACATCTATCTATCTACCTCTCTCTCTCTCTCTCTCTCTCTCTCTTGGTTTACACCACCACCACCACCGGAATCACCACCACCTCGTCGCCACCATCATAAAGAACAGCAACAGCAGCTTCACCATCATCCTCTTCGTCAAGATCTTCCCCATCCGTCATTTTTGAGCTCGAAATCGACATTTGGTAAGAACACTTGATTTCACACCTTAAAACAGTTGATTTATGTTTATTAACATGTTATTGAGTCCATACAACAAGAATGTAGCCAAGAAATCGGCTAAAAACATTTTAAAAATCGAAACCCATTTCAAAACTCACATCAGTTCGTCCTGAGAACTGAGATCCCAGATCCCAGTTCGTCTCGCAAAGCGAACTGGACCTGCGAACCGAACCGAACCTGCGAACCGAACCGAACCTGCAAACCGAATCGACTTGTGAAGTCTATTTGCGAACTGAACTGCGAGTCGAGACCTGCGAGTCAAGACTTGCGAACCGAAACCAACCTGCAAAGTGAACTGCGAAGCGAACTGAAACTCACTTCGCAGCGAACTCAAACCTCACTTCACAGTCAACTTTTCAACGTCTTGAAATTTAACTCAAATGACTTAAATTTAAATTCCAGATAGAATTTTTAATAAAGCAAGATAGTAGAAATAAAAATTTTCCAGCTCGACCCCAGCCAGGGGCTCTGCCCCTTGGACCCCGCCAGGGGTTGCCACCCCTTGGACCCCGCTACCAGGGGCGCTGCCCCTGGACCCCCGTACACAGTTTTCAAACCTGAACAACCAATGAATACTTACACAACTCGCTTAGACAAACTGATTGTCTCATACTTATATAACCTTACATATTTAGGACATTAGGAGGTTACTATTCGGACAACGCACATATCGTAGGATCGCTGACAACTCACAGGTGAGTTCATAGCCCCACTCTTTCAAACTGTTTTACTGTTTTCGGGGTGAGACGCATGCACAATTACTGTTTTCGAATTATAATGATAAACTTTTATAATTCCCACTTAGCTCTATTGCTGTATGTAGTACGGAATGTGTAATACTTAGGAATTACACCCATCACATTGTTATAGAACAATATCACTACTTAACCTAGATAGGTTACCATTGTACACCACTTGATCGTCGAAAAACAATTACCCTTACATAACTTAATTAAGTTATCACTATACGTTGGCCATATTGTCGCGGGACAATATTATCGAATATGTTAGAACTGGTTAGTCCTACCTACACTAGTCAATAACTAGACTTTATACAGGGTTAGTTTTCCTTTTAGGAAATAAGACTGCCTATATACTCCAGGATTTCTCGAATGGACTTGTACTTAAGTGAACTTTTCCAGAGACCACAACATACTTGCTAAGCTGTAGGCTAGGAGTATGCGGTAGCAACATATGTTAGTATAGTTTCTTATACTAATGTCAAATAACTAGGTGATGATTATGCATGCCTAAGTTTCCTGTGCTGCACCTTATATCTAAATAGTGTATATACATATTTAGATACAATAAACTACTTTCATGGGTTACATGACAACCTGTTAGATGCGTTGAACTAAGACCTTTATATGTACGTTTATACATATATATATTTATATACATATACTTGTACACTATCTCAAGCAACCCTGTTCGATGCCACGGATTTCAGTGGGCACAAAACGAGATCACGGTAAGTGATTCAAAATGATATCACGGTAAAGCGATACGAAATACGGGATCTGTGGGCTACCAACTGAGATTCACGCATATCAACAGACCTGCGAGCTTACACTCAAGTTCGTTGATGCAGCAACGGATCGGCGAAATTTCACTCAAGATCGTTGGCTCAGCATTCGGATAAACGCTCTATCGTAGTCTGCATGACAGCACGATTACTCGTATTCAGCAATGGATCGGCGAAATTACACTCGAGATCGTTGGCTCAGCATTCGGATAAACGCTCTATCGTAGTCTGCATGACTGCACGGTTACTCGTATTCAACAACGGATCGGCGAGCTTACACTCGAGATCGATGGCTCAGTATTGGTGTGAATACTCAAATTATAATTCTGCGGGACTACACTCATTTGTTGCTTGAAGGCAACAAATTATGCCAGGCGGCATCCTAGTATATTATTACTAGATAGGTATCAATGTTAATTGTTATCATATGACGCAGTCATACACCTACTCGATACGTACTTAGGCACGTGTTGCTTAACACTTGTAAACTTACTATCACCTAATAGGTAACTAGGCATGGAATGCCATATTCTCTAGGTACTTAGGTACATACCCCAAATACTTAGGTATGAGATACCTCGTTAGATGTTTACACATCGATATTACAACTTTATAACAATACAAAACCAGATCGTAGATTTTGAGCTACTTTTTAAAAACATTTAAGGTTTATACTTTATGTTTCAACTAACAATCCTATGAACTCACCATAGCTGACTTGTTTTACCATGTGTTCTCAGGTGCCCAGCAGGATTAGGATTACTACAAGATATGCTAGCTCGAGTCGCACATTTTCAAATAACTGGATTTCCTTGCATAACTTCTGTATTTCTACTTATGTATTGGAACACTATTGGCGAACTCGCAGACATTGTAAACTATTATTTTGGCTATGTAATAACTATATTTTCAAACGTGTCATTTAGAGGTCGTTTGCTATGTATTTTGTGCTTTGATATTTGATTTGGTAACACCCGACCCGACCGCTTCCGCAACCCGAAATTTGAGGGTGTTACACCCATGTAGCTTTGCGGTTCCATAGTTTCATACCTTTGACAAATTATATTGACACAGATGACTAACTACCTTTCAATTGGACGTCGTTAAAAAGGTGTTGTAATCACGTTTATTGGTGGAAAGTTGATTAGATTAATTTGAAGTTTAAAAGTCTATTTAGAAAGGTTAATTAAACTAGGTTTCTCATTTTATATACTAGTCCATTATATAACTACATTCGGTCGTTACTCGACTTCCATACATTTGTACTCCACCTTGAAGTATTTCCAGTACTATATCGAATAACAGTCGAATAGGGCCCGTCATATTACTTCGTAATATTGTACGATTTCGTAATATGACTACCTTCAGTTATTCCTCGACTTCCATACATTTGTACTCCACCTTGAAATGTTTCCAGTACTATATCGAGTAACAGTCAAATAAGGGCCATCATATTACTTTACGATAATTAGGACCGTTTATATTTTACTACTATGATGATCCTAAGGCAACAATCAAACAAGAACATGCGATAAGACGATCAAAGCAATACTACCGATCTTCAATATTTAATTATAAGTCATCCCATAATTAACTAACTACATCGCAAACAAACACAACAAGTACGCTGCTCTCTAATCATGGCAATTACTAAATCTAGCATAATCAATATAAACGTAATTAATTAAGATAGATAAGGATAGAGAGAACCAGGATTAAATGAGAGAGAGAATAAACTTGAATTAATTGACACAATTCTGAGTGTACACCGAAGATTATAATGCGTTCCACACTTTCCTTCTATTCCTAATTAAACTTCTAAAATAGTTTAAATACTAGTTAAAACTAATCTAGAGAAAAAATGTAGAGTGAGAAAGTTGGAGCTTATTTCTAGAGTGAGAGAAAATAATCTAGGAAGGTGTGTGTTGAAATGATCCATGGAGCCTCCTATTTATAGGAGAAAATTGGTGCAATTTAGAAACTTGGGGTATATGTTAGCAAAAGGTGGAAAAGTTGCTAGCACATGTACCCTAAAACGCGTAAAGGTCTAGCACGTGTACCCTAAAGTTGCGGAAAAGGCCTAGCACGTGCACCCTGCGAGTACGAGCAAGGATGAAAAAGTGGATGGCGGACGGGGGCATGGTGGCCGACGCCGCCACCCATGCAGCCCGCGGCGGTGGCATGGTGGCCGGCGGCGGCTGCCATGCTGCCGTCCCGGTTCGCCGTCTTTCGCTTCGTTTCTTAAATCGCGCGTATCTTCTTCGTTATACGTCTGTTTTCATCAAATCTTTTTGCGTTGGATTTGATTATAAAAAACGAAGACTTTAATGAAAATAAATCCCTGAAATGCATCTCTGATCTTTAGATGTCTTGTACAAATCGTTTGAATCTTCTGGCGTACGTAGAATCTTCATTCTTTATCCGTTTTTGTTGATTCTTCTTCTGTGAGATTCTTATTTTGAAAACGAATACCTTGGATAAGAGAAATATCAGTGATGGGTACTTTGCTTTTAAATCTTGTCTTGATGTCTTGAATCTTCAAACGTGTGTGGAATCTTCGTAAATATCAGTCATGGGTACTTTGCTTCTAAATATCAGTGATGGGTACGTTTACCCATTGTAACCAAACCTTATACAACTAAATCACACCGAGTTTTATAGATCCACTCACCGTTACCTTTGCATCCACTCAGAATTCTAATATTACTGAGTCTTTGGTAGATCTGAGAATACAACAGAATTTAAGTTAGTATTCTAGATCATAAAGCGTATATCTTAATTAAAGTACATAATATAACAATTAAGCATTACATGTACTAAACTAAATACTACACTTAAATATCGTAAGTATTTGATTTATTACAAAGTCTCCATATCACATGCTAGGTATTTAGCAATTACCATAAAAAGCATTAATCATATTAGATTACAAGTTAGTAGTCCTTTCTAATAAGTGATATAACTTACTTCATTTACATAACTTCAATTATTAAATACTGCATATAGCTAAACCATATTACTCTTATATTCTAGTTAACTAATCATTACATACTTTCCATAACATATATATAGCATACAAGATTAACAAGAGAACTGAAATTGGACTGTTAGACCTAACAATCGCGTCGCAATACAGGCAGAATTGCATCGCTAAAACCCATAAATTGTGTCGTGATTTATTCAAGATTGCGTCGCGATCTTGGTACTTTCATGTCACGTTTACTAAGGTCGCATCGTGACCATGAACTTACAGCAGACCTTCGACCTGCTCAAACTCAGACCCGATTTCAATCCCAAATCATACAATTCAGTTCTGTAACAAGTTTAATGCTTCAACTAGTATTAATACACATCAATAATATGGTTTCTAACATCATCAACCTTATACAATACTTATTCCATTTCAATCTCACATAATTATAACATATACCCTAACTAGTTAGCTCAACTTAAAAGTTTGAAGAATCAATCAAGAAACTTGATTACTAGCATCTTATAACCATACATATTAACTTGTAACTTTTAATTTCATTCATCCTATATCATTAACCCATGTATAACTAAATCAATAGCAAGTTCATAGATAAGAAATAATCATGTTTAATGGTGTTCCGACCGTCGCAAACGCGAGTGATCACAATGCCTATCGGTGGGTGTTTTAATTTTGTAAATGCAGGTGTCTAAGTATGACTTATTACTACAGAACCAAAGGCTAGTAGATGGTAAGTATGACCTAGAGTCGTTCTTAAAGAGAAACTGAATTGAAACGGAGGTGATCGAATAAATCGTTACTTTCTAGTATAGGTTTTTTTATAAAAGTGCATCGGGGGGTTTTGGTTGAGTTAACTAAATAGACTAAATAAAGCGAATAAAAGATAATAATAAATCATATGATGGAAAGTAGTATTTGTTGTGATTTAATTAGCTCATAATATGGGACGATGACTTTTCAGAGGAAACGTTTATCTAAATTGGGAATATTTACTAGGTTTGATAGCTTATGGTATAACCCGTAGATCCTTATCAGTCAGTTATCAACTGATATGTCACGAGGAACTAGGGTATCATGATTCTGATCAGACAGACAATGCTCAACTCTCCACACTCTCCTGCGAGGGAGTCAGTGGCCCTCATTATTGAACGCATTCGCTCTTGGGCGAAGGAATAGACTAGCAAGTCCATAACAAGTCTAACCGTTATGAGATCGGCATAATTCCGTGGTTTTCCAGTAGCTCTTTCCAGATGGGTTCTCATTGATGCTAGTGTAGCCTTCTGACTCGATGAGTAGGGGAAAGCTTATCCAGCTAGGGTAAAATATACTTTTTGGTATATTTGCCTCTGATTGCTGCAGAACTCGATTTCTCCCATCGGGTAGTGGGGTCTTTCTGGCTGTTGAGCTTCTCTTGTGAGTTGAGCTTGAAGGGAATTTGATAGTTCTTATATATATGCGTAGTGCGCAAGGTTCTTGCGATCCATAATTGGCAAGGTATGAATCGTATTCTCGTTCGATTTCCCTTATCAGGTGCCTTTGAGCGGTGGTGTAATCATTGGTTGATTCTCTGATAGCATCTAAAATGATGTGAACATCGTCGTTTTCATCAATCAAGTCATTCATCTCTTGGTGGGTATCTAAGAGGGGGATTTCCAATATCTTGGTTGTGGAGATAGGAGAATTTGCTGGCGCAGGGGGAATAGAGTATTCGTCGAGAGTGACATCGATACAATCATCATCATACTCGATTTCTTCTTCAGCATCTTCATCACGGGAATCTGGAAATTGGTGGAATTCTTCATCTGAGGGTGCGTTATTGAAAGGTTTGGAACTATCAACTTCAATGGTCCTGACTTCCGTGGCTGAATCTTGAAGGTTTTCTTCCACAAAGCCATTCGTTTGACTTGCCTTATACGCAACGATTCTTTGTAAGAGCTTGTCATATATTTCCGATTGGCTTAAGGATCAGAACTCTTCTTCAATTGTATCTATATCTCGGAGTCGGGTTCGGGTGAATGGTTTTGAAGGGTCGAGATAAGAGTCGAGCATGGTTTCCATTCTCTTGAGATGAGTGGATCTAAAGTATTGACCGACAGATTCATAATCAACGGATTCGTCTGATGAATTGTTATCTTCGGAGCATTGTATCCTTTTGACTTCAGCCATTTGGGGTGAATTAATTTGATCTTCATCTTCCTCCGTTTCTTCAGATCTTTAATCTTCGGTCTCTTCATCCATTTCTTCTTTTTCCTCTTCAGTTTCTTCTTCTTCCTCAGTGGGTTCTTCCTCTTCTTCTTCTTCTTCTTCAGGTTCTTCTTCTTCAGATTCCACATCTTCCTCTGTAGGTTGATACTCCTCTTCCTCTTCGGGGTCATTTTCAGTGTCAGAGATGAAGGTTGACGATCAGGTGAAACGTTGTTCTTCTTCGGGTTCTGATTCATCATTATAGGTAATTCTGCCTGTTGATATAGCATGACATTCTTCTTGTTCTGGAGTGCATTCGGGTTGATCGATCTTGTAAGTGATGGTTTCGCCATGCAAGCGTAGGACAATCGTATGGTTATACACATCAATTACTGCTCGGGCTGTATTCATGAATGGTCTTCCAAGGATAAACGGGATGTTTATGTCCTCGTGGATGTCCATTACCACGAAATCCATAGAAAAGAAGAATTTGTTAACTTGAACTAAGACATTTTCAGCTATTCCCTTTGGTATCTAACGGATTGGTTAGCTAGCAGGACAGTCATCTTAGTGGGTTTCAAATTTTTAAGTTCTAGCCTCTTAAACAGGGAGTAGGGCAGGAGGTTAATGCTAGCTCCTAGGTCGGCTAAGGCGCTTATATCTCCGGATTGGTAAATAGAACAAGGGAGTGTAAATCTACCGGTGTCTCCTAGTTTTTTGGGAAGGCTATTTTTAAGTAGGGCTGAGCTTTCAGGACTAAGAGGAATGTTGTTTACTTCGGGCAGTTTATCCTTAGTGGATAGCACTTTTCTAATGTATTTATTACGACCGGGAACTCTAGACATAGTATCGAGGAATTTTCCGTCTAACTTAAAAGATGATAATTTCTTAGGTTGGACCTTAAGTCTAGCGGGGTAAGGGATTCTAACCTCCTTGTTCATGGTCAGGGTGGTTTCCACAGCTGGTATCTTGATCTCTGGTTCTTCCTTAACTGGGTCAGCAACAGGGGGTGGAGTGGCTGCTTCCTTGGTGGTGGTAACTTGCTTTGCCTCCTCAACATGTGGGTTGTGAACCGTGTTGCTAGGTAAACTTCCTCTGGGTCTATTCTCAATACATTGTGCCAATTGTCCAATTTGAACTTCTAATTTCTTTAGTACGGCCAATTGATATTACATGAAGAGATCTGTTTGATCTTGCCTAGCGGATGTCTTTTGGATGAGTATGTGTTGGCCTTGCATGAACTGGGTGAAGGCGTCATCTGAACTTGAATCTAGGGCATTCGTCTTGTTGGGTTGTTCAGTGGTTTGGTTTGTGTCGGAAGTGGGTCCAGGAAGTGCGAGGGGTTGGTTGTAGGCAAGTTGTTGTTGTTGTGGGTAAGGTGGGTATCTAGGTACGTATCGGGGTTGGAAAGGTTGGTTGTTTCTTTGTGGGAATGGAGGTCCTCTAGGTTGGTTGTTGTTTTGGTTGAAATCGGGTAGAAAATTTTGTGGTCGAGCGGGATATTGAGCATAGTAAACGATGCCATATGTCTCATCATATTCAACTTGATATTCACCGGGTGGTTGCAAGTTGGTGCAGTTTTGACAGGCTTGCACTTGGTGTACTTGGTGCTGTTGTTTCTTAAGTTCTCCGAACTGTTTGACAAGTGTGTTCATCTTCTCCGTTAATACCTTAATTGCTTCGACTGGAATTGGATTTGATGCAGCGAGAGGTGCTGAAGATGTTGAGTGATCTTCAGAGTTCCAATCATGGTGATGCATAGTCATGTTTTCTATAAGGTTCCATCCTTCTTCGTCCATCTTCGTCATAAAGCTTCTTTGTGCGGCAGCGTCGAGGGTGGTTCAGTGGTTAGGGTCTAAACCGTTATAGAAGGTACACAATTGTGCAGATTTGTTGAGTCGGTGATTGGGGCATTTCTTCAGTGCTCCTTTGAATCGTTCCCATGCGGTGTATAATGACTCATCAAAAGCTTGGTGAAAGTTCATGATGTCATTTCGGAGTTTGGTTTGTTTAGAGGGCGGAAAGTACTTGGTTAGATACTTTGTCGCCATCACCGTCCATGAAGGGATAGAGCCGGTTTCTAAACCTTAAAACCATGTTTGCGCGTGATGTGTCAACGAATAAGGGAAGAGATACAAGCGGATTGTATCTTGGCTAACACCATTTTGTTTGTAGGAGTTTGAAAGAGATATGAACTTATCGAGGTGAGAGTTTGGATCATCACTTGGTAATCCATGGAACTGACAGAGGTTTTGCATTAGTTGGATGATGTGGTGTAAAAGATCGAATGATTGTCCTGGGGTTTCTGGGTAGAGAATTAGGCCTCCTCTTCCTTCAATAGAGGGCTTGTTGTTGTCAGCGAGAATGATGCGATCAGCCATTGCTTGTCTGAATGCGGATTACTTCTTTTCTCGTCGAATAGTGCGTATTATAAGTTCTGGATCAGGAAAGTTAAAAAGCGGTGCAGATCTAGGGGAATAGGTCATACACTAAAGGAAAACAGACAATAAAGAAAATGTTTTGTTTTGTTTTTTTATAAGGTTTTATCCTAAGGGTATACTAGAAAACAGGATTGGTTGGGCCTCTATATCGGACAGTTAGTCTCCCCGGCAGCGGCGCCAAAAACATGATGGTGTTCCGACCATCGCAAACGCGAGTGATCACAACGCCTATCGGTAGGTGTTTTAAATTTGCAAATGCAGGGGTCTAAGTATGACTTATTACTACTGAACCAAAGGCTAGTAGATGGCATGTATGACCTAGTGTCGTTCTTAAAGAGAAACTGAATTGAAACGGAGGTGATCCAATCAATCGTTACTTTCTAGGATAGGTTTTTATAAAAGTGCGTTGGGGGTTTTTGTTCAGTTAACTAAATAGACTAAATAAAGCGAATAAAAGATAATAACAAATCAGATGATGGAAAGTAGTATTTGTTGTGATTTCATTAGCTCATAATATGGGACGATGACTTTTCAGAGGAAACGTTTATCTAAATTGGGAATGTTTACTAGGTTTGATAGCTTATGGTATAACCCGTAGATCCTTATCTGTCGGTTATCAACTGATATGTTATGAGGAACTAGGGTATCATGATTCTGATCAGACAGACAATGCTCAACTCTCCACACTCTCATGCGAAGGAGACAGTGGCCCTTATTATTGAACGCATTCGCTCATGGGTGAAGGAACAGAGTAGCAAGTCCATAACAAGTCTAACCGTTCTTAACACCACAAAGACTACAAATCCGGCAAACAAATAACTTAGAAAATATTATCGGACTTATTTAATTAATTGCTATTAGTGAAACTCAAGCATGGTAAGCGAGGGGTTGGTTGTAGGCAAGTTGTCGTTGTTGTGGGTAAGGTGGGTATCTAGGTGGGTATCGGGGTTGGAAAGGTTGGTTGTTTCTTTGTGGGAATGGAGGTCCTCTAGGTTGGTTGTTGTTTTGGTTGAAACCGGGTAGAAAATTCTGTGGTCGAGCGGGATATTGAGCATAGTAAACGGTGCCATCTGTCTCATCTTATTCAACTTGATATTCACCGGGTGGTTGCAAGTTGGTGCAGTTTTGACAGGCTTGCACTTAGTGTACTTGGTGCTGTTGTTTCTTAAGTTCTCCGAACTGTTTGACAAGTGTGTTCATCTTCTCCGTTAATACCTTAATTGCTTCGACTGGAATTGGATTTGATGCAGCGAGAGGTGCTGAAGATGTTAAGTGATCTTCAGAGTTCCAATCATGGTGATGGATAGTCATGTTTTCTATAAGGTTCCATCCTTCTTCGTACATCTTCGTCATAAAGCTTCTTTGTGCGGCAGCGTCGAGGGTGGTTCGGTGGTTAGGGTCTAAACCGTTATAGAAGGTACACAATTGTGCAGATTTGTTGAGTCGGTGATTGGGGCATTTCTTCAGTGCTCCTTTGAATCGTTCCCATGCGGTGTATAATGACTCATCAAAAGCTTGGTGAAAGTTCATGATGTCATTTCGGAGTTTGGTTTGTTTAGAGGGCGGTAAGTACTTGGTTAGATACTTTGTCGCCATCACCGTCCATGAAGGGATAGAGCCGGTTTCTAAACCTTTAAACCATGTTTGCGCGTGATGTGTGAGCGAATAAGGGAAGAGATACAAGCGGATTGTATCTTGGCTAACACCATTTTGTTTGTAGGAGTTTGAAAGAGATATGAACTTATCGAGGTGAGAGTTTGGATCATCACTTGGTAATCCATGGAACTGACAGAGGTTTTGGATTAGTTGGATGATGTGGTGTAAAAGATCGAATGATTGTCCTGGGGTTTCTGGGTAGAGAATTAGGCCTCCTCTTCCTTCAATAGAGGGCTTGTTGTTGTCAGCGAGAGTGATGCGATCAGCCATTGCTTGTCTGAATGCGGATTACTTCTTTTCTCGTCGAATAGTGCGTATTATAAGTTCTGGATCAGGAAAGTTAAAAAGCGGTGCAGATCTAGGGGAACAGGTCATACACTAAAGGAAAACAGACAATAAAGAAAATGTTTTGTTTTGTTTTTTTATAAGGTTTTATCCTAAGGTATACTAGAAAACAGGATTGGTTAGGCCTCTATATCGGACAGTTAGTCTCCCCGGCAGCGGCGCCAAAAACATGATGGTGTTCCGACCATCGCAAACGCGAGTGATCACAACGCCTATCGGTAGGTGTTTTAAATTTGCAAATGCAGGGGTCTAAGTATGACTTATTACTACTGAACCAAAGGCTAGTAGATGGCATGTATGACCTAGTGTCGTTCTTAAAGAGAAACTGAATTGAAACGGAGGTGATCCAATCAATCGTTACTTTCTAGGATAGGTTTTTATAAAAGTGCGTTGGGGGGTTTTGTTCAGTTAACTAAATAGACTAAATAAAGCGAATAAAAGATAATAACAAATCAGATGATGGAAAGTAGTATTTGTTGTGATTTCATTAGCTCATAATATGGGACGATGACTTTTCAGAGGAAACGTTTATCTAAATTGGGAATGTTTACTAGGTTTGATAGCTTATGGTATAACCCGTAGATCCTTATCTGTCGGTTATCAACTGATATGTTATGAGGAACTAGGGTATCATGATTCTGATTAGACAGACAATGCTCAACTCTCCACACTCTCATGCGAGGGAGTCAGTGGCCCTTATTATTGAACGCATTCGCTCATGGGTGAAGGAACAGAGTAGCAAGTCCATAACAAGTCTAACCGTTCTTAACACCACAAAGACTACAAATCCGGCAAACAAATAACTTAGAAAATATTATCGGACTTATTTAATTAATTGCTATTAGTGAAACTCAAGCATGGTAAGCGAGGGGTTGGTTGTAGGCAAGTTGTCGTTGTTGTGGGTAAGGTGGGTATCTAGGTGGGTATCGGGGTTGGAAAGGTTGGTTGTTTCTTTGTGGGAATGGAGGTCCTCTAGGTTGGTTGTTGTTTTGGTTGAAACCGGGTAGAAAATTCTGTGGTCGAGCGGGATATTGAGCATAGTAAACGGTGCCATCTGTCTCATCTTATTCAACTTGATATTCACCGGGTGGTTGCAAGTTGGTGCAGTTTTGACAGGCTTGCACTTGGTGTACTTGGTGCTGTTGTTTCTTAAGTTCTCCGAACTGTTTGACAAGTGTGTTCATCTTCTCCGTTAATACCTTAATTGCTTCGACTGGAATTGGATTTGATGCAGCGAGAGGTGCTGAAGATGTTAAGTGATCTTCAGAGTTCCAATCATGGTGATGGATAGTCATGTTTTCTATAAGGTTCCATCCTTCTTCGTCCATCTTCGTCATAAAGCTTCTTTGTGCGGCAGCGTCGAGGGTGGTTCGGTGGTTAGGGTCTAAACCGTTATAGAAGGTACACAATTGTGCAGATTTGTTGAGTCGGTGATTGGGGCATTTCTTCAGTGCTCCTTTGAATCGTTCCCATGCGGTGTATAATGACTCATCAAAAGCTTGGTGAAAGTTCATGATGTCATTTCGGAGTTTGGTTTGTTTAGAGGGCGGTAAGTACTTGGTTAGATACTTTGTCGCCATCACCGTCCATGAAGGGATAGAGCCGGTTTCTAAACCTTCAAACCATGTTTGCGCGTGATGTGTGAGCGAATAAGGGAAGAGATACAAGCGGATTGTATCTTGGCTAACACCATTTTGTTTGTAGGAGTTTGAAAGAGATATGAACTTATAGAGGTGAGAGTTTGGATCATCACTTGGTAATCCATGGAACTGACAGAGGTTTTGGATTAGTTGGATGATGTGGTGTAAAAGATCGAATGATTGTCCTGGGGTTTCTGGGTAGAGAATTAGGCCTCCTCTTCCTTCAATAGAGGGCTTGTTGTTGTCAGCGAGAGTGATGCGATCAGCCATTGCTTGTCTGAATGCGGATTACTTCTTTTCTCGTCGAATAGTGCGTATTATAAGTTCTGGATCAGGAAAGTTAAAAAGCGGTGCAGATCTAGGGGAACAGGTCATACACTAAAGGAAAACAGACAATAAAGAAAATGTTTTGTTTTGTTTTTTATAAGGTTTTATCCTAAGGTATACTAGAAAACAGGATTGGTTGGGCCTCTATATCGGACAGTTAGTCTCCCCGGCAGCGGCGCCAAAAACATGATGGTGTTCCGACCATCGCAAACGCGAGTGATCACAACGCCTATCGGTAGGTGTTTTAAATTTGCAAATGCAGGGGTCTAAGTATGACTTATTACTACTGAACCAAAGGCTAGTAGATGGCATGTATGACCTAGTGTCGTTCTTAAAGAGAAACTGAATTGAAACGGAGGTGATCCAATCAATCGTTACTTTCTAGGATAGGTTTTTATAAAAGTGCGTTGGGGGGTTTTGTTCAGTTAACTAAATAGACTAAATAAAGCGAATAAAAGATAATAACAAATCAGATGATGGAAAGTAGTATTTGTTGTGATTTCATTAGCTCATAATATGGGACGATGACTTTTCAGAGGAAACGTTTATCTAAATTGGGAATGTTTACTAGGTTTGATAGCTTATGGTATAACCCGTAGATCCTTATCTGTCGGTTATCAACTGATATGTTATGAGGAACTAGGGTATCATGATTCTGATCAGACAGACAATGCTCAACTCTCCACACTCTCATGCGAGGGAGTCAGTGGCCCTTATTATTGAACGCATTCGCTCATGGGTGAAGGAACAGAGTAGCAAGTCCATAACAAGTCTAACCGTTCTTAACACCACAAAGACTACAAATCCGGCAAACAAATAACTTAGAAAATATTATCGGACTTATTTAATTAATTGCTATTAGTGAAACTCAAGCATGGTAAGCGAGGGATTGGTTGTAGGCAAGTTGTCGTTGTTGTGGGTAAGGTGGGTATCTAGGTGGGTATCGGGGTTGGAAAGGTTGGTTGTTTCTTTGTGGGAATGGAGGTCCTCTAGGTTGGTTGTTGTTTTGGTTGAAACCGGGTAGAAAATTCTGTGGTCGAGCGGGATATTGAGCATAGTAAACGGTGCCATCTGTCTCATCTTATTCAACTTGATATTCACCGGGTGGTTGCAAGTTGGTGCAGTTTTGACAGGCTTGCACTTGGTGTACTTGGTGCTGTTGTTTCTTAAGTTCTCCGAACTGTTTGACAAGTGTGTTCATCTTCTCCGTTAATACCTTAATTGCTTCGACTGGAATTGGATTTGATGCAGCGAGAGGTGCTGAAGATGTTAAGTGATCTTCAGAGTTCCAATCATGGTGATGGATAGTCATGTTTTCTATAAGGTTCCATCCTTCTTCGTCCATCTTCGTCATAAAGCTTCTTTGTGCGGCAGCGTCGAGGGTGGTTCGGTGGTTAGGGTCTAAACCGTTATAGAAGGTACACAATTGTGCAGATTTGTTGAGTCGGTGATTGGGGCATTTCTTCAGTGCTCCTTTGAATCGTTCCCATGCGGTGTATAATGACTCATCAAAAGCTTGGTGAAAGTTCATGATGTCATTTCGGAGTTTGGTTTGTTTAGAGGGCGGTAAGTACTTGGTTAGATACTTTGTCGCCATCACCGTCCATGAAGGGATAGAGCCGGTTTCTAAACCTTCAAAACATGTTTGCGCATGATGTGTGAGCGAATAAGGGAAGAGATACAAGCGGATTGTATCTTGGCTAACACCATTTTGTTTGTAGGAGTTTGAAAGAGATATGAACTTATCGAGGTGAGAGTTTGGATCATCACTTGGTAATCCATGGAACTGACAGAGGTTTTGGATTAGTTGGATGATGTGGTGTAAAAGATCGAATGATTGTCCTGGGGTTTCTGGGTAGAGAATTAGGCCTCCTCTTCCTTCAATAGAGGGCTTGTTGTTGTCAGCGAGAGTGATGCGATCAGCCATTGCTTGTCTGAATGCGGATTACTTCTTTTCTCATCGAATAGTGCGTATTATAAGTTCTGGATCAGGAAAGTTAAAAAGCGGTGCAGATCTAGGGGAACAGGTCATACACTAAAGGAAAACAGACAATAAAGAAAATGTTTTGTTTTGTTTTTTATAAGGTTTTATCCTAAGGTATACTAGAAAACAGGATTGGTTGGGCCTCTATATCGGACAGTTAGTCTCCCCGGCAGCGGCGCCAAAAACATGATGGTGTTCCGACCATCGCAAACGCGAGTGATCACAACGCCTATCGGTAGGTGTTTTAAATTTGCAAATGCAGGGGTCTAAGTATGACTTATTACTACTGAACCAAAGGCTAGTAGATGGCATGTATGACCTAGTGTCGTTCTTAAAGAGAAACTGAATTGAAACGGAGGTGATCCAATCAATCGTTACTTTCTAGGATAGGTTTTTATAAAAGTGCGTTGGGGGGTTTTGTTCAGTTAACTAAATAGACTAAATAAAGCGAATAAAAGATAATAACAAATCAGATGATGGAAAGTAGTATTTGTTGTGATTTCATTAGCTCATAATATGGGACGATGACTTTTCAGAGGAAACGTTTATCTAAATTGGGAATGTTTACTAGGTTTGATAGCTTATGGTATAACCCGTAGATCCTTATCTGTCGGTTATCAACTGATATGTTATGAGGAACTAGGGTATCATGATTCTGATCAGACAGACAATGCTCAACTCTCCACACTCTCATGCGAGGGAGTCAGTGGCCCTTATTATTGAACGCATTCGCTCATGGGTGAAGGAACAGAGTAGCAAGTCCATAACAAGTCTAACCGTTCTTAACACCACAAAGACTACAAATCCGGCAAACAAATAACTTAGAAAATATTATCGGACTTATTTAATTAATTGCTATTAGTGAAACTCAAGCATGGTAAGCGAGGGGTTGGTTGTAGGCAAGTTGTCGTTGTTGTGGGTAAGGTGGGTATCTAGGTGGGTATCGGGGTTGGAAAGGTTGGTTGTTTCTTTGTGGGAATGGAGGTCCTCTAGGTTGGTTGTTGTTTTGGTTGAAACCGGGTAGAAAATTCTGTGGTCGAGCGGGATATTGAGCATAGTAAACGGTGCCATCTGTCTCATCTTATTCAACTTGATATTCACCGGGTGGTTGCAAGTTGGTGCAGTTTTGACAGGCTTGCACTTGGTGTACTTGGTGCTGTTGTTTCTTAAGTTCTCCGAACTGTTTGACAAGTGTGTTCATCTTCTCCGTTAATACCTTAATTGCTTCGACTGGAATTGGATTTGATGCAGCGAGAGGTGCTGAAGATGTTAAGTGATCTTCAGAGTTCCAATCATGGTGATGGATAGTCATGTTTTCTATAAGGTTCCATCCTTCTTCGTCCATCTTCGTCATAAAGCTTCTTTGTGCGGCAGCGTCGAGGGTGGTTCGGTGGTTAGGGTCTAAACCGTTATAGAAGGTACACAATTGTGCAGATTTGTTGAGTCGGTGATTGGGGCATTTCTTCAGTGCTCCTTTGAATCGTTCCCATGCGGTGTATAATGACTCATCAAAAGCTTGGTGAAAGTTCATGATGTCATTTCGGAGTTTGGTTTGTTTAGAGGGCGGTAAGTACTTGGTTAGATACTTTGTCGCCATCACCGTCCATGAAGGGATAGAGCCGGTTTCTAAACCTTCAAAACATGTTTGCGCATGATGTGTGAGCGAATAAGGGAAGAGATACAAGCGGATTGTATCTTGGCTAACACCATTTTGTTTGTAGGAGTTTGAAAGAGATATGAACTTATCGAGGTGAGAGTTTGGATCATCACTTGGTAATCCATGGAACTGACAGAGGTTTTGGATTAGTTGGATGATGTGGTGTAAAAGATCGAATGATTGTCCTGGGGTTTCTGGGTAGAGAATTAGGCCTCCTCTTCCTTCAATAGAGGGCTTGTTGTTGTCAGCGAGAGTGATGCGATCAGCCATTGCTTGTCTGAATGCGGATTACTTCTTTTCTCATCGAATAGTGCGTATTATAAGTTCTGGATCAGGAAAGTTAAAAAGCGGTGCAGATCTAGGGGAACAGGTCATACACTAAAGGAAAACAGACAATAAAGAAAATGTTTTGTTTTGTTTTTTATAAGGTTTTATCCTAAGGTATACTAGAAAACAGGATTGGTTGGGCCTCTATATCGGACAGTTAGTCTCCCCGGCAGCGGCGCCAAAAACATGATGGTGTTCCGACCATCGCAAACGCGAGTGATCACAACGCCTATCGGTAGGTGTTTTAAATTTGCAAATGCAGGGGTCTAAGTATGACTTATTACTACTGAACCAAAGGCTAGTAGATGGCATGTATGACCTAGTGTCGTTCTTAAAGAGAAACTGAATTGAAACGGAGGTGATCCAATCAATCGTTACTTTCTAGGATAGGTTTTTATAAAAGTGCGTTGGGGGGTTTTGTTCAGTTAACTAAATAGACTAAATAAAGCGAATAAAAGATAATAACAAATCAGATGATGGAAAGTAGTATTTGTTGTGATTTCATTAGCTCATAATATGGGACGATGACTTTTCAGAGGAAACGTTTATCTAAATTGGGAATGTTTACTAGGTTTGATAGCTTATGGTATAACCCGTAGATCCTTATCTGTCGGTTATCAACTGATATGTTATGAGGAACTAGGGTATCATGATTCTGATCAGACAGACAATGCTCAACTCTCCACACTCTCATGCGAGGGAGTCAGTGGCCCTTATTATTGAACGCATTCGCTCATGGGTGAAGGAACAGAGTAGCAAGTCCATAACAAGTCTAACCGTTCTTAACACCACAAAGACTACAAATCCGGCAAACAAATAACTTAGAAAATATTATCGGACTTATTTAATTAATTGCTATTAGTGAAACTCAAGCATGGTAAGCGAGGGGTTGGTTGTAGGCAAGTTGTCGTTGTTGTGGGTAAGGTGGGTATCTAGGTGGGTATCGGGGTTGGAAAGGTTGGTTGTTTCTTTGTGGGAATGGAGGTCCTCTAGGTTGGTTGTTGTTTTGGTTGAAACCGGGTAGAAAATTCTGTGGTCGAGCGGGATATTGAGCATAGTAAACGGTGCCATCTGTCTCATCTTATTCAACTTGATATTCACCGGGTGGTTGCAAGTTGGTGCAGTTTTGACAGGCTTGCACTTGGTGTACTTGGTGCTGTTGTTTCTTAAGTTCTCCGAACTGTTTGACAAGTGTGTTCATCTTCTCCGTTAATACCTTAATTGCTTCGACTGGAATTGGATTTGATGCAGCGAGAGGTGCTGAAGATGTTAAGTGATCTTCAGAGTTCCAATCATGGTGATGGATAGTCATGTTTTCTATAAGGTTCCATCCTTCTTCGTCCATCTTCGTCATAAAGCTTCTTTGTGCGGCAGCGTCGAGGGTGGTTCGGTGGTTAGGGTCTAAACCGTTATAGAAGGTACACAATTGTGCAGATTTGTTGAGTCGGTGATTGGGGCATTTCTTCAGTGCTCCTTTGAATCGTTCCCATGCGGTGTATAATGACTCATCAAAAGCTTGGTGAAAGTTCATGATGTCATTTCGGAGTTTGGTTTGTTTAGAGGGCGGTAAGTACTTGGTTAGATACTTTGTCGCCATCACCGTCCATGAAGGGATAGAGCCGGTTTCTAAACCTTCAAACCATGTTTGCGCGTGATGTGTGAGCGAATAAGGGAAGAGATACAAGCGGATTGTATCTTGGCTAACACCATTTTGTTTGTAGGAGTTTGAAAGAGATATGAACTTATCGAGGTGAGAGTTTGGATCATCACTTGGTAATCCATGGAACTGACAGAGGTTTTGGATTAGTTGGATGATGTGGTGTAAAAGATCGAATGATTGTCCTGGGGTTTCTGGGTAGAGAATTAGGCCTCCTCTTCCTTCAATAGAGGGCTTGTTGTTGTCAGCGAGAGTGATGCGATCAGCCATTGCTTGTCTGAATGCGGATTACTTCTTTTCTCGTCGAATAGTGCGTATTATAAGTTCTGGATCAGGAAAGTTAAAAAGCGGTGCAGATCTAGGGGAACAGGTCATACACTAAAGGAAAACAGACAATAAAGAAAATGTTTTGTTTTGTTTTTTTATAAGGTTTTATCCTAAGGTATACTAGAAAACAGGATTGGTTGGGCCTCTATATCGGACAGTTAGTCTCCCCGGCAGCGGCGCCAAAAACATGATGGTGTTCCGACCATCGCAAACGCGAGTGATCACAACGCCTATCGGTAGGTGTTTTAAATTTGCAAATGCAGGGGTCTAAGTATGACTTATTACTACTGAACCAAAGGCTAGTAGATGGCATGTATGACCTAGTGTCGTTCTTAAAGAGAAACTGAATTGAAACGGAGGTGATCCAATCAATCGTTACTTTCTAGGATAGGTTTTTATAAAAGTGCGTTGGGGGGTTTTGTTTAGTTAACTAAATAGACTAAATAAAGCGAATAAAAGATAATAACAAATCAGATGATGGAAAGTAGTATTTGTTGTGATTTCATTAGCTCATAATATGGGACGATGACTTTTCAGAGGAAACGTTTATCTAAATTGGGAATGTTTACTAGGTTTGATAGCTTATGGTATAACCCGTAGATCCTTATCTGTCGGTTATCAACTGATATGTTATGAGGAACTAGGGTATCATGATTCTGATCAGACAGACAATGCTCAACTCTCCACACTCTCATGCGAGGGAGTCAGTGGCCCTTATTATTGAACGCATTCGCTCATGGGTGAAGGAACAGAGTAGCAAGTCCATAACAAGTCTAACCGTTCTTAACACCACAAAGACTACAAATCCGGCAAACAAATAACTTAGAAAATATTATCGGACTTATTTAATTAATTGCTATTAGTGAAACTCAAGCATGGTAAGCGAGGGATTGGTTGTAGGCAAGTTGTCGTTGTTGTGGGTAAGGTGGGTATCTAGGTGGGTATCGGGGTTGGAAAGGTTGGTTGTTTCTTTGTGGGAATGGAGGTCCTCTAGGTTGGTTGTTGTTTTGGTTGAAACCGGGTAGAAAATTCTGTGGTCGAGCGGGATATTGAGCATAGTAAACGGTGCCATCTGTCTCATCTTATTCAACTTGATATTCACCGGGTGGTTGCAAGTTGGTGCAGTTTTGACAGGCTTGCACTTGGTGTACTTGGTGCTGTTGTTTCTTAAGTTCTCCGAACTGTTTGACAAGTGTGTTCATCTTCTCCGTTAATACCTTAATTGCTTCGACTGGAATTGGATTTGATGCAGCGAGAGGTGCTGAAGATGTTAAGTGATCTTCAGAGTTCCAATCATGGTGATGGATAGTCATGTTTTCTATAAGGTTCCATCCTTCTTCGTCCATCTTCGTCATAAAGCTTCTTTGTGCGGCAGCGTCGAGGGTGGTTCGGTGGTTAGGGTCTAAACCGTTATAGAAGGTACACAATTGTGCAGATTTGTTGAGTCGGTGATTGGGGCATTTCTTCAGTGCTCCTTTGAATCGTTCCCATGCGGTGTATAATGACTCATCAAAAGCTTGGTGAAAGTTCATGATGTCATTTCGGAGTTTGGTTTGTTTAGAGGGCGGTAAGTACTTGGTTAGATACTTTGTCGCCATCACCGTCCATGAAGGGATAGAGCCGGTTTCTAAACCTTCAAAACATGTTTGCGCATGATGTGTGAGCGAATAAGGGAAGAGATACAAGCGGATTGTATCTTGGCTAACACCATTTTGTTTGTAGGAGTTTGAAAGAGATATGAACTTATCGAGGTGAGAGTTTGGATCATCACTTGGTAATCCATGGAACTGACAGAGGTTTTGGATTAGTTGGATGATGTGGTGTAAAAGATCGAATGATTGTCCTGGGGTTTCTGGGTAGAGAATTAGGCCTCCTCTTCCTTCAATAGAGGGCTTGTTGTTGTCAGCGAGAGTGATGCGATCAGCCATTGCTTGTCTGAATGCGGATTACTTCTTTTCTCATCGAATAGTGCGTATTATAAGTTCTGGATCAGGAAAGTTAAAAAGCGGTGCAGATCTAGGGGAACAGGTCATACACTAAAGGAAAACAGACAATAAAGAAAATGTTTTGTTTTGTTTTTTATAAGGTTTTATCCTAAGGTATACTAGAAAACAGGATTGGTTGGGCCTCTATATCGGACAGTTAGTCTCCCCGGCAGCGGCGCCAAAAACATGATGGTGTTCCGACCATCGCAAACGCGAGTGATCACAACGCCTATCGGTAGGTGTTTTAAATTTGCAAATGCAGGGGTCTAAGTATGACTTATTACTACTGAACCAAAGGCTAGTAGATGGCATGTATGACCTAGTGTCGTTCTTAAAGAGAAACTGAATTGAAACGGAGGTGATCCAATCAATCGTTACTTTCTAGGATAGGTTTTTATAAAAGTGCGTTGGGGGGTTTTGTTCAGTTAACTAAATAGACTAAATAAAGCGAATAAAAGATAATAACAAATCAGATGATGGAAAGTAGTATTTGTTGTGATTTCATTAGCTCATAATATGGGACGATGACTTTTCAGAGGAAACGTTTATCTAAATTGGGAATGTTTACTAGGTTTGATAGCTTATGGTATAACCCGTAGATCCTTATCTGTCGGTTATCAACTGATATGTTATGAGGAACTAGGGTATCATGATTCTGATCAGACAGACAATGCTCAACTCTCCACACTCTCATGCGAGGGAGTCAGTGGCCCTTATTATTGAACGCATTCGCTCATGGGTGAAGGAACAGAGTAGCAAGTCCATAACAAGTCTAACCGTTCTTAACACCACAAAGACTACAAATCCGGCAAACAAATAACTTAGAAAATATTATCGGACTTATTTAATTAATTGCTATTAGTGAAACTCAAGCATGGTAAGCGAGGGATTGGTTGTAGGCAAGTTGTCGTTGTTGTGGGTAAGGTGGGTATCTAGGTGGGTATCGGGGTTGGAAAGGTTGGTTGTTTCTTTGTGGGAATGGAGGTCCTCTAGGTTGGTTGTTGTTTTGGTTGAAACCGGGTAGAAAATTCTGTGGTCGAGCGGGATATTGAGCATAGTAAACGGTGCCATCTGTCTCATCTTATTCAACTTGATATTCACCGGGTGGTTGCAAGTTGGTGCAGTTTTGACAGGCTTGCACTTGGTGTACTTGGTGCTGTTGTTTCTTAAGTTCTCCGAACTGTTTGACAAGTGTGTTCATCTTCTCCGTTAATACCTTAATTGCTTCGACTGGAATTGGATTTGATGCAGCGAGAGGTGCTGAAGATGTTAAGTGATCTTCAGAGTTCCAATCATGGTGATGGATAGTCATGTTTTCTATAAGGTTCCATCCTTCTTCGTCCATCTTCGTCATAAAGCTTCTTTGTGCGGCAGCGTCGAGGGTGGTTCGGTGGTTAGGGTCTAAACCGTTATAGAAGGTACACAATTGTGCAGATTTGTTGAGTCGGTGATTGGGGCATTTCTTCAGTGCTCCTTTGAATCGTTCCCATGCGGTGTATAATGACTCATCAAAAGCTTGGTGAAAGTTCATGATGTCATTTCGGAGTTTGGTTTGTTTAGAGGGCGGTAAGTACTTGGTTAGATACTTTGTCGCCATCACCGTCCATGAAGGGATAGAGCCGGTTTCTAAACCTTCAAAACATGTTTGCGCATGATGTGTGAGCGAATAAGGGAAGAGATACAAGCGGATTGTATCTTGGCTAACACCATTTTGTTTGTAGGAGTTTGAAAGAGATATGAACTTATCGAGGTGAGAGTTTGGATCATCACTTGGTAATCCATGGAACTGACAGAGGTTTTGGATTAGTTGGATGATGTGGTGTAAAAGATCGAATGATTGTCCTGGGGTTTCTGGGTAGAGAATTAGGCCTCCTCTTCCTTCAATAGAGGGCTTGTTGTTGTCAGCGAGAGTGATGCGATCAGCCATTGCTTGTCTGAATGCGGATTACTTCTTTTCTCGTTGAATAGTGCGTATTATAAGTTCTGGATCAGGAAAGTTAAAAAGCGGTGCAGATCTAGGGGAACAGGTCATACACTAAAGGAAAACAGACAATAAAGAAAATGTTTTGTTTTGTTTTTTTATAAGGTTTTATCCTAAGGGTATACTAGAAAACAGGATTGGTTGAGCCTCTATATCGGACAGTTAGTCTCCCCGACAGCGGCGCCAAAAACATGATGGTGTTCCGACCATCGCAAACGCGAGTGATCACAACGCCTATCGGTAGGTGTTTTAAATTTGCAAATGCAGGGGTCTAAGTATGACTTATTACTACTGAACCAAAGGCTAGTAGATGGCATGTATGACCTAGTGTCGTTCTTAAAGAGAAACTGAATTGAAACGGAGGTGATCCAATCAATCGTTACTTTCTAGGATTGGTTTTTATAAAAGTGCGTTGGGGGTTTTTGTTCAGTTAACTAAATAGACTAAATAAAGCGAATAAAAGATAATAACAAATCAGATGATGGAAAGTAGTATTTGTTGTGATTTCATTAGCTCATAATATGGGACGATGACTTTTCAGAGGAAACGTTTATCTAAATTGGGAATGTTTACTAGGTTTGATAGCTTAAGGTATAACCCGTAGAACCTTATCTGTCGGTTATCAACTGATATGTTATGAGGAACTAGGGTATCATGATTCTGATCAGACAGACAATGCTCAACTCTCCACACTCTCATGCGAGGGATTCAGTGGCCCTTATTATTGAATGCATTCGCTCATGGGTGAAGGAACAGAGTAGCAAGTCCATAACAAGTCTAACCGTTCTTAATACCACAAAGACTACAAATCCGGCAAACAAATAACTTAGAAAATATTATCGGACTTATTTAATTAATTGCTATTAGTGAAACTCAAGCATGGTAAGCGAGGGGTTGGTTGTAGGCAAGTTGTCGTTGTTGTGGGTAAGGTGGGTATCTAGGTGGGTATCGGGGTTGGAAAGGTTGGTTGTTTCTTTGTGGGAATGGAGGTCCTCTAGGTTGGTTGTTGTTTTGGTTGAAACCGGGTAGAAAATTCTGTGGTCGAGCGGGATATTGAGCATAGTAAATGGTGCCATCTGTCTCATCTTATTCAACTTGATATTCACCGGGTGGTTGCAAGTTGGTGCAGTTTTGACAGGCTTGCACTTGGTGTACTTGGTGCTGTTGTTTCTTAAGTTCTCCGAACTGTTTGACAAGTGTGTTCATCTTCTCCGTTAATACCTTAATTGCTTCGACTGGAATTGGATTTGATGCAGCGAGAGGTGTTGAAGATGTTAAGTGATCTTCAGAGTTCCAATCATGGTGATGGATAGTCATGTTTTCTATAAGGTTCCATCCTTCTTCGTCCATCTTCGTCATAAAGCTTCTTTGTGCGGCAGCGTCGAGGGTGGTTCGGTGGTTAGGGTCTAAACCGTTATAGAAGGTACACAATTGTGCAGATTTGTTGAGTCGGTGATTGGGGCATTTCTTCAGTGCTCCTTTGAATCGTCCCCATGCGGTGTATAATGACTCATCAAAAGCTTGGTGAAAGTTCATGATGTCATTTCGGAGTTTGGTTTGTTTAGAGGGCGGAAAGTACTTGGTTAGATACTTTGTCGCCATCACCGTCCATGAAGGGATAGAGCCGGTTTCTAAACCTTCAAACCATGTTTGCGCGTGATGTGTGAGCGAATAAGGGAAGAGATACAAGCGGATTGTATCTTGGCTAACACCATTTTGTTTGTAGAAGTTTGAAAGAGATATGAACTTATCGAGGTGAGAGTTTGGATCATCACTTGGTAATCCATGGAACTGATAGAGGTTTTCGATTAGTTGGATGATGTGGTGTAAAAGATCGAATGATTGTCCTGGGGTTTCTGGGTAGAGAATTAGGCCTCCTCTTCCTTCAATAGAGGGCTTGTTGTTGTCAGCGAGAGTGATGCGATCAGCCATTGCTTGTCTGAAAGCGGATTACTTCTTCTCTCGTCGAATAGTGCGTATTATAAGTTCTGGATCAGGAAAGTTAAAAAGCGGTGCAGATCTAGGGGAACAGGTCATACACTAAAGGAAAACAGACAATAAAGAAAATGTTTTGTTTTGTTTTTTTATAAGGTTTTTTCCTAAGGGTATACTAGAAAACAGGATTGGTTGGGCCTCTATATCGGACAGTTAGTCTCCCCGGCAGCGGCGCCAAAAACATGATGGTGTTCCGACCATCGCAAACGTGAGTGATCACAACGCCTATCGGTAGGTGTTTTAAATTTGCAAATGCAGGGGTCTAAGTATGACTTATTACTACTGAACCAAAGGCTAGTAGATGGCAAGTATGACCTAGTGTCGTTCTTAAAGAGAAACTGAATTGAAACGGAGGTGATCCAATCAATCGTTACTTTCTAGGATAGGTTTTTATAAAAGTGCGTTGGGGGTTTTTGTTCAGTTAACTAAATAGACTAAATAAAGCGAATAAAAGATAATAATAAATCAGATGATGGAAAGTAGTATTTGTTGTGATTTCATTAGCTCATATTATGGGACGATGACTTTTCAGAGGAAACGTTTATCTAAATTGGGAGTGTTTACTAGGTTTGATAGCTTATGGTATAACCCGTAGATCCTTATTTGTCGGTTATCAACTGATATGTTATGAGGAACTAGGGTATCATGATTCTGATCAGACAGACAATGCTCAACTCTCCACACTCTCATGCGAGGGAGTCAGTGGCCCTTATTATTGAACGCATTCGCTCATGGGTGAAGGAACAGAGTAGCAATTCCATAACAAGTCTAACCGTTCTTAATACCACAAAGACTACAAATCCGGCAAACAAATAACTTAGAAAATATTATCGGACTTATTTAATTAATTGCTATTAGTAAAACTCAAGCATGGTAAGCGAGGGAAAGTGTTTAGGTTTCTTGCGTACCTTACTTCAGGTTTCACGGTTTAAAGAAATATATCATTTTAAATTGGATTTTAAACTTGCCATTCTTAATACAATTAACAAATCTCTAGGTTTTTGTAAATGGTTATTTAGCCTATAGCCTACCTACTTTAATCTAATATAAACTAATCTAATTAAAATGCTAGCGGCTTTTGCATAAAGTTAAACCCATACCATATCGGAAAATACCACAATAGTTCACAATGTATTTAATCGTTTACCGATGTTTCCATTGTGAATTTAATTGCTTCGCAATGTTTTCATGATAAGTACATTGTGATTGGAGGTGTACTATACTCATGGCAAATCCACGTAATCACATTGCATTTTATGACGATTGCATGACGTTACAATTAAACTGTAGTTTTGACACAGGTAATTATTGACCGAGTATTAAGGTTCGCGACTCCTCTTTACAAGGTTACAATCACGTTTGTGAATCGAAAGGCGAATATAAGTTTTATGTTTAAAATCAGAAGATAAGTCCGTTCATAAAGTTTCCATTTTTATAATATCAATCCATAATACAACTACCTTCGGTCGTTTATCGACTTCCATACATTTGTACTCCGCTTATCAGCGTTTCCAGTACTATATCAGGTAAACAGTCAAATAGGGTCCGTCATATTACATCACGATGTATTTAAGATCATCCCATAATTATTTATGCAAATTACATCACAACAAATACAATAGTAATCTACTCGCTAATCATGGCACAAACTATCTCTAGCATAATTAAAGTATACATATTTAATTAAGATAGATGAGGATAGAAATAACCGATATAAATTCGCGAGAAGGAATAAACTTGAATTAATAAGAATAACTCCAAGCTTACACCAAAGATTACAAGCACGTTCCTTGCTTTCGTTTTATTCTAACAACACTTCCTAAACTTATACTAATTTAGAAAGTAGAACTAGAGAAATGAGAAAGATATGGAAGGTGTAAGTGTGTGACAAGATGTGTGAAAGTGTATTTTGAGGTGTGTCTTCAAATGAGCCATGGAGCCTCCTATTTATAGGAGAAAATGGGTGCATTTTAGCAACTTGGGGCACATGTTAGCAAAAGGTGGGAAAGTTGATAGCACATGTACCCTAAAGCGCGTAAAGGTCTAGCACGTGTACCCTAGAGTTGCGAAAAAGGCCTAGCACATGTACTCTGCGAGTACGGGCGAGGATGAAAAAGCGAACGGGGGTCATGGGGAAGGTGGACAGCGCCGGTGGTGGTGCAGCCGGCGGCGGTGGTGTGGTGGCCGACGGCGGCTGCCCCTCCCCCGCCCCGGTTCGCCGTCTTTCGCTCCGTTTCTTAAATCGTGCGTATCTTCTTTGTTATGCGTCCGTTTGAGTTGACTCTTTTTGCATTGGATTCGTTTTTATAAAGAACGAAGACATTGATGAAAAGAAATCCCAAAAGTATTTCTCTGATCTTTGGATGTATCATTCGAATCATTTGAATCTTCCAGCGTACGTAGAATCTTCATTCTTCATTCATTTTTGTTGATTCTTCTTCTGTTAGATTCGTATTTTGAAAACAAATATCTTGGATAAGAGAAATCTCAATGATGGGCACTTTTTCCTTTAAATCTTGTCTTGATTTCTTGAATCTTCAAGCGTGTGTGGAATCTTTGTTTTTCGTCCGTTTTGCTTGATTTTTCTCGTGCAACTCTATTTTGACCTTCTCGACAAAGTTTCATTGATTTGAACATTATTTGAATTTATTTGCCAAGTATTGTTCCAGAATGAGAGAGATATCGGTAGTAAAAATGTGACTTTTTACACGATATCAATGTTACTTACAATTTGAAGGAAGAATAAGTAATGATGATGAAGATGAAACTAAAATCAAGATCATAATACAATGGTTACTTCTATTTTTCTTGTGATTTCTAAGTTTCCAAGTTTAGTTTTTAGGTTGCAAAGAAAGTGTATATCAACTTGGGAAAGTAGGGGTATTAAGGTCGGCTCCTCATAAACCGACTCAGTACCATTAAAAATTTTTTATCCCCTTATTAGCCTATTGTCTGAAACCTAAAACTATTTGCGAAAGCATCTATTGTATTTTTCTTAGAAGTCTATAAATTTAAAACAATTAATAATTTATCTGTCACAATAAGTTATTTGATCTTTTTCCTAATTTTCATAAATGAACAAAATAATATGAAAGTTTTCCTAACACAATTAAATAACAATATAAAGTCTAGGAAAAATATCAAATTACTACTAGACCCAGAAAGTAGGTGTAACATTATGCTTATAGTTTCGCCTTGGAAAGGTATTATTCATTTTCTAAAAAGGGGAAAACTAGGTCCGAGGTATATTGGAACTTTCAAAATTGTTGATAGAATTGGAAAGGTAGCTTATCAGTTGAAGTTATCCAACGAACTCAATGGTATTCATGACACGTTTCATGTGTCACAACTTCAGAAATGTTTGGTTGATGAAGCTTCTTATGTGCCTCTACCTGAAATTTAATTGAACGAAAAGTTGAGTTACGTGGAATAACTGGTTAAAATCCTCGATCGAAAAGATAAACAACTTAGTAATAAAATGGTTTCTATTATCAAAGTGCAATGGCGGCATATAAAGTGTATTGAGTTTACTTGGGAACCCGAGGATTAGATGATGGTGTACTATCCTGCGGTGCACCAAGAGTGGTTCGTGAGAACACAAATAGAATAAGTGGGGCAGAGTTGTAACACCCCAAATTTTGAGGTATTATTTCTTTAATAAATAACTAGTCGTTTTCATTTATTTTGACTATAAGTCAAATAAACTTAGAGTTTATGTTAATTAACTTAGAGTATTACTACTGATGTTGAAAGAATATTATAATGTTGTTTAAATGAAAATTTAACTAGAAATCCATATAATCAAGAGTTAATATTGATAATCCTTTTAGAGGGATTTGGATGTGTTAGTTTGCTTGAGGTCAAACTAAGTCAAACACAAAGTGGGGAAGTAGGATTGTGGTTTCTAGTTAATATCGATAATTAGCAAGTTCTACATACTTGTTGTATATTATATGTTATGTGTTTAGGTGATTAAAGGCTTGGAACATATTGTGATAAATTGTTGTAATCTTCATCTAAACACCAAAGTGAGTTTAGTGGGGTTAATTGGGTAATAGTCATGTATTCTTGATTGCTTACGAGCAAGAGGTTTACATGATCGAGTGGTACATTGTTGTTGTTTATTGTTAGTTACTGTTGATTAATTAATGATACTTGTGGATTATGTTGATTGAGCATCTTTGTAGAGGTTGCTAACTTTGTTAGCATAGAGTTGTTGTTAACTTAGTTTCTATTTCGACGTGATTTTCTACTAAGTGATATTGGCCTTGGATCCACATAGAGATTTTACCTCTATTTTGTGCTCAATACTTATTTGATTAAGATTATGTGGTTAGAGTAATTTACCTTTATTTGTTATATGTGTTGGTGAATTACTTAATTAATTGCTCTCGAGCTCACTAAGCATAATGCTTATGTTTTAAGTGTTTTATGTGTAGGTGGTAGTGAGCAAAGGGGCGGAAAGGCGATTAAGAAAGAATAGCATGGATATAGCTTGCGTTTGTGTGAGTAGGAAGCTCTTTCTCTCTTTTGATTATCGTTGCGTATGTGGCTTGTGTAATTCGCCCTTTTAAACAAGTTTTAAAATTAAACATGATGTGCCACGAAAGCTTGTACTTTTGTTAATAGTTGACTTTGAAAGTCAACGATATTTGTAGAATGTATATATTGTGGTTTGGAAGGTATATGACAAATATTAGTCTCAAATTTATGTTGTTGAAATTGAAAGTGTGAAATGGTCAAATTGTGTTTTGGTCAAATTTTTGGTAATGAAGTATGGTCAAATACTTTCATTGGTCAATTATGGGTTATAGTTGACTAGTGAATGGGTCAAAATTGTCCTTGTTGGCTAACGGGTCAAAATGTGTCCAATTGGGTTACTAAATGTACCCGCGAGCTAAATAATATAAGATAGAGGTTAGAGTTACTTTGTCGGTTCCTTTAACGTTGTTATGTGAGAGTCCCCGATTCACTATTGATTAGTGAATCTGAATCACAATAAGTAAAGTTTAATTGTAGAAAAGGGGTTGAATACAATTAAAAAAAAATCTAATTATAAAAAAGTTATTTAAAACAAGTTTTTAATCTTAAGTGATGAACATGCACAAACAAAGTACCTGAACTGTGAATCTTATATATATGTAACAATTAAGTAAGAAAGTAATAGTAGCTGAACTATGAATCTTATTGATTATAAAACTTACTAAGTGTTGATTGCATAATGGAATAGCCAAGGCTAAACCAAATCAAACACTCAAGCTAAGCTATTACAAAATGAGATGAATAATAGTTGACAAACAAGCTAACAGTTCACTCGATGCTTTCTAGTGTGCTTAGACAAACTACTCACTGAACAAACAAGTGATTAACACGTGCAACAACAAATTTGTAAGTACACCGTGCTGCTCTATATATAGTACATATATCATATAAATATCTCCTAAAAAATACGATCTGGAATGACACGTGTTGCTGCTTGATTGGCTTGATCTCATTCTAACTGACATTTTGTGGGTCCTAATTCAGTTACCGCGAATATCTCTTTTACCTTAAATCCAATCATGTGCAAACACGTCATATCATAGATATTTTAATACGCGGAACACTTGCTGATGCAATAATAGTGAGCGACTTGTACTTGTGTAGAAACTTTTATTCAAACTGTAAGTCACTGAAGATATAATATATCTCTTTAATCACTCCGAGCTAACGTGCTCTTGTAGAGTTATTTAATTAATTATTCTTTAGCAACTTTCTTTTATTAGGGTAGTGACTTTTACCTTTTAATCTTATGCAGATATAGAACTCTCACTTTTAATACCTTGAACAGCGACACACAGAGTTGAGTTTTAATCTGCTTCAACATATCAAATTCTCTGAGTAGAATGAATATCAAACAACGAGTACTAACTTCAGCAACAGAAAATTTGACTTAATCATTTTCTTCATCGAGTTTATTATTATTGAGTTGGTCAGCGACCAGTGACTCAACAATCTCCCCCTAAATGATTGTGATCAAAACTCCGTAGACAAACTTGTTGTTGTGAATGTTTATAGTCAGTGTTTAAGAATTTAAACATTCAGTTACTTGTACTTGTATGATCAATTCATTTATCTTTTTAAATTCTTTTGACATAATCTGATTTTTGCATTTTGGTTTTCTCAAAAATGATCATATATTATTAAACAGCAAATACTAAATATTACATTTTAGATTGTTTATAGTTTAGCTAACTATTACAAGAATGATCACAAATCTCTCCAAAATTCTTCATCCTTTACCAAACCTAGTTCATCAGCAAGTTCATATTTATCAGTAGAAGGAAGTTATTTGAACTGTCTGGCAAGGGCTTCATCAAGTATGGCTTTTCTTATGAGTGACTTCTTATCAAGTATGCTAGCTGATCTGATCAAGTGAATTAGATGCTCATGATCTATCTTTTAAAGCTCAACTTCTCTTTGAAATCTTAGAGCACCATTTAAGTCTCTGTAGACCAAGCCTCTTTCACCTTCAGTGACCTCAGTCCCTTCAACTCTTGGCACACCATCAGGGATAGATAAGTTTAATCGTGAAGTGTTTGGAATTCTGTAAACGATGCTGGTGCCTGACCTATACCTTGGGCTAGGTGGTTGCACTATCTCTTCACCATATATGATAGTATCTTCTGGTTTGAGAAGCTAAAGTGCAACCATCTTCTGAAAAACCTATTAATCTCATACAACACTTCTTTCTTAGTTGCACTTGCAGAGTGACTCACAACAAGTCTAATTTCGTTCCATTTTGCTCTGTGTAGTTTACATACTTGATCTAGAGAAATTGCTTAAGTCTCTAAGCGTCTACGAATCAACAACTTTGCTTGAGATTTATTCTTTAGCTTTTTTAGATTCACCATAGTGATGTCTTATCTCCCCCTTTATTTTTTGATGCATCACCTGCTGCTTTGGCTTCTTTTTCTCACTGAATTTTTGTTTTCTCGATGTCTTCAAGTAGCTTAGCCATTACAACATCAGATTCTTTTTGATCGTTCTTTATGTGCATTAATCTTTCTCTTTCCGTTGCCTCTTCACCACTGAGCTTTAACAAATACTCCCTGTCAGCATCATATTATTCTTTCAATCTTTTCTTTCTCTCTTCTTCTTCTTTTAATACTGCCTCAACTTGAATTTTCAGAATCATTTCTCGCACCTTGTCTTGTGTTACTTTCATCTTTATGGCTATTCTTTGTTCTTTTGTTTCTTTAGAATAAAGATTTTCCTATGTTAAGTCTGTGGATAACAGAAGAGATGGAGCACAAGTTTCTGGAGGTTAAGTTGTTGTTGGTAAATGAGATGAGATAGTGGTGATTGTTGTTGCTTTAATTGTTTGGCTAGCTGTTGTTGTGATTGAAAGTGTGAGTTGGTAAGTTGTTGTGAATTGGATATTGATTGTAGTCATTGGTGTTGTGACTGTTTCTTCAACAAACTCACTGGTGATGTAACTTTTTTGTTTGATGCTTGTAATTGGTTGAGGTGATTGAGTTGGTGTTATTATAGATAGTGGGGTTTCCTTAGATATGACAATGTTAATTGAGGAAAGGTCACTGGTATATCATCCTTAGTGACCTATGTGGTTTGTTTCTTTGTTTTCGAGGGAGAAGACCCTATAGAGGGAGTAGAGTCACTAACCCTTTTTCTTTTTTGCTTGCTGATGATTGAAGAGATTACATGCTGATCCTCCATTTGCTAGTCATTATCATCTTCATCATCATTCTCCTGATGATCATCATCATTATGAGCATCTCTCTCATCCATCTGAACATCATCATACTCCTTCCTGTTCATCCATTGCCAGCGAGCCAATACGTAGCTCACTGACTCCCCCCTCAATCTTAGCCCTTTCATCAGCAGCCCATTCCTTAACTTTTAAATCATACATTCTGAGCTCATCAGGGTAGAACTCAAGAAAATTAATAGTATCAAAGTCATCATCATCATCATCACTATCAGTATCCATATTTGACCAAGAAAGTTCCGCAACTGCTTCTAGCTCTGATCTCTTAGCGATTTGGCGGAGAGAAAAGGATTCCAACAAAATCTCCCTGGGATCATAATTGTTGATGAGAACATCATTGTCAGCAACCTCTCTCTTCCCCTTGTTTTCATCATAAAATGCTACTACGCACTCCTTCATTCAGTGATACAGTTTCTTATTATCAGTTCTAAGTGCAACAACCTCTGCTTTTGTTGCTTGCCGGTGAGAAGCCATTTTGTGGATATCAGAGACCAGTGGATCAGTTTTATTTTGTATATTCCAAAATAGAAGAAGCCATTTCAGTTTCCTTGGCAATGAGAGAAGCAATAACACCATTTCAGTTTCCTTGGCAGTGATGGAGGAGGTGCTTCATCGTCGGAGGTGTCCATGGGTTGAGCTTCCTCATCATGACCAGCTTGTGTTTTAGCTTATGGATCATCAGAAACAAAATGTGTAGCCTGTGTTTCACCATGTGACTGTGGTAAGACATTGACGGCTGGTGTTATCACCCGCTGATGCCACTAGCCCTTTGTTTGAAATTTCATCCTTTTGTGTGGATGATATGTAGCTGATGTGTTGACTCGATGGGAGGGTGTAGGATGCACCCGAATCACTACTGACAATAGGTTGAGCTATTGTAGCTGTCTGTAGGTTTCCCTTTGTAAAGTCACTAGACTTTCAGGAGTCTAGTGAAGTAGCTATAGTTTGGGGTTCAGCGGTACTGCCCTTAGGAACTGAACGTACAGTCTATGATTCAGCACTGGCATCCTTAGATGTCTTCTATTTGCTACGTCCCTGATCTTTTAATGTCAAAGACCCTAATTGGGATTTCTTTTTGTGAGCATTTGAGGTTTTCTAGGTCGGTGGTTTAGCCACAATGTTCACTGGGGTTGTTTTCGGTGACGTGGCTAATGGGTGGCAGCAACAGACGGTTGTACAGAAGTTACAGGCTGGGGTGCAAGTATCCCCTTGGTTTTCATAAAATCAGGGAGAGACGCGGTCGCTGGTATTGAAAAACTTTGGGAGCCAACCAAAGTAGGTTTGAACCCTTGGAATTGGATTCTTTCATACTTAGGAAACTGATCTTTAAAGATAAGTGGGATGAAGCTGCCGTATGGAACATACTTGGCCCTGGTTGGAAGAGTGTTGTGCTACACACCGGTCATTGGAATTTCTAATGGTGATACGAGACAACGGTGGGTTTTAAATTTGTAAGGTTGGGGCCTAGGGTTACTATTATGCTAATCAAAGGACAAGCAAAGGACAAGTATGGCCTACGGTTAAATTTGTATGGAACATACTTGGCCCTGGTTGGAAGAGTGTTGTGCTACACACCGGTCATTGGAATTTCTAATGGTGATACGAGACAACGGTGGGTTTTAAATTTGTAAGGTTGGGGCCTAGGGTTACTATTATGCTAATCAAAGGGGCTAGCAAAGGACAAGTATGACCTAGGATCGTTCTTCAAAGCGCGGCAAATTGAAGCTAGGGGATTTAGAAACTTTTATGTATTTAGTTAGGGAGAAAAGAGTTAGTTTTGGTTTTGGTTTTGGATTTTCTATTCTAAATTAAATTAAAATAAACTGGAAGGTGGTGGTTACTTCGGGCGTTCAGCAATTGAAGCGATTGTCTACTATGAAGTGGTTTAGGAGTTGTTTAATATGGAGAGTTCTAATGGGGATAAGTTCGTAGGTTAACGTGAGCTATCGCTGCAATCTATCTATCGGGCTAACGCGGAGGTGTCCACAATCAGGCAAATAGAATGTCATGTGGGTTGCAGCATATATTAAAGTATACACCAAAAGTTCTCTCAAATGTATACCCATATTATCAGATAGTTAATCTCGAATCCTATTCCCCAATCTCGGTCTTCAGAGATGTCCGAATCATGGCATAGTTTGTTGAATAAACAATCTTATGAACGAGGTTTACGCTCACCAGAATAGGTTGGACTGACTGGTCTAGGCGGCCGGATAATATGTCATCACTTATTCGTACGAATTATCAACATTACTCAGGTAAACAAGAATAAAGGGATGGTTTGTAATACAAATGGAAACTTAAGTAACACGTTTGTTATTCGATTCATAATATAACTACTTTCGGTCGTTCTCGAATTCCATACATTTGTACTCCGCCGTAGGCATTTCCAGTACTATATCAGAGAACAGTCGAATAGGGGTTGTCATATTACTTCACAATATTTAATGCCAATTGAATTTCACTATTATCATGATCCTAAGGCAACAATCAAACAAGAACATGCAATAAGACGATCAAAGCAACAGTTCGATATAAGTATACAAAGGTATTATTTAAGTCGAGGATATTCCGAAAGTTGTCTCAAAAATATCGTCTATGTAAATTTAATCTTAATCTACCTCTATTCCCATATTCCGTGTCTCTTGGATCTTGTTTAGGTCTAGAGAACACTGGCCATGCCGAGCTCAATGATTCAATCTAGCATAGTATAACTAAGTGACCTATATCCTATGAGTTAACTACGTTCGTGTTTGGATAAGGTTTTAGTCACAACATGAGTTGGGAAGATCAACGATAAAGATTTAATTCATACATCTATTTTTAATATAAACCATCCGCAATCTCATAACATACAACACAATTACATATTTAAAACTCTCTAAACGACTATCATAGCAAATATATGAGTTATCTAGTTAATCATGGCAATTCTAGCATGCATATTTAAATTTATATAATAAAGAACAAACATATTTAAATATGGAAGATAGATTAAAACCTGGGAAGGTATACAAATAACTCGTAGCTACAATGCGTCCCAGAGCACCTCCGTACAAATCTTCCTTAGTTAATTAATTAGCTATTCTAATTAATTAAACTATCCTAAAGGAAAAAATACTAATTTTTACAAGAAATAATATAGAATGTAGAAAGTGTATGGTGTGTGTATCCAAGGTATATATTCAAATGAACCATGAGCTCCCTATTTATAGGGGAAAATTGGTGCACTCTAGAAACTTGAGGTACATGTTAGCAAAAGGTGGGAAAATTGCTAACACATATACCCTAAAGCGCGTAAAGGTCTAGCACGTGTACCCCAAAGTCGCGAAAAAGGCCTAGCACATGTACCCTGCGAGTACGGGCGAGGACGAAAAAGTGCACGGGAGACAGGGGAGGGGTGGCCGGAGGCGGTGGTGTGGTGGCCGGCAGCAGTGGTGTGGTAGCCGGCGGCGGTTGCCCTACCACAGTCCCGTTTCGCCGCCTTTCGCTTCGTTACTTGATTCGTGCGTTTCTTCTTCGTTATGCATCCGTTTGCGTTGATTCTCTTTGCGTTGGATTCGTTATTCAAAAATGAAGATTTGGATAAAAAGAAATCTCCAAAATATGTCTCTGATCTTTGGATGTCTCGTTCGAATCATTTGAATCTTCTGGCGTACGTAGAATCTTCATTCTTCATCCGTTTTTGTTGATTCATCTTCTGTTAGATTCGTATTTTGAAAAAGAATATCTTGGATAAGAGAAATCTCATTGATGGGCATTTTTCCTTTAAATCTTGTCTTGATGTATTGAATCTTCAAACGTGTATGGAATCTTCATTTTTCGTCCGTTTTGCTTGATTTTTCTCGTGCAACTCTATTTTGACCTTCTTGACAAAGTTTCATTGATTTGAACATTATTTGAGTTTATTTGCCAATTATTGTTTTAGAATGGGAGAGATATCGGTAGTAAAAACGTGACTTTTTATGCGGTATCAAGTATCCCACACTTAGAGTTTTGCTTGTCCTCAAGCAAATTGTCAAAAAAACTTCTTTGAAAATCGAGAAGGGTGTCTTCGTATCGTGCAGAACTTTGATTCCTGTAGGCTGGGTGAAAAGATTTCAAACGGGGTTTTAACCCTTGATGCTTTCTCAAACTACCGGTTCTAACAAGCTTTCTTTACATGACTGGGGCCCTCACAGGTGGTCACTCAATTCACTCAAGTGTATCGGGTTTCCTAATTTCTAATTCACTCAGGGGCCAGTCATGTAGCTCTTTTGTTGTCATAAGCTTGGTTGAGAATTGAATATGTAATACTTAAATGAGGACGGTGCTAATTATCCCTAGACATTTGTAAGAGGGTAAAGATGAATATGGAAGAGGGGTTTTGTAGGTGGTTTAGTGGGGTTTTGATATAGCCTAAGAATTTGTCTGTGATGACTTATCTTTGACGTTTTAGTGATACCTCTTTTTGGATTTCTCTCTTTGAGAGCCTTCTTTTCATGTTTTCATTTTGAGGAATCTTCCCCTTGGCATTAAATGATCCTTGGGTCTTTTAGTTCTTTGGTTCCTCCTGGCAGCTTTGTTTTTGTTGAATCATGCTTTTCTTTGGAGTTCCCCTTCTCTCTTTTTTGGATGGTATTTTTATCCTTCGGGGGTTTCAATGTATTTCTTGCAATACTTCTTCTTGACATAACAGAAACTTAGGCTATGGCCAAGAGATGTAAAGGAAGGGTTGGTTTCTTGAAGTGAGTTTTTGAAATGAAAAGGCTAAGGCTCAACAGGTTTTCTATTTGATCTTCGATGCTGAAAGTGAGCATTGGTTGGGTTAGGCTTGAAAATAGGGGTTTTTATGAGAGGTTTTATCCTAGGAAATGTCGAGATCTTCTAATTGCACCTTCATCACGTATGATGCCCATCTTTGTAGTTTCGAAATGTATTTCTCAAGCAAGTTCTAACTTAAAAGGCATACATCGGCACACTCTTAATCGAAAAGTGAAGCATTAAAGATAAATGTTTTTATATGGCTCAAGGTTCCTCACTTGTTTTGATGGTTTAATGCCTAGTCATTCGATTGCTTGTTTTGAAACTTAGTTTGAAAAATTTTCAAAGATTTTTACCCATTATTGTCGATTTCTCAAACCTTTGGATTTTCGTTGACCGTAAATACCCTTTTTAGACTTTAAAAAATGTGAAAATTTTGTTGAAAATCTGAGTTTGCTTAAAAGATTGATCCAAATTTTATGTTGCACTTCAGTAGTAAATACTACTATTATCCTACACTTAAAAGAACATTGTCCCTAATGTTCCATTTCTAAGGTAGGTTAATCCTACACTTAGGTTTATGAATGAGGGTCAATATTTTCGAAGTTATTCTCTGTTTTATGAGTCATAATCCCACACTTTAGAGTTTTACTTAGAGTTTTAGTGTGTTAATCAAGCCAAGTAGGCTTAGAAGAGGTACTTCCTTTGCGTGCGTTGCCACTGGATTTTATGGACCAGGTTCAAGTGTGTGAAATTGATGGAAATGGACCAGGCTCATTGGAAATGATCTTGTTCCATAATTTCCACGTCAAGTTCTGCATAATAAATATCCTTCAGGAAACACAAATGTCAATACACGTTAATACTAAACGGAAATAACATAATTAATAATAACTAATCCATGTCACCATAGAGATCCTCCCAATCGGTGAAGTCATCATCCATAAAGATCGTGTTTTCCACTCCCGATGTAGGAGATGCTGACTCCATAATGGTATAGACTGGAGATGCAGTGCCATCCTCTGGGTCCTGAATCCAAGCATCTACTGCAGCGATCTCCTCCTCTAGTGGGTCCGTAATAATGGGGTGGTCCTGCGCAGTCAGGTTCCAAGGTGGGAATAGGTCCCACGGTGGAATGTGCGGAGTGGGATCAGGTCCCATCTGAAAAGGGCACACAGGTGTGGAAGGAAGGCCCAGAGCAGTGTGGATCTTAGTGATGGCAGTGTGCTGGACCTCGAGGGATCTCAGTATCGACCAAGTGATAGCAGGGTCCGCGGTAGTTACCCCATGATGAAAGGTGGGTACTCTGGAGGTGCCTGCGGTCTGCCCCTCGGATTGGTGAGATGAAGGTAACCTGGCATGGATAGAATGTAAAAGGAATGTCTCCTGAATATTCACCTCCACCAAGTCTGCCAAGGTCTCATGTAATCGAGGGGGCGGTGACTGTGATCCCCTGATGGTCCTCATGCTACTACCTGGTGATGAACTCCGGGAGTGATACATGGCACGTGAGCATCTCTGACTGGGGGCTCGTGCTCTAGCTAGCTGTGAACTCATCCTGCAAAATATAAAAGGTTAATGGTCGAAACATAATCATCAGCCTTTTATAAGGCGAGGTACTGCATACGAATGGATAAGATCAAAAATAAAAGAAAAATTAATGTGGAAAAGATAAGATAGGCTTGGGATGCCTCCCAAGAGCGCTTTGTTTATCGAGTCTCGTAGCTTGACTCAGTCATACCTACTACTCTATTAGGGTGGTTCATAGTTATAGACTTCCTCAGTTGTGGGAAAGTCTTCTACGTAGTATTTTAAACGGTGACCGTTTACTTTGAAATTCCCATATGGGGCCTCGAGTTCGATGGCACCATAAGGAAATACCTTAGAGATTGTGAATGTACCGCTCCACTATGTTTTGAATTTACCAGAAAACTTCTTAAATCTTGAGTTAAAGAGTAGAACTTTATCACCTGGATTGAAGCGTGTAGGGTGAAGCTTTGAATTGTGAAGCAACTTGGTTCTTTCTTTGAATTTGTAGGAGCTTTATTAAGCTTGATCTCTTAACTCTTTTAGCTCGTTCAGTTGTATTTTCTGGTGCATTCCCGTTATCGTCGTATCTAAGCTGCAGTTTTTCAGTGCCCAGTATGCTTTGTATTCGAGTTCAATCGGAAGATGACATGCTTTTCCATAAACGAGCCTATAGGGGGTTGTTCCTAATGGTGTTTTATAAGCTGTTCGGAATGCCCATAAAGCATCGTCTAGCTTATCTACCCATCTCTCCTTGTGCTGACCAACTGTTCGTTCCAAGATCCTTTTTAGTGCCCGATTTGTAATTTCTGCTTGCCCATTTGTCTGTGGGTGGTAGGCCGCAGACGTCTTGTGGGTAACACCATATTATTGCAATAGTTTCATAAACTGCGTATTGCAAAAGTGCGTGCCTCGATCACTGATGATCGCCCGAGGGGTTCCAAACCAGCAGAATAGCTGTTTTAAGAACTTGGTTACGACCCTTGAGTCATTTGTTGGAAAGGCTTGAGCTTCGGCCCATCTGGATACGTAGTCGACAGCTACTAGAATGTATTCTTTTCTGTACGATTTTGGAAATGGTCCCATGAAATCTAATCCCCATATGTCAAATATTTCACATGCTTGGATATTCGTTAACGGCATTTTGTTACGTGTTGTGATATTTCCAAACCTTTTGCAAATATCGCAGCGTTTCACCAAGTCTTGTGCATCTCTGAAGATAGTAGGCCAATAGAATCCTGAGTCGTAAACCTTCTTTATTGTCAAATTGGCTGCGTGATGTCCTGTGGTAGGTCCGTGATGGCTTTGGTGGAGTATATGTTCGGCTTCTTTCCCATCAACACATCTTCTCACAATTTGGTCGGGACAGACTTTGAACAAATATGGATCATCCCAAAAATAATGTTTGACATAGCGGAAGAACTTTTGTCTTCGCGATGATATCATCCCCTTTCTTGTGATCCCTCAAACTACGAAATTGGCAATGTCTGCAAACCAAGGAGCATCAATGAATTGCGAACCTTGCATTTGTTCTCTTAAACTCATTAGCTGCTCCTCTGGGAATCGATCTTTAATATCTCTTTCTGCAAGTTATTCCATTGATGGGTTTTCTAGTCGACTTAAATGATTTGCGGTGACATTTTCTGCTCCTTTCTTATCTTTTATTTCGATGTCGAATTCTTGTAAGAGTAGAATCCATCGTAACAGTCTGGGCTTTGCGTCTTTCTTTTTGAAGAGGTATTTTAGAGATGAGTGATCCGTGTATACTATCATTTTGGACAGTATCAGGTAGGATCTGAATTTGTGAAAGGCGAACACTACGACTAGTAGCTCCTTCTCGGTGGTTGTGTAGTTCTCTTGAGCGTCTGTGATTGTTTTGCTGGCGTAGTAGATTGGTCGAAAGTGATTGTCCTTCCTTTGCCCTAGAACAACTCTAACTACGAAATCACTAGCGTCGCACATGATTTCAAATGGTAGACTCCAATCTGGAGCGACCATGATTGGTGCATTAGTTAGCTCCTTTTTCAGGTAATTGAAAGCTTTTATGCAGTTCTTATCAAATATGAACTTGATGTCTTTTCCTAGCAGGTGGGTGATGGGTCGCGATATCTTGGAGAAATCCTTGATAAAACGGCGGTAGAACCCAGCGTTTCCTAGAAAGCTTTGAATGGCCTTAGCGTTGGTTGGTGGTGGTAGTTTGGCAATGGTTTCGACTTTTGCTTTGTCTACTTCGATTCCTGACCTTGATATTCGTTGTCCTAAAACTATACCTTCCTTCACCATAAAGTGACATTTCTCCCAATTCAAGACGAGATTTGATTCTTCACACTTGGCAAGCATTCTATCAAGGTTGGATAGACATTATGCAAAAGAGTCTCCGAAGACCGAAAAATCATCCATAAAGACCTCCATGCATTGTTCAATCATGTTGAAAGTTCCCTTGGACGTGGATCTAGATGACTATTGACTACAATTGAAAGGCGGAATCAATCAATTGCATGTATGGCTAACAAACACAAACCGAACAAAAGTATTTCAACAATGAAACCGTATATATCAGCTTGTATAACTGCTTGGGAATGATTACAAAGTTGCTTAGTCGACAAATGGTGCTAGGGTTTCGTCAACCCTAGCCGGAAACCCGTAGGTTTGTATTTATACTAAAAGTCAGCCGACATGCGTCACTTGTAGAAGTGTCGCATGTGGCCGCCTTCATGCGTCACTTACCTAAGTGTCGCTATGCGTCACTTAACCAAGTGTCGCAATGCGTCACTCAGGCAAGTGTCGCCTAAACCAAAACACGAGTGTCGCACTATACAAAAGCTATATTTCTATTAAGTAACTGACGACACTTATTACAACTCGATAGACCAACTGACAGACACTCAAAGATGCATCAACACATGTCGTGAAAAATTGCAACCATGCATCTCTAAAACGTTGCAGGTGCATTGCATAATCCAAACGGCATTCGTCGGTATGCAAATGTTCCGTATGGGCATGTGAACTTTGTCTTTTCCTGGTCCTTCGGATCGAGTGGGATTTGGAAGTACCCGGAGAAACCGTCAAGGAAACAATGGAATTCGTTCCCTGATAGCCTTTAGAGCATTTGGTCAATAAATGGAAGCGGGAAGTGACCCTTACGAGTCGCTTCGTTTAACTTCCGGTAATCGATGCAAACTCTCCAACCGGTAACTGTCCGTGTTGGTATAAGTTCATTTTCTTCGTTTGTAATGACCGTCATTCCTCCCTTCTTTGGGACGACTTGAACAGCGCTAACCCAAGGTGAGTCGGATATTGGGTAAATCAATATAGCATCCAAGAGTTTAATAACCTCTTGCTTAACCACGTTCTGAATCTTAGGATTTACCCTCCTCCGCCTTTGTACGGATGGTTTGAAATCATTTTCTATGAGTATCTTGTGTGTGCAATAGTTGGGACTGATTCCTTGTATATCAGAAATTTTCCATGTGATTGCCTTCTTGTGCGATTTCAGAACTTCGATGAGTTGAGCTTTCTCCTCAGGTTTTAACTCCTTTGATATTATTACCGGTTGTGATGTTCCGTGGAGGTAAGCGTACTCAAGGTGGGGTGGTAATTCTTTTAATCTGAGGTTTGGCGGTTCTTCCATACACAACTTCATTCTAGCTATCTCATCTCTATTCAGTTTCTCATATTCAGCTTGGAATGGCATATCGTCTATCTCGGGTTCTGATGTGGAGATTTATGCTATTTCAACCCATTCGATTTTATTTGAGAATTCTTCCATCTTTAGCTCGTATTTATTGACTGATGACGAGGAAACTTCATCATTTCTGGTGAGGATGATCTCTCTGTCATCGGTGAAATGGAATTCTTGAAATTGAGCGGATGAGGATTGGTTTATGGTGATTTTGGGGTTTGGAAATGGTAGTGGTTCGGGTTGGTTGGTTAATTGAGGCTCAATTGGCGGTGGTACAACACTCATTCCCTTGAACGAATCTAGGATTTCTTCAATTGAAGGAAATGGGTTTGGTCCGTTGAATATGGGTTTATCTCTTTTTAGCCAAGGTATCGGTGTACCACATCCTAATGGAACAGCGATTGTTTTGCCATCGATGTGAGGAGATTTCTTTCCAAACAGGGGAAATAGTAGTTCATCGGATGTTGTTGGCGAAGTGATTGCGGATTGTAGCCCAGGGTCCTCGTTATATAACTTTCGAACGGTGATTATGGTGTTGGGTAGCGGATCCTGGCTAGATAGTGCTAGTACTTTGTGGAGATGTTCATCAAAAATATCCTGCATGGTATCACACAAACCAAGGTCCTCTTCCAGAGGTTGCTTCATTAATCGATCGATATTAAAGGTAACCTCCTCTTTCCCAACTCTTAGTTTTAACGATTTTTCATTAACGTCAATTACGGCTTTGGTAGTATTTAGGAATGGTCTGCCTAGGATGAGCGGGATATGGGTGTCTTCCTCTATGTCCATGACAATAAAGTCTACTGGAAAAATGAACTAATTGACTTTGACCATGACATCTTCAGCAATTACTCGAGGGAGCTTAACTGATCTGTCAGCTAATTGTATGGTCATACGAGTGGGCAGTAGGTCATCTAGTCCTAATTTCTTATAGAGGGAATAAGGCATAAGATTAACACTAGCACCTAGGTCTGCTAAGGCGTTACTAATGTGAACTCCTTGGAGAAAACAGGGTATAGTAAAGCGTCGAGTATCGTCTAATTTAGGTGGGAGACCATGTTGAACAACTAAAGAACATTCAACATTCAAGGGTAAACTAACTATTTGCCTAAGTTTTTCTTTGTTTTAAAGGAGTTCTTTAAAGAATTTGGCACAAGAGGGCATTTCTACTAAAGCATCTAATAATCTAACGTTTAAGTGTAGGGTTTTAAATATATTCTGATATTTACCGAATTGGGCTTCTTGCTTTTCCTTCTTTAGTCTACCAGGATAAGGTATTCTCGTGTGAGGTACATTGTCTGGAGTTTTGGATGGGTCAAATGTTGTGACATGGATGTCAATTGACACATTTTCACTAGGTGTAGGTGTGGGCAAAGAAGTGTTTTCGGGGGTGTTATCGGGTGGTGGTGGATCAACTTTGCTTACTTTTCCTCCTCTAATTACAATTAACACATCATCACTTAGTGGATGGGGGGTGTCATTAGTGATTGCCCACGTACTTTACTCAATAAAACTTAAGTTTTTCAAAATAGATTCCATGTTAGAGATTAATTTTTCTGAAATTTTTATCATGACGTCAATGTTATCTTGAAATCCGATTACTCTTTTGTTTATAAAATCTGATAAAGATTGTTTTGAGGAAGGTAGGTTGTATGTAGGTGAGGAAACGGCCAAAAGTGGGGATAGTTGAGTCAAAATGGGGTGTTGACATGATTGGTTGAAAAGTGGTTAAACTAAATGTAAACTAATTCTAAAGGTAAAGAGGTAACTTTTGATCGATGTTGATCTTTCAAAAGAATCGCTAAACACTAAAGTTGCTAAACTCCTAAAATTGGTTGCTGACGATCCCCGGCAACGGCACCAAAAACTTGTTGTGCTGCACACCGGTCGTTGGAATTTCTAATGGTGATACGAGACAATAGTGGGTTTCAAATTTGTAAGGCTGGGATCTAGGGTTACTATTATGCTAATCAAAGGGGCTAGCAAAGGACAAGTATGACCTAGGATCGTTCTTCAAAGCGCGGCAAATTGAAGCTAAGGGATTTAGAAACTTTTATGTACTTTGCTGAGGAGAAAAGAGTTGGTTTTGGTTATGGTTTTGGATTTTCTATTCTAAATTAAATTAAAATAAACTGAAAGGTGGAGGTTACTTCGTGCGTTCTGCAATGGAAGCGATTGTCTACTATGAAGTGGTTTAGGAGTTGTTTAATATGGAGAGTTCTAATGGGGATAAGTTTGTAGGTTAACGTGAGCTATCGTTGCAATCCTTCTATCGGGCTAACGTGGAGGTGTCCACAATCAGGAAAATTGAATGTCACGTGGGTTGCAACATATATTAAAGCATACACCGAAAGTTCTCTCAAATGTATACCAATATTATCTGTGACAGTTAATCTTGAATCCTATTCCCCAATATCGGTCGTCAAAGATGTCCGAATCATGGCATAGTTTGTTGAATAAACAATCTTATGAACAAGGTTTAACCTCACCGGAATAGGTTGGACTAACTGGTCTAGGCAGCCGGATAATATGTCATCACTTATTCGTACGAATTATCAACATTACTCAGATTTGCAAGAATACAGGGATGGTTTGTACTACAAATGGAAACTTAAGTAATACGTTTGTTATTCGATTCATAATATAACTACATTCGGTCGTTCTAGACTTCCATACATTTGTACTCCGCCGTAAGCGTTTCCAATACTATATCAGAGAACAGTCGAATAGGGGCCATCATATTACTTCACGATATTTAATTCCAATTGAATTTCACTATTATGATGATCCTAAGGCAATAATGAAACAAGAACATGCAATAAGACGATCAAAGCAACAGTTTGATATAAGCATACAAAGGTATTATTTAAGTCGAGGATATTCCGAAAGTTGTCTCAAAAATATCGTCTATGTGAATTTAATCTTAATCTACCTCTATTCCCATATTCCGTGTCTCTTGGATCCAATTTTGGTCTAGAGAACACCGGCCATGCCGAGCTTAATGATTCAATCTAGCATAGTATAACTAAGTGACCTATATCCTATGAGTTAGCTACGTTCATTGTTAGATAAGGTTTTAGTCACAACATGAGTTGGGAAGATAAACGATAAAGATTTAATTCATACATCTATTTATAATATAAACCATCCGCAATCTCATAACATACAACACAATTACATATTTAAAACTCTCTAAACGACTATCATAGCAGACAATTGAGTTATCTAGTTAATCATGGCAATTTTAGCTTGCATATTTAAATCTATAAAATAAAGAACAAACATATTTATATATGGAAGATAGATTAAAACCTGGGAAGGTATACAAATAACTCGTAGCTACAATGCGTCCCGGAGCACCTCCGTACAAATCTTCCTTAGTTAACTATTTAGCTATTCTAATTAATTAAACTAACCTAAAGGAAGAAATACTAATTTTTACAAGAAAGATATAGAATGTAGAAAGTGTATGGTGTGTGTATCCAAGGTATATATTCAAATGAACCATGAGCTCCCTATTTATAGGGGAAAATTGGTGCACTCTTGCAACTTGGGGAACATGTTAGCAAAAGGTGGGAAAGTTGCTAGCACATGTACCCTAAAGCGCGTAAAGGTCTAGCACGTGTACCCCAAAGTCACGAAAAAGGCCTAGCACATGTACCCTGCGAGTACGGGAGAGGATGAAAAAGTGCAGGGGAGATAGGGGAGTGGTGTCCGGCGGCGGTGGTGTGGTGGCCGGCGGCGGCTGCCCTACCACTATCCCGGTTCGCCACCTTTCGCTTCGTTACTTGATTCGTGCGTATCTTCTTCGTTATGCGTCCGTTTGCATTGATTCTTTTTGCGTTGGATTCATTTTTCAAAAACGAAGATTTTGATGAAAAGAAATCTCAAAAATATGTCTCTGATCTTTGAATGTCTCGTTCGAATCATTTGAATCTTCCGGCGTACGTAGAATCTTCATTCTTCATCCGTTTTTGTTGATTCTTCGTTTGTTAAATTCGTATTTTGAAAACGAATATCTTGGATAAGAGAAATCTCAGTGATGGACACTTTTTCCTTTAAATCTTGTCTTGATGTCTTGAATCTTCAAACGTGTGTGGAATCTTCGTTTTTCGTCCGTTTTGCTTGATTTGTCTCGTGCAACTCTATTTTGACCTTCTTGACAAAGTTTTATTGATTTGAACATTATTTGAGTTTATTTTCTAAGTATTGATCCTGAATGGGAGAGATATCGGTAGAAAAAACATGACTTTTTATGCGATATCAAACAGCGACCGTATTAACCAGCTCATTGAAGATCACACTTTCATATTCAACTCTAAGAGAATTGACCAGTGACCACTGATGATTATCTTTTTGCTCCCATTGTCTATAAAACCCTGGAGCTGAGATGTACCATCAATGACTGAGTGAGTAAAGGTATACCAGAACTCACTTAGCCATTCAGGGTTCATATCTCCGGGAGACAGTGTAAGAGCAGGGAGAAGAAAGTGGTTATTTACAAAAGTGAGTATCTCCCCATACTCTGGTTTTGCGCATCTCAGATTTCCCAAATAGTTTGATTTCGGGACTGTAATGACATTCATCGCTCACTACAGAGGCTCGAAGAGCTTTTATCTCAGTAGTGGCAGTATAAGAATTGTTAAAAAAATTGACTTTGCCATTAAACCCTAATTTTGAGTTTACATAATTGTATTTGAGGGTTTTGAGAGAAAAGGTGTTTGCGGAAATCAAGTGTGCATAAAAAGCGATAAAAATGGCGAAGTCACTGATTTATAGTGAGACGCAACTTGATTTCTTGCGATTAAAACTGAATCATTGTGGACGATTGTGGTGGTTGGTAGTAGTGGAATATGGGTGATGATGGTGGAGTGTGGTGGCACTAATGGTGATGGGAGTGGTGCGCCAGAAACGTGCACCGATGTAAGAAAGAGAGTGTCAGAAATGCAGCTTTTTCGTTGTACCATAAAACATTTATTTTGAAAATTGTTAAATTAAATACAAAATGTATTAAATATAACGAATGTTTGTCGATATATTTTCCAACATTAAATGATATCTCAGGGAGTCGCTGAAGATATATAATCAAAAGATTTTGATTATCCACCAAGAAATTTATTTAAGAAAGAAATATAAGTGTCATAAGAAGATAATTTGTTCTTTTATCTTTCTGAACCTTTTATCTCCCTGAGTTAATCACAACTGTAATGACAACTTTTGATAAATATATGTCATTTTACTTTTTAAGAAACTAAATATAGGATTATGTTTTTAGTTACATATATACTTAATCAATATATTAAATTTCACTGTTCCACTCACAATTTAGAATACCGAGAGGATCAGCTAGAAATAATATAGAGATGAAATATTAACTAAACTTGGAAGCATAGACATATATACATTTGACTTTATAAAATATAACAAGATGAACATAACTATCTGATCATTGAACTTGCTGATTAGATCAGTTGGAGGTAATAAATCAGTGAATATGAGCATCAAAATTAATAATTTACAAAGTCAATTTATTCAAAGCAGTTAAAAGTTTAAACAAAAACAAAATTAATAAATTCGTAGAATTTATTTATTCATCTAGGTTTAACTTTCCAAGCTTGCTGATAAGAAAGTTAAATCTTTTCTCATCCAAAGGTTTTCTAAAGATATTACCGAGTTGGTAATCAGTTGGAATAAAATGCAGCTCAATGTCACCTTTCATCACATGGTCTCTGATGAAATGATGTCTGACATCAATATGTTTTGTCCTTGAGTGCATCACTAGATTGTAGGAAATTGCTATAGCACTTTGACTATCACTGTAAATTGGTATTTCAGTGAAATCAAAGCCGTAGTTAGCAAGTTGATTTCTCATCCAGAGAATTTGAGCAATGCAAGCATTAGCAGCGACATATTCAGCTTCAACAGTTGAAGTTGAAACATAATTTTATTTCTTGCTAGACCAAATTACAATAATTTTTCCAAGTGAATTGTCATCTACAAGAAGTACTTTTTCTATCCAACTTGCATCTAGCATGATCAGAATCTGAATATCCTTTTAGTGAGAAATTTTATTCAGATGGGTACTAGAAACCAAGATTTGGTGTACCCTTCAGATATCTGAATATTCTTTTGACATCGAGTAGATGTGATTTCTTTGGATTAGATTGATACCTAGCACATAGACATATAGAAACATAATGTCTGGTCTACTTGAAGTGAGATACAATAGTGATCCAATCATACCTCTGTAAGCAGTAATGTTTACAGATTTATAATCAGGATCAACATGTAATTTCACTGCAGGTGACATTGGTGTAGCAAGGGATGAGTAGTTAGTGAATTCAAATTTCTTTAATAAATCTTTAACATATTTTTCTTGACTTATAAAAATTCCAGTTTTGGTTTGTTTTATTTGAAGACCAAGGAAAAATGTTAATTCACCCATCATAATCATTTCATAACTTTTAGTCATGAGATTATAAAATTCCTTGCACATGTCACTGTTAGTAGACCCAAAAATGATATCATCAACATATATTTGGACTAGTATGACATATCTCTTATCTCTCTTAATAAATAATGTGTTGTCAATCTTACCTCTGACATAGCCACATTTTATTAGTTAGACAAAGAGAGTATCATACCAGGCTCTGAGAGCCTGTTTTAGTTCATACGGGGCTTTATCCAGTTTATAAACATAACCAACATGTTTGGATCAATGAAACCAGGTGACTGCTTGACATACACTTCTTCTTACAGCTAGCCATTTAGAAAAGCACTTTTCACATCCATCTGATATACTTTAAATTTCTTGTGAGCTGCATAGGCAAGAAATAGCCTGAATATTTCAAGTCTGGCAACTGGTGCAAAGGTTTCGTCATAATCATTACCTTCTTGTTGAAAGTAGCCTTATGCAACCAGTCTAGCCTTGTTTCTAACAACTACACCATCAACATCCATTTTGTTTCTGAACACCCATCTTGTTCCAATCCTTGATTTACCAGCAGGCTGTGGCACCAACTTCCAAACTTTATTTCTTTCAAACTGTGACAATTCTTCTTGCATGGCTAATATCCAGTTATGATCAGTGAATGCTTCATCCACCTTCTTTGGCTCCATCAATGAAACAAAGCTAACAAACAAACAAAAGTTAGCAGTTGCTGATCTTGTATGGACTTTGGATTTAGGATTACCAATAATCAATTGATTATCAATGTCCTTTGTCTGCTTATTCTTTCACTGAGGTTCAACAGTGACTATTTTGTCCTGTGTTTGTCCATGTGACAGATCAACATTTGAAAAGTCAGTGTTATTGTTTTGTGTGCTTTGGTTTGGAGAGTAAGTTGTTGATGATCGATTCTGATTTGGCAAAGATGATGTTTCTACATTATTCTTAGCTGAAGTAGAGTTAGAATTGTTTACAGGAGCATTAGTTTCCCTTTCAGAATTTAATGAGAAATTTTTATATTTCTCATCAGTGACTATGTTACTGATTGATGAGTCACCATCTAATTTGGTTATTTCATCAAAATCAAGAGTTTCATAGTCTTTTGGTGTAATACCCCTAAATTTCGGGTTGCGGAAGCGATCGGGTCGGGGTGTTACCAAATCAAATATCAACAAGCACATAGATACATAATGAACGACTCTAAATGAGATGTCGAAAATATATTACATTATTAAATAAGTTTATACAAAAGTAGTTGGAGTTCGCCAATAATTCCTAGAGATTTCAATACATGACTAATAATACAAAAATAATGCAAAGAAATCTACAGCTAAAGGTATGCATACGACTCGAGCTAGGATCCTGACGGGCCGATCCTACTAAAGCAAGGTAACCTGAAAATGCATACTAAAAAAGTCAGCTATAAAGCTGGTGAGTTCACAGGTGTTTATCAGAAAACAGTAATAATGATTTTACAAATCATTTCAAGAAGTATAAAGTTTATACTTAGTACAACAATAGTGTTTAGGTGTGTACAATCTTGTATAGCAGTTTAATCTCGAACGAGTCTTAGTGTCTTAACTTCTATACTTGTTTTATACAGTTTCTAGTTTCTTGAAGTTTCTTGAATTTAGGGTTGTTGAACTATTCTTGAATTTCACAAATAAGTCAAGTAATTTCTTGTTATCTAGTTCTAGTTTTCTTGAGTCTTGTTTCTTGAGTCTTGTAATCTCTAAGTTCTTGAAGTCTAGGCGTTCTAGTTTCTAGTTCTTGTAATTTCTAGTTTTCTTGATATTTCTTGACAGTTCTTGACAGTTCTTGCAAATAAGTTCTTGATTCTTGCAAACAGCTTCTTGACATTCTTGACAATTTCTTGCCATCACATAAGTTCTTGACATTTCTTGACCTTATTTCTTGGTTCTTGTATTTCTTGTAATCCTTGTATTCCAAGTATCTTGTAATTTCTTGATTCTAGTTTTTTTAGTGTTCTTGTATTCTAATCTTGCATTATTGTTGTATTTACATCCAAATATCCTTGTATTCTTAGGTTGTAACTATGGTTTCTTGTATTCTTGAATCTATGACTTGAAGTGTCTAGTATTCTTGAAATTCTTAACAAATAGACACATTTCTCTAAAATAACATATAAGGGTAAACACACAAGGAAATTAACTAACACATATTGGGTACATATAATTAAGTTACACATAGGTAAGCTATACATAAAAAAACAACACATTTGAGAACCATCACAAATACACAACATTTACGTAGCCTGTAACAATCAATCAATTTAGTAATACCACCACAACATGTAAGTTGTACACGTAAGAGTGTACACGTATTAGCAAGCTAGGGTAAAGTAGCATACGAAAGTATTTCCAAGTTGTAATCCTAGCATAAGTGGTGATAAGAAATTATCGTGTTAAAATAGTAGTTTTTAATAAACAGTAAAACGTTTGAAAGAGTGGGGCCATGAACTCACCTGACGAGCTAGCGTTCCAAAAGTAAGTTTATGATCCGAGTTCAAATCCCTTGACGTCCTAAATATGCGAGATTATATATTTGTAAGTGGACGTCTTAAAAAAACTATCCAAAAGTGTTTATTCGGTTTAATTATATCCCAAGTATTCGATAAGTGTTCTTCCAATTTAATTATGCCCAAAGTATTCGGTTGTATTTGTTTTCGAAGTTGATAAAAATATACGGCCCGTTGACGGCGGATTGAAATTATATTTCAATAATATTATTTTGTTTGTTTCATATAAATATTCTCGTATAAATTTACTTAGTTTGTTATCGTATCATATCGTATGTAAATGTACACGCTGTTAAGTTTGGATACTTTTTAAAGATGTAATTTTCAAGAAAAATACCATTTTTAGGTAATTTAGTTTTTAGCGACACTTAAGAAAGTGTCGCAGAAGGCTTATTTTAGGCGTCACTGGACATTTAGCGACACTTGATGAAGTGTCGCTGAAAGGGTTAGCAACACTCGTCAATTAGACCGGTTGGAAAGGTTTTCGGGTTGGCCCCTAGGTCCGGGTCTGACCCGCTGATTTCTTTGTGTTTTCCGGTTTCAATTCGCACAAACAATTCACAAAACATGTTCTACTCCTAATTTCATGTTTCATAATCGATTATATTCCTTAATACATAAAGATTACAAATTTTTCTAACTAGAATTAATTAGAGAAAATGGAAGATTTCTCACGGTGGAGGTGGTGACCGGAAGTGATGGTGAGGTCCGACGATGATGATGGTGGTGAGCTACTACTGCTGCTTGTTTGTGTTGTTGTTGATGGTGATTCCCAAACGATGATGCTGGTGGTCTCGGTTGTAACACCCCCAAATTCATTATTTAGCGGAAGCAAGATTTGGGTGTTACTAATCAATAATCAAAGCACACAGATATATAGCAAACAACTTTACATGCATCGTTTTAACAAAATACATTAATATTAAAATGTTTACAACAGTCTGAACCCGTACATAGCTCGTGTTCATAATATGAGAGATTTAAGTACATAATTAGTTATACAAAATCTAATAATGCAATGAAATCTCGGATGTTTGCATGAAGACTCGAGCTAATATGCATCCTGATGGGCAGTCCAAATCTACTACTGAGTACCTGTGATACATGCTAAAATGGGCCAGCTAACGCTGGTGAGCTCACAAGTTTAGATATCAAATAATAAAACGCAAGATTTAAATGTTGAATTGTATCCAGTAATTGATATTAATAGTGTATACAACCATGAGCGCATAGTCTGAGCTTAACTCGAGGGTCGGGTCCCATATAGAGAATTCCGAGCGAGGTGCCTCCACGAGTGCCTAATCTACACTCGTCTTCCCAAATATTAGTACGTCCGTTGTAGAGGTTTGCGCGACTAACCCGGACGAGGTGGGTCAATCCTATATGGTACCATATACTAATATTCACGCTACTTTCGTATTACCAGACTATACTGACGGAGGACTTTGATTTGATTAGTTGAAAACAACTCATGTAGTATATTGAAATATGTACTCGCGTTCATGCGTTAAAAACAGAGCAATGTATCACACCCCTAGTAAAACAGTAAAAAGAGGGTCCATGAGACTCACCTGAGCCTTGAGTGTTTATCGAAATAAACTTGAATTGATTAGCTTTGTTTGAGTTGTTTGACCTCACGTTCCATGATTTCAGCGGGTTCTTAAACGAAATGGAGTTTGTCATCGACGCGAATCTCGTCGAGTGGGATGATGACTGTGTCATCAGACAAGCATTTCTTTATGTTAGAAATATGAAAAGTAGGGTGCACGCTGCTGAGCTCGGCTGGCAGCTGTAGTCGATATGCCACGGGGCCTATCCTCTCGAGAATTTCAAAAGGCCCAATGTATCTGGGATTTAACTTCCCGCGTTTGCCGAATCGGATTACATCCTTCCAAGGTGATACTTTCAGGAGTACTCGATCCCCAACCTGGAATTTGAGTGGTTTGCGTGGCACGTCAGCATAGATTTTCTGATGATCACGTGCGGCCTTGAGTCGGTTCTGGATTTCGAAGATTTTCTCAGTGGTTTCGTGTATGAGTTCAGGACCAGTGAGTTGGCTGTCTCCCACTTCGGTCCAACAGATCGCTGATCGGCACTTACGACCGTACAGTGCCTCAAATGGTGCAGCTTTAATGCTGGCATGATAGCTGTTATTGTAGGAAAATTCGCACAATGGCAGGTGTCTTTCCCAGTTTGCACCGAAGTCAACTACGCAAGCTCGTAGCATGTCTTCCAGTGTCTGAATAGTTCGTTCACTTTAGCCATCGGTTTGAGGATGGTATGCGGTACTCATATCAAGACAGGTACCCAACGATTTTTGAAGTGATTGCCAAAAGTGAGAAGTTAAACGAGCGTCCCTGTCAGAGATAATCGAGGTTGGGACACCGTGTCGAGAAACAATTTCTTTGACGTAGATTTGTGAGAGGAGTTCCATTTTATCGGTTTCCTTGATTGCCAGGAAATGAGCAGATTTGGTGAGTCGGTCAACGATCACCCAAATGGTATCGCAACCGCTCGAAGACTTTGGTAGTTTGGCTATGAAATCCATGGCAATTTGTTCCCATTTCCACTCCGGAATACTGGGTTGTTGAAGTAAACCAGAAGGTTTTTGATGTTCGGTTTTGACTTTCGAGCAAGTAAGGCACTGGCTGACATATGTGGCGATTTCGGCTTTCATGTTCGGCCACCAATAGAATTCCTTGATGCCGTGATACATTTTGTCGGATCCAGGATGGATAGAATATTTAGACTTGTGAGCTTCATCCATTACCAAGTCTCGCTGGTTTCCAAAACTAGGTAACCAGATTCGATTTGAGAAGTACCTAACGCCATTAGGTTTGATCTCAAATTGTTTATCAATGCCTCGTAAGGCTTCGCTCTTGACATTTTCGGGTTTCAAAGCTTCGAGTTGAGCGGTGTGAATCTGAATGGTGAGGTCATTGTGAATGGTCGTACTGAGGGCTCGAACTCGAAGTGGTTTCGGTCGTTCCTTTCGACTAAGGGCATCGGCAACAACGTTAGCCTTGCCTGGGTGGTATTTGATTTCGCAGTCGTAATCGGTGAGTAACTCGACCCAACGACGTTGTCGCATATTAAGGTCTTTTTGGTCGAAGATGTGTTGGAGACTTTTGTGATCGGTGAATACAGTACTTCGGGTACCATAGAGGTAGTGTCTCCAGATTTTGAGAGCGAATACCACGGCCCCTAGCTCGAGGTCGTGAGTCGTGTAATTCTTCTCATGAACTTTGAGTTTTCGGGAAGCATAGGCAATGACCTTGTCTCGTTGCATTAACACGCAACCAAGACCTTGTTGGGAAGCATCGCAGTATACCACGAAGTCATCGGTGCCTTCGGGTAAGGATAAAATAGGAGCACTGCAACGCTTGAGTTTTAATAGCTGAAATGCTGACTCTTGTTTTTCAGTCCAATTGAACTTCTTTTCCTTCTGAGTCAGTGTCGTGAGTGGTTGAGCTATTTTGGAGAAATTTTCGATGAAACGACGATAATAACCGGCCAATCCTAGAAATTGGCGTACCTCAGTTGGAGTAGTTGGCGCTTGCCAGTCTTTGATAGCCTCAATTTTTGATGGGTCAACGTGAATTCCTTGACTATTAACAACATGTCCAAGGAATTAAACGGATTGTATCCAGAACTCACACTTGAAGAATTTGGCATAAAGCGCCTCGTGCTTATGTAGCTCTAGGATGGTTTTGAGGTGTTGCACGTGTTCTTGCTCATTGCGTGAATAAATGAGAATGTCATCGATAACGACAATGACAAACTTGTCGAGGTAAGGTTTGCACACCCGATTCATAAGATCCATGAATACAGCCGGTGCGTTTGTTAAACCGAAGGGCATCACTTGAAATTCATAATGCCCGTAATGAGTTCTGAGAGCGGTTTTTGGAATGTCGGTGTCGCGAACACGTAATTGATGATAACCTGATCGAAGATCGATCTTTGAATAACAGCTCGATCCTTGAAGTTGGTCAAACAGGTCATCGATGCGAGGAACTGGATACCGGTTCTTGACAGTTAGCTTGTTCAACTCTCGGTAGTCGATACACATTCGGAAAGAACCGTCTTTCGTTTTAACAAATAATACCGGAGCTCCCCAAGGTGAAGAACTCGGTCTAATGAATCCTCTGTCCAGGAGTTCCTGTAACTGGGTGGACAGCTCCTGAAGTTCAGATAGCGCTAGGTGGTATGGTGCTTGGGCTACCGGTGCGGCACCCAGTACGAGGTCGATCAAGAACTCAACCTGTCTATGTGGAGGTAAACCAGGTAGTTCTTCCGGAAAGACTTCGGGAAAGTTTCTAACGATTGGCACATCCTCAAGTCGCTTCTCTTCCGAATTTTTCTCCGTGATGTGCGCGAGGATTGCAGAATAACCCTTTCTAAGAAGTTTTCGGGTTTTCAGACAAGATATGATATTTAGTCTCGTCCCACCGGTCTCCCCCTGTATGATCAAGGTTCTACCGACGGCGAGAGGGATGCGGATGATTTTGTCATAACAGACGATTTTGGCTCGGTGTTTGGACAACCAGTCCATACAAATGATGACGTCGAAACTTCCAATTTCAACGGGCATAAGATCTATCGAAAAGGTTTCGTTGGCTAAGTTTAAAGTGCAATTAGGTATCACACTATCGGTTTCTATGAGTTTACCGTTTGCTAGTTCTACAGTGTACTTAACATCTAGAGCAACAGGGGTGACGTTGTGACACCTGCCAAATTAGGACTATCATTAGTGCCTAATCATAAGTGTTAATACATGTAATTAGGACTAATTATGTGTATCATTATGTGTATTGATATATTTATATATATACACACGTACGCGATTTGATTAAATCGTGCATTTTACATTATTGGACGGATCCGACACATCACAATACGGGCGTTGGTGAACTCAATTTATTAAATAATATGAGATTATTCGATAAACATACTTATTTCCAAATATTATTGCGATAATATTTCATAAGCATTTCGTATCGTATATAATGCTCAGAAACGACCAAAAACGCGTAAAACGCGCCCGACAATCAAATAAACGTCAAAATATATTTTTATAAATTAAAATATATCATTTTGGATGGTAAGTATTTACTTGAAGTATTGTATTTCAAACCGATAACAAAAACGTTTGTTTTAAACGTCACGTGATTTACTAATCGTAACACGACTCCGCGAGCCACTACCGATACATCACAATAACATTTTATAAATGTTTCTAAGTAATAATAAGTATTACTCCCAAGTTAAAAATATCGAACTTTAATCGTTATTTAAAATACGTACGTATAACATTAAACATCTAATTATACGTTTGAACGATCGGGTAAACGACCGCGGGACTTAATGTAACTTTGGGAAAACAATTTAAACACCCACCTAGTGAGAGGGACCCACTGAAAAACTGCAGAAAATGGGAGGCCATGCTCCCATCTTCTTGCTTGTTTGACTCCACCACACCCCATACCCTCCTCCATTTCCATTTCCTTCACCCATTTACTCCGACCCCTCTTTCCCTCTCTCCTGCCACGAAATTCCAGGCCCCAAGGGCTTCCATTACTCCACCACAACCATCCACCAAAAACCACCATCAACCGCCACTCGAAAAATCAAGAAAACGCAAGGAGAAGAAGTTTTACGCACTCCCGTCGCAATTCCGAGTTAGATTCTTCATCTTTTTGTAAGAACCCTTAATATTATACTAGTTTTACTTTAAGTATACTTGTATACATGTCTAGTTGCTCATTTAACAAGATAATGTCCAAATATCATCTTAAAAATCATTTTTACCAAGCATATATACAAGTATCATAATCTGTCCAGAAAAATGACCTCACCAAAACATCCATAACTTGGGTTCTAGGTCGAGTTAGAACATGAATCTTATACCAAATTTTCCGTGTGGATGTCCTCTACAAAAAGTTCTTCTTTAGACTTTTCCATAAATACACGTATTTTTGTGTAGAGCTCAATCTTTGGGCTGTAGCTGTTCTTGGACCAAAACCGACCACCCTTCATGATTATTTTTGTTAAAAATTGTAAATGAATATATAAAAACACTATAAAGTGCAGTTTTACACTAGACATATAGGAGAACATGTATGATTTTTAGTTAGGCTTAATTCGGTTTAGAAGTTGATTAAATCGAGAGACTTGTCGAGTTAATATCTAGAAAACCAAAGTATAAGAACTGTTTCTGTCATCCGTGAATACCATTGTCGCAGGAACAAAATCCGTGAATATCATTAATGCATAAACAAAATCCGTGAATATCATTACCGCATAAACAAAGTCCGTGAATTACTATTCTCGCATGAACAGTGTCCGTGAATTCCCATTGTCGCATGAACAGTGTCCGAGAATCCTATTGACGCACTACCCTATTGTCAGATTAATTGTGGCCTTTGACTTTCTTCGACTCACGGACCAAATATATTGTCGGATCCTTTGAACTGTCGGACTCACTTTTGGAAAATTCACTTTTATAATTCTAAGTTTCGAGACTCTACACTCTCGGACCATAAAATTGTCACACATATATATATGTATATACATATACCTTAGTGAATCCTAAAGCTTAAACGCCGAAAACAATAATATTACAAGAGTATTATGAATCAACTTGACATAAGACAACTAAAATGATATTTGCGAAACATATTTTATAAACCATCACCAACGGGCCGTACATATTTTCAAAACTCAAACTAATCAATCAAACAACCAAATTATTTGGACATTACTAGTTGGATGAACAACTAGCATGGACGGTCTTTTGAGACGTCTACATATACTTATAACCTTGCACGTTTTGAACGCCCGGCAGGTTATAGTCTTCGGACAACATCACCTTGTGCAACATCATACTTGCTTGATAGCAACACACCAGACCTAGGTGAGTCTCATAGCCCCTCATTTTACTGTTTTTAACCCAGGGGTGGGAATACATACTCGTTTTGTTTTACATGTGGACATGAGTACTAAACCTCGATATATACTGCATGAGTTGTTTTGCTAATCATTTTAAAGCCCTCCACTACATAGTTTTTTTATATGGATTTAGCGCGATTGTTAGTGTATGGTACCATATGGGGTTGACAATCCCCGTCCGGGTTAGCACGCACTAACTGGTCAAACGGACGCATTAGCATTTGTTCATACGAGTGTAGATTAGGCACTCGCAGGGAGGCACCCTCGCTCAGGCACTTGGTTGTGATCCTGACACCTCAGTTAAGCTCAAACTATGGGCTCATGGCAGAGATATACATCTATTTTATTTGCTTGATTGCAAATCATTATATTAAATCTCATGGTTCACACATCATGTTTAACTATAACAAACCTGTGAGCTCACCAGTTTTTTAGCTGACATTTTAGTATGTATTCTCAGGTACTCAGCAGTAGTAGATCTGCTCAGGATTATTAGCTCGAGTCGCATACAGACACCAGGAGATTCCCCTGCATTTCTACATTTTGTAAACTAGATATACCTTAGAATCTCTATGTCACACCCCCAATATCAGTAATCGTGTTTATTAATGGTTTAGCGAAAGCTTTAGTTAATTAGCGGAAGCATTTGTTTATTAGCGGAAGCATTTTAAGTTACAGTTTAACAGCGGGGGTGCTGACGTTACAATAGTGCATTCATTGTATCAGAGCATATGATCATACAGAACATATTAATTTAAGATGCATAAGTTTAAACGTTATTACAAAAGGGTACGACTTATAAAGTCGTACAAGTAGTGGTGTTGTAGAACAATTGATCATTGTGGCTTTTAAGCAATTGATCATTTTAACAATTGATCATTTTAACGGCACTCGTCCTCTTATCTCCTTGTATCACTAAGGTTTCTCCAGTTAATAATGGTAAACGTACCATTTTATCAAAACAAACAATCTCTGCACGATTCTTCGACAACCAGTCCATACCGACTACGATGTCAAAGCTTCCTAACTCAACCGGTAGTAAGTCTATTTTGAAAGGATGACTCTCCAATGTTAGAGTACATCCTGGTACTATTTCTCCTGATTCAATCAACCTACCATCGGCTAGTTCTAAAGTGTACTTGTTGTCTAGTTTACGGGATTTAATGTCTAATAGTGGTCTCAATTCCGTAGACACAAAACTCAAATCGGCGCCTAAATCAAATAACACAGAGGCATAATGGTTGTTAACTAGAAACGTACCAGTGACAGTGTTGGGGTCCTGGCGTGCCTCCTGTGCTCCAATGACAAACGCATGACCTCGAGCTGGTTGGTTGTTGGTGTTACCACGGTTGTTGTTGTTTGGGTTTGCATTGCGGTTCTGATTGTTTTGGTTGCCGCGGTTAAGTTTAGGGCACTTGTTTCGGAAATGACCTTGCTCGCCACATTCGAAACATCCATTAGCTGGTCGATCCCTATTTGTTTGAGTAGTAGGGTTCGATCTACAGTATTGGGCTAGATGCCCCCAGCGTTTGCAATTTCCACAGAAAATACAATCACCATCATGGTGACGTTCATACTTGCCACACTTGGGCTTGTTTCCCAAGGAAGTCTTTTGTTCAGCAGTCGTGGCAAGGTAAGCTTTCGTGGTTCCAGTCGGCTTTTTATTCTGCTGACCCTGACGGTCATTCCACTTACGTTTTCCCTTTCCAGCATCAGCACTGCTGGATTCAACCATTCCCGAAGCAGCTTTCTTAGTATGGGTTCCCATTTGGATTGCTTCATCTGTCAAGCGCTGTGCTAGTTCTACAGCACTCTTAAAGGTGGCAGGATTAGACGAAGTTACCAAGCTTCGAATCTGTGGCACCAAACCCCAGATATACCTTTCAGTGCGCTTGTACTCAGGTGTGACCATGTGTGGTACAAGGCATGCCAGTTCTTGAAATCTGGCGGTATATCCTGTGATATCAGTACCAACCATAGTAATGTCCCAGAGCTCAGTCTCAATTTTCTGCAGCTCACTGCGGGGACAAAATTCTTCCACAACCATGGTTTTCAAAGTTTCCCAGGTCATCGAGTGGGCGGTTGTGCGTCCAAGTGCTTGAACTTGGCCATTCCACCATGTCAATGCCTTATCAGATAATGTGCAGGTAGCATACTTTACCATGCAGTCACGAGCACAGTTGCTAATATCAAGCACATACTCCATTTTCTCTATCCAATGAATGATTCCAATAGCACCCTCAGTACCACGAAAGTGGCTTGGTTTGCAAGCTAGGAATGTTTTGTGCGAACATCCTCTTTGGGTGCTCTCAGGGTTACCGTCAGATACAGCAGGTTCGGTATTTCTGCTACCGCTAACCCTGTCGCTACGGTTTAGGTCAGTATCATACTGAGCAAGTGCTTCAGCAATCCTTCGGTTGACCATTTGTTCAGTGGTGAAGGGTTTCTTCGGACGTTTCGGGTATTCCTAAGCTTAGGCGGCATGATTCAGTCCTAATCACACACAAGAAACACTCGTAAGATACCCTAATGAAATCATCACTCATAAAGTATGTGATAAATATAGATATAGTATGATAATCAATCACCAATTGATATCACTCATAGTGTACACAGTGACATAAACTAAACATAAGTTATATATCATATATAAGTCAAAAGGTGTTACATAAGTTTTATACAAGGATGGGATTTACAATAAAGAGAAAATACACCCATCAGATCAAACATGATTTACAAAACGTGATGGATTTAACCTATACATCCATCTAGTCAAAAGTTTTTCCCTTCTACATCATAGCTACAATCCTAATACATCATAGACACCGTCCTAACATGGTGAATCTAATAGAAATATGCTAAAAACATCCCTACAACCATCCTAACAGCTGCCATCAGTACACAAACTCCAACTGCAGAACCTACTATCCCCAGATGTCTCTCTAGCCTAAGTAGACGTGCCCTAGTCGCATCGGCGGACTCTCGATCCATCTCAATGTGTATCTCAGAAGTGGCAAGACGTCCATAGATAGTAAGCACATCGTCGTCCAGTCGAGAGGCATCACTGTGCAACTCTCCGATAAAATCCTGTGTACCATTATGAAATCCAAGAAGGGTACGGACAACTGCAACTACAGTAGGGACAGTGAGCTCCAGAGGCTCCTCAGTCAAATGTAAAGGTGTCGATGAGTGAGATGACTCCCAGTCTCGAAAGTGGAAGGAATCCTCTCAAGTGTCCTCCAGTGGCGTAGTATACGCGGCATCCAGTCAAGATGCGGAACTCTAGTCCTCTGCAATGACTGCTGATCACAAGGTATCTCTCTCTCCTCAGTCATCGGATCTTTGTCACGAGGTGCCAAGGGTCCTACAGGTGGGGATCTAACGCTCATCCTAGTACTCCTACACAATCCAGGACCACGTGAAGACTCTTCAAGATGACATCATGAAAGTAGATCCTAACATACGAGTAGTGGGATCAGTGGGTGGTGATGGTGGAGTGCCTATGGTGCCATCTGAAGTAGCTCTAGGAAATGTGGGTGGGTACACCTCCTCAGAAGGGTCATCACTAGCATAGTCAGGCTCCTCCTCTGACTCTGAGATGTAGATCGGAAACTGCCTAGACATAACTGTGACAAAAGCAATTGTGTGTGTTGTGTCAGACGTATGAAAAGGTATGAATGCATGAGTGTGTTAGCCAAGTCTATAGTCTAGGTCTCTAAGGTTTTTAGTCACTTAAAGACTTCTAGTTCGCTATAACCAATGGCTCTGATACCAAGTTCTGTCACACCCCGAAAATCAGTAATCGTGTTTATTAATGGTTTAGCGGAAGCTTTAGTTAATTAGCAGAAGCATTTGTTTATTAGCGGAAGCATTTTAAGTTACAGTTTAACAGCGGGGGTGCTGACGTTACAATAGTGCATTCATTGTATCAGAGCATATGATCATACAGAACATATTAATTTAAGATGCCATAAGTTTAAACGTTATTACAAAAGGGTACGACTTATAAAGTCGTACAAGTAGTGGTGTTGTAGAACAACATAAGTTTACAAAACACGAGTTTATAAAAGAGGGATTTCGTAAGTATAACCAATGGAATTGGTAATACAAAGGAAATCCGAGTGTCCCAAAAGTGGCATCATAAATAGTCTGGGTTGCCTACGTCCTTTATGCATGCAGAAGTACCTGAGTCCTAATTCCCTGAAAAACATAGTAAACTGTCAACATTGAATGTTGAGTGAATTCACAGGTTTAGTGTAAATGTAGTTAAACCAAGTTTTGTATAAATCATTCATGTACACAAACAAAATGTTTATATGTATAGCAGGAAACACAAGTGTTCTTATTAAAGAAAACATTTCCTATTTTACTGTAAGAATGTCATTCTTACTACAATTCAGTCGAGGTGTTAGGAAACACAAGTTTAATCATAAACATTTCCTAATAATGGTTGCAGGAAATACAGTGCAACAATCAAGTAAACATTTCCATATATACAGTTGTAGGAAACACAGGTTTAACAGTCAAGCAAACATTTCCATATAAATAGCTGTAGGAAATATAGACTATGATCCCTCTAAGGTGTGCGACACCTTTAAAGTTAAAGTAACGACTCCTAGTACTATAACCAAACCACGACTAGTTGATGTTGTTGCCTCAGTAACACGGTAAGTATACACTCCTCGTTACGATTGTCGTCGTGTGGTTGGAATGACCAACGAGTTATATCAGTGGGAGGTTTGTCAAATCGATAGTACTATCTGTATACTCAGTGGCTAGAGTCACCTAGCTAATGGTTATAGGTTGCAAGCACTGGGACTTATGTGCACTACAACTACCTCGCGTAAACCTAGGATCGTACCAAGATTCGTTGTATTATTCCCAAAAAGTTGTGAAAACGTTTCATATAGTTAACAGTTGATTTATAAAGCAATAATCATTTATACAAATCAATTCGATATAAAAGCATGTCAAGCAATTATATAAACAAGTAGCATGTAATAGCACGTAGTTCTATGTTTTCTACCCCTGGTTTTAAAAGCATTTAAAACAAGTAAAAGATAGGGGCTGTGAACTCACGTGTAGCAAGTCTTCAGCTAGTACAGCTAGTAATATACAGTAGTCCGAACATGCCTCTCAAATACCTAAACACATTTAAATATACTTGACATGTTTATAACATCTTAGTTATTCGTGATATTTGCGTTGAATTAATCGTTGCGTGCAAGTATATATTTACATATACTTATTAGTTGAATATATATATTCTTATATATATATTAATTTTCGTTGAATTAATCGTTGCGTGTTACTAATTCTCATTTGTCCCGTTTACTTGTCACTTATATATAATCCGGTTTAAGTTTGTATTTTGAAATCTCGTAGCCCGTTGGGCTCGGCCCAGTTCGGCCCAATATCGAAGTCAAGTAGTTCGGCCCAAATATGTGTGGCCCAAAATAATTTGGCCCAATAACGTTTAACAAATCATTTTGGCCCGTTAACAAAATACCATTTTTGACCCATTTTAAATTCGGCCCGATTGGCCCAAAAAGTCATATTATTAATTGTCCGTATCAAAATAATGTCCCGCGGTCGAGTACAATTTTGTCCCAAACTTTGTGTCATTTAGTTTTTATAACTTTTATAACTTTTTAGTATTTGTATTTCGTACGCGTTAATATATTTGTACTACGAAGTATACGTCGACAGTGTATTATTTAAACGCATCGGAAAAATCAGTACACAGACAGTCTAGCCGATTGGGTAAGAGTTTAACAAACCGTTCGGCTCTAAAACACCTTAGCCGATCGGCTAAGTGTGATGAGCCGACCGGCTCATTGAATCCAGCCGATCGGCTGGTTAAAACCAACCGATCGGTTTGGTTCCTAGCCCGTGTTCGTCCCCTGTTCTTGGTCTGTAAATGCATATATGTATAGGTTCGGGTGTTTGATCTCAGTTTTTGTGTACTACTACATCATCATATTATATCATACAATTCTTACTACAACATGTTTACATACATACTAACATTATAAAATCAAAATTAATATGATCAAAGTATGAAATATATATGGTTTTTGAATCTTACAAATATTATAGACGAAGATGATTATGATTCCTGATGATGATGCAAACGAGATGATTGTGATGATAAAGATTATGTGATCATTTTGTTAGTTTTTATTTGGAGATTATGAAAATGGTTTGAAGGTGGATGAAGAGAATGAAGGTGATGTTGGTGTGCTTCTTCTTCCTCTTCCTGCTGCTTCTCTCGAACGCACACACACACAGCTCACAGACTTGAATTATTGGTGATCAAATGTAGGTGTGGGAGTATGTATCTGTTAAATTTTTCAAAGGAGAAGCATGGAGGGGAATAGGGTATGTTGACAGATATTTTCAAGTGTGTGTATGGTGTGAGTTTTTAGCCCGTTAGTTCCGTGTACGGGTCCAATTATTTGTACCCCGTGTCCCACTCAATTATTCGTTTGTTTAAATTTTATTTTAAACTTTATAATTGATAACTACAAAAATGAAATAATGTTATTTAATATTATTAATAAAATTATTCACCGTAGTGGGACTGTACAGTTAAACTGCGTGCCAGATTTCGGTTGAATTTGGAATTTATATTTTGAGGTAATGTTCTAAATACTAAAACAGGAACAGGAAAATAAATACTTTTATTATTTTCGACCTTTAGGCATGTTTTATAATTGTTTATGTTCGTGTATAACGTGTCCTATAAAGCAGTCTAAAGGTTTCCATTTTATTTTTGTTGTAATACTTTTCTAGAATAATTTCAAACAAAATTTATTCAAAAGCATTTTGAAGTTCTTTTTGGAACTTAACGGTTCACGTTTGATACGTTTAATATAAGACGTATAAGTTATTATATTATTTCAATAATATAATTATCTAATATTTGTAATTAATAATTTTTGAATTGTTAATTATTTTATATCACCAACTTTATTGTATTTAGTTTGTCGAGTTTAATATGTCCATTTCGATAAGTAATTATACATACATATAACTACGAATTTAATACATCACGTATCACATAGTAAGTTTCACAAACTTAACACATAAAAATCGTTTTGAATTCACTAATCAGGGAATTACTCTAGGTAATGCATGAAATTAATTTAGGATTATACCCTAAATGGAGGATTGTCACACTCTAAACATTAATTACGAGCTTTTGTAAACATTATTACATTGTAAACTTTTATAATATCAACGTAAGCAGTAAATGACGCATATAGAGTCGTTCACTTTATCTTATATGCTTGTGATATTTGATTAGTCGTGCCCCGACCCGATTCGCTTCCGCACAGTAAATTTGGGGGTGTGACAGATTGGTATCACAGCCTAAGGTTATAGTGAACTAGGTTGCATTTAGTGGGCCTAGACTATGACCGTTAGGCAGTATTCCTTATTAAGTATGATTAGGTTCAGTGACTACATGATATTGGTTTAATTTAACATAGCCTGATCAATTATGTACAATTAAAACTATGTACAATTAAAAGAATATGATGTGAGATCTGAAAGGAGTCATGACTGAACAGGATACACTAGTTGACTCTGACCACGAGAGGAACCGGACCTATACATGTGTGTGCTAGAAACATTAGGCTATACGATATGTATATATATATATAGGCCTCACAATACTTACTGAACGCTCTTGCCACAGACATGGCAGACATCCCTCCTCTAGCACCGACAGACGCGAACAACGAAACTCAAACCTACACAACTGTAGAGGAGTTAACTGCCTTACCCCAAACTTCAACTGAACCTCTCTATTATTTCACTGGGGAGGCAAGAGTCACACGACATCAACGAAGGGGTAACAGTTCAACTCGAGTTAGCCCTTACCGCACTGGTAACACCACAATCAGGGCGGACTATCCAACTTACCCTCGTAAGTGGGATTGGCTACCCACAACTCTGAACACCTGGAGGTCTGAGGAAGCCATACAGATTCCTGCTGACCCCATGGACATCTCACCGTATACCCAAGAACCCATCCACTATACCGTTCCAGTGCTTGCTGCTCGACTTCACCGTCATGAGGCAAGGCTTGAAAGCTTAGAACGAGAACAATACATAGTACAAACACATGGGTTACGCACATCACACGACCGTATTGCTAGAATCTATCTGGAACAAGAAAACATGACACGGAATGTGGATATGATCCACCAACAAGTGATTGATGACAGAAGCGCAGTTGATCTCCTGCAGGCGAGACTGGAAGAATGTGAGCTACGCTCACAGGAAGCCAAACAATATGCTCGCATATTGGAGCAACGCCTAACTATCGCTGAAGATACCGCTCGACAGACTAGTCGACTTGCTGAAGCCATGGAACGTCTTGTCACCCTGATGTCACTAGTGACTATACGACAAGATTAGTACAGTATCTGTTATGTAATTGCTTATCTAAGCCTTTTAAGTCAGTGTAATTCAACCGGATGTAACCATTCCCGGTACCTTTTGTAAACTCTAAAGTCTGTAATCTTTTGAACTCGTACCTTGTATGGTATCTAATTTTACTATCTAATGAAATATGATTATCACATTCTGCTGTTGTATATTACCCTCCTATATACATACATATGCGATAAATCATAACCTTTGAACAACACCTTACATATTTTCCTCTGTATTTATTCAAGCATTATGCCGCCAAGACGAACTTACAGTCAAGCGGAAATCACTCAACTCATTGCTAAGGGTGTAGCTCAAGCCCTTGCTGCCCAACAACCACGCTCTGGCAGCGAGGACACGACCAACAACACCCCTCCAACCAAACCTTGCTCATACAAGGACTTCCTCAACTGCAAGCCTCTGAACTTCAAAGGCACGGAAAGAGCTATCGGTCTATTACGATGGATCGAGAAAATGGAATCAGTCTTCCGGATCTATAACTGCCCAGAAGACTGCAAGGTCAAGTATTCCACCTGCACCTTCATGGATGGTGCTCTGACCTGGTGGAATACTCATGCTCAAACTGTTGGCATTGATATCGCCTACCAAACTCCCTGGGAAGAATTGAAAAGAATGTTAAAGGATGAGTACTGTCCAAGAGAAGAATTGCAACAACTCGAGGTCGAGTTTTGGAATCTCAAAGTTCATGGCAATGATATTGCCAGTTACACAACCCGTTTTCATCAACTTGCACTGTTGTGCCCATCAATGGTCGATCCTGAGTACAAGAGGATCGAACGTTACATCTGGGGACTTCCCCCACACATTCAGGGAATGGTCACTGCTTCCAACTCTCCTACCATTCAAGGTGCCGTCCGTATGGCACACAATCTTATGGCTCAGGTGGTTCGCCAAGAAACACCTACTACCACAAACACCGGTAATAACTCTGGGGATCACAAGAGAAAGTGGTCCGGAAACTCCAACCAAAATCAACAATCATCAAAGAAGCCTGAAACTGTCAAGGCTTACACATCTGGTTCTGAACCCAGAAAAGGCTACACTGGAACCAAGCCTTTCTGCCCTAAGTGCCACCACCATCATGATGGTCCCTGCGGTACTCCATGTAACAAGTGTCATAGGTATGGGCATCTAGCCAAAGATTGTAGGTCTACTAGTACCAATACCAACAACAACCCCAACACCAGCTCCAGCCAACCAAAAGCCTGTTTTGAGTGTGGCAACACTGGGCACTTCATAAATGACTGCCCAAAGCTGAAGAACAAGGGAAAAAACAACAACCCGAGAGGTAGAGCCTTTGTCCTTAATTCAGGGGAAGCCCGTCAAGACCCGAATGTGGTCTCGGGTACATTCCTCATCAACAACTTACATGCTTCTATTCTGTTTGATACTGGTGCTGATAAGAGCTTTATATCTGATGAATTTTGTTCCTTACTTGACATCACCCCTGTTGCCTTAGAAGCTAAGTATATTGTAGAACTCGCTAATGGCAAACTGATTGAAACCAATAGTGTGATACCCAATTGCACTTTAAAACTAGCCGACGAACTCTTCAACATTGATCTCATACCTGTCGAGATCGGTAGTTTCGACATCATCGTCGGTATGGATTGGTTATCCAAACACCGAGCAGAGATCATCTATTTTGATAAAATCGTTCGTATTCCTCTCGTCACCGGTGGTACTTTAATCATACAAGGGGAGACCGGTGGGACGAGACTGAATATCATATCATGTATGAAAACCCGAAAATAGTTGAGAAAAGGATATCAGGCAATCCTCGCACATGTTATGGAGAAAAAGTCGGAAGAGAAGCGACTTGAGGATGTGCCCATCGTTCGAGACTTCCCAGAAGTCTTTCCTGAAGACTTGCCTGGCCTTCCACCGCCAAGACAAGTCGAGTTTTCCATAGACCTCGTGCCAGGTGCTGCACCCGTGGCACGAGCACCTTACCGCTTAGCCCCATCCGAACTTCAGGAGTTGTCTACTCAGTTACAGGAACCCTGGACAAAGGATTCATTCGACCAAGTTCTTCACCTTGGGGAGCTCTGGTCCTATTTGTCAAAAAGAAAGACGGTTCTTTCAGAATGTGCATCGATTATCGTGAACTTAACAAACTCACTGTTAAGAATCGCTATCCACTTCCTCGAATTGATGACCTATTTGACCAACTACAAGGGTCGAGATTTTATTCAAAGATCGATCTACGGTCAGGTTATCATCAACTCCGAGTTCGAGACACCGACATCCCGAAGATAGCTTTCCGAACTCGCTATGGTCACTACGAGTTTCAAGTAATGCCATTTGGGTTAACAAACGCATCGGCTGTATTCATGGACATTATGAACCGAGTGTGCAAACCATATCTCGATAAGTTTGTCATTGTATTCATTGATGACATCTTAATCTACTCGCGCAACGAGCAAGAACACGCGCAACATCTGAAAACCATTCTAGAGCTACTCAAGCACAAGGAGTTATATGCTAAATTCTCCAAGTGTGAGTTCTGGATGCAAACCGTCCAATTCCTTGGGCATGTGATTGACAGTCAAGGGATTCATGTTGATCCATCAAAAATCGAGGCTATCAAAAATTGGCAATCGCCAACAACTCCAACTGAAGTACGACAGTTTTTGGGACTGGCCGGGTACTATCCGCGATTTATCGAAAACTTCTCGAAAATAGCCCAACCACTCACGACACTGACTCGGAAGGAAAAGAAGTTCGACTTGACTAATAAACAAGAGTCAGCGTTCCAATTGTTAAAACAAAAGCCTTGTAGTGCACCTATCTTATCACTACCCGAAGGCAGCGACGACTTCGTGGTATACTGCGATGCTTCACACCAAGGTCTTGGTTGCGTGTTAATGCAACGAGACAAGGTCATTGCCTATGCCTCCCGACAACTCAAGGTTCACGAAAAGAATTACACCACTCATGATCTCGAATTGGGAGCCGTAGTGTTCGCACTCAAAATCTGGAGACACTATCTGTACGACACTAAATGTACAATCTTTACCGACCATAAAAGTCTTCAGCATATCTTTGACCAAAAGGATCTCAACATGAGGCAACGTCGATGGGTCGAGTTGCTTACCGATTATGATTGCGAGATCCGTTATCACCCAGGCAAGGCAAATGTTGTTGCCGATGCCCTCAGTCGAAAGGAGCTGTAAAACCCCTTCGAGTCCGAGCCCTCGGCATGACTATCCATAATGATCTTATCATACAAATCATTACCGCTCAACTCGAAGCACTCAAACCTGAGAACATTAAAAATGAGTCCTTGCGTGGCATGGACCAACAATTTGAAACCAAATCCAACGGAGCCAAATACTTCTCAAACCGAATCTGGTTACCCAATTTCGGGAACCTACGAGACTTAGTGATGGATGAAGCTCACAAGTCCAAATACTCCATACATCCTGGATCTGACAAGATGTATCATGCCATCAAGGAGTTGTATTGGTGGCCAAACATGAAAGCTGACATCGCCACATATGTCAGCAAGTGCCTCACATGCTCTAAAGTCAAAGCCGAGTATCAGAAACCCTCCGGATTACTCCAACAACCAGAAATCCCTCAATGGAAATGGGAGCAGATCTCCATGGACTTTATCATGAAACTTCCAAGGACATCGAGCGGTTGCGATACCATTTGGGTGATCGTCGATCGTCTCACCAAATCTGCTCATTTCCTAGCCATCAAAGAAACTGACAAAATGGAACGCCTTACGCGAATTTACCTTAAGGAAATTGTATCCCGACATGGTGTTCCCATTTCGATTATCTCCGACAGGGATAGTCGTTTCACATCTCACTTTTGGCAGTCACTTCAGAATTCTTTGGGTACTCGTCTAGATATGAGTACTGCATATCATCCTCAAACCGACGGCCAGAGTGAACGAACTATTCAAACACTGGAAGACATGCTACGGGCTTGCGTAGTTGACTTCGGTAAAAACTGGGAAAACCATCTACCCTTGTGCGAATTTTCGTACAACAACAGCTATCATACCAGCATTAAGGCTGCACCCTTCGAGGCACTGTACGATCGTAAGTGCCGATCACCTATCTATTGGACCGAAGTGGGAGACAGCCAACTCACTGGTCCAGAGATCATTCACAAAACAACAGGGAAAATCTTTGGTATTCAAAACAGACTCAAAGCCGCGCATGACCGTCAGAAAAGTTATGCTAACGTGAGATGCAAACCACTCGAGTTCCAGGTTGGGGAGCGAGTGCTACTCAAAGTTTCACCTTGGAAAGGTGTTATCTGATTCGGTAAACGCGGGAAGTAAAATCCCAGATACATTGGACCATTCGAGATCCTCGAGAGGATTGGTTCAGTGGCATATCGATTGCAGCTGCCACCCGAACTCAGCAGCGTGCATCCCACATTTCACATTTCTAATCTTAAGAAATGTCTGTCTAATGAGACACTCATAATTCCTCTAGACGAGATCCATATCGATGATAAACTCCATTTCGTCGAGACGCCAGTAGAAATCATGGACCGTGAGGTCAAACAGTTGAAACAAAGTCGTATTCCCATCGTTAAAGTCCGGTGGAATTCACGGCGTGGTCTGGAATTCACTTGGGAACGGGAAGACCAAATGCGACTCAAATATCCACATCTATTCACAGACTCCACTCCATCTACGATTCAGAGCTAAATTTCGGGACGAAATTCTCTTAACAAGGGGAGAATGTGACACCCGCCAAATTAGGACTATCATTAGTGCCTAATCATAAGTGTTAATACATGTAATTAGGACTAATTATGTGTATCATTATGTGTATTGATATATTTATATATATACACACGTACGCGATTTGATTAAATCGTGCATTTTACATTATCAAACGGATCCGACACATCACAATATGGGCGTTGGTGAACTCAATTTATTAAATAATATGAGATTATTCGATAAACATACTTATTTCCAAATATTATTGCAATAATATTTCATAAGCATTTCGTATCGTATATAATGCTCAGAAAGGACCAAAAACGCATAAAACGCGCCGACAATCAAATAAACGTCAAAATATATTTTTATAAATTAAAATATATCATTTTGGATGGTAAGTATTTACTTGAAGTATCCTATTTCAAACTGATAACAAAAATGTTTGTTTTAAACATCACGTGATTTACTAATCGTAACACGACTCCGCGAGCCACTACCGACACATCACAAAAACACCATAAAGTGCAGTTTTACACTAGACATATAGGAGAACATGTATGATTTTTAGTTAGGCTTAATTCGGTTTAGAAGTTGATTAAATCGGGAGACTTGTCGAGTTAATATCTAGAAAACCAAAGTATAAGAACTGTTTCTGTCATCCGTGAATACCATTGTCGCAGGAACAAAATCCGTGAATATCATTAACGCATAAACAAAATCCGTGAACATCATTAACGCATAAACAAAGTCCGTGAATTACTATTCTCGCATGAACAGTGTCCATGAATTCCCATTGTCGCATGAACAGTGTCCGAGAATCCTATTGACACTGTACCCTATTGTCGGATTAATTGTGGCCTTTGACTTTCTTCGACTCACGGACCAAATGTATTGTCGGATCCTTTGAACTGTCGGACTCACTTTTGGAAAATTCACTTTTATAATTCTAAGTTTTGAGACTCTACACTCTCGGACCATAAAATTGTCACACATATATATATGTATATACATATACCTTAGTGAATCCTAAAGCTTAAACGCCGAAAACAATAATATTACAAGAGTATTATGAATCAACTTGACATAAGACAACTAAAATGATATTTGCGAAACATATTTTATAAACCATCACCAACGGGCCGTATATATTTTCAAAACTCAAACTAATCAATCAAACAACCAAATTATTTGGACATTACTAGTTGGATCAACAACTAGCATGGACGGTCTTTTGAGACGTCTACATATACTTATAACCTTGCGCGTTTTGAACGCCCGACAGGTTATAGTCTTCGGACAACATCACCTTGTGCAACATCATACTTGCTTGATAGCAACACACCAGACTCAGGTGAGTCTTATAGCCCCTCATTTTACTGTTTTTAACCCAGGGGTGAGAATACATACTCGTTTTGTTTTACATGTGGACATGAGTACTAAACCTCGATATATACTGCATGAGTTGTTTTGCTAATCATTTTAAAGCCCTCCACTACATAGTTTGTTTGTATGGATTTAGCGCGATTGTTAGTGTATGGTACCATATGGGATTGACAATCCCCGTCCGGGTTAGCACGCACTAACTGGTCAAACGGACGCATTAGCATTTGTTCATACGAGTGTAGATTAGGCACTCGCAGGGAGGCAACCTCGCTCAGGCACTTGGTTGTGATCCTGACACCTCAGTTAAGCTCAAACTATGGGCTCATGGCAGAGATATACATCTTTTTTATTTGCTTGATTGCAAATCATTATATTAAATCTCATGGTTCACATCATGTTTAACTATAACAAACCTGTGAGCTCACCAGCTTTTTAGCTGACATTTTAGTATGTATTCTCAGGTACTCAGCAGTAGTAGATCTACTCAGGATTATTAGCTCGAGTCGCATACAGACACCAGGAGATTCCCCTGCATTTCTACATTTTGTAAACTAGATATGCCTTAGAATCTCTAAACATTAATTATGAGCTTTTGTAAACATTATTACATTGTAAACTTTTATAATATCAATGTAAGCAGTAAACGACGCATATAGAGTCGTTCACTTTATCTTATGTGCTTGTGATATTTGATTAGTCGCGCCCCGACCCGATTCGCTTCCGCACAGTAAATTTGGGGGTGCGACAGACGTCAAGTAGGGGATAAAACTCATCGGAAATAAAGCTCCTATCGGCACCAATATCAAATAGAACAAAAGCAGTTAAGTTGTTGAGGAGGAACATACCCGTGACCACATTCGGGTCCTGGCGGGCGTCCCCAGAATTTTGTACAAAGGCTCTACCTTTAGCGTTGTTGTTGTTGTTGGCCTTGTTCTTCAGTTTCGGGCAATCATTCCTAAAATGCCCAGGGTTTCCGCATTCATAGCAGGCTTGGCGTGGTCTGGTGTTGTTGTTGGAGTTGTTGTTGGCGGTGGATCTGCTGTCCTTGGTGAGGTGGCCATACCTCTTACAGTTATTGCAATAGGGACCGCAAGGACCCTCATGGTGGCGGTTGCACTTGGAACAGTAGGGCTTGTTCCCTTGTAACCCCGTCTAGTGTCGGTGGTTGAGTTGTAGGCCTTGATGGTGTCGGGTTTCTTGTTTTGGGAGTTGTTGTGGTTGTCGGACCACTTTCTTTTGAGGTGGTTGGAGGAAGAAGTGGGTGGTTCTGGGTCCTCGTTCATGGCCATGAGTTCATGGGCCAATCGGATAGCACCATCAAGGGTGGTCTGGTTTGAGGAGGCGACGTTCCCCCGGACAGGTTTCGGAAGACCGTGGATGTATTTTCGGATCTTGTCGGGCTCGGTGCTCACCATCGCAGGGCGAAGGATGGAAAGTTGTTGAAATCTAACGGTATACCCGTCGATGTCAGTTCCCTGAACCCTTAGGTTCCAGAATTCTTCCTCCAGCTTTTGAAGTTGTTCGATGGGGCAATACTTAGCAGTAAGCATTTTCTTCAGTTCCTCCCAAGGGAGTAGGTAAGCTGCGTCAATACCCACCGACTGGGCATATGAGTTCCACCAGGAGAGGGCACCATCTTCGAGGGTGCAAGTAGAGAATTTGACTTTGTCCTCCTCTGCACATTTGTTGATGAGGAAAACAGATTCCATCTTCTCAAACCATCTAATTAGTCCGATTGCACCTTATGTGCCCTTGAAGATGTATGGTTTGCAGTTCTGGAAGTCCTTGTATGAACAAGGTCTGGGTAGAGGCCCGTTGGCAGTTGTATCTTCGCTGCCCGAACTGGGTTGTCGAGTAGCCATAGCTTGGGCCACGCTTTGGGCTATGAGTTGTGCTAGCTATCTCAGTTTCGCTGAAGGTGAATCGTTTCGGTGGCATCTTGCTGGACAAGATCAAGAAAAGACTATGAGACATTTGCGTGAAATTCTGAGATATCACGCATTGGGTGGTGTGTTTGCCATGCTGAGACAAAGCGTTAGAAAGAATGAGGCCTATATCCATATAATACATATAATATAGCCTAAGATGTTGAGTGAGAGCGAGGTCTATCTATGTATATATATATCACGTAATAGCCTAAGGTGTCTAACACGGACAAGTTTGAGTCCCGGTTTCTCTCGTGGTCAGAGTCAACTAGTGTATCCTGTTCAGTCATGATTCCTTTCAGATCTCACATCATATTCTTTTAATTATACATAGTTGATCAGGATATGTTAAATTAAACCAATACCATGTAGTCACTGAACCTAATCATACTTAATAAGGGATACTGCCTAACGGTTATAGTCTAGGCCCACTAAATGCAATCTAGTTCACTATAACCTTAGGCTCTGATATCAATCTGTAACACCCCCAAATTTCGGGTTGCGGAAGCGGTCTGGTCGGGGTGTTACCAAATCAAATATCAACAAGCACATAGGTACATAATGAACGACTCTAAATGAGACATCGAAAATACATTACATTATTAAATAAGTTTATACAAAAGTAGTTGGAGTTCGCCAATAATTCCTAGAGATTTCAATACATGACTAATAATACAAAAATAAAGCAAAGAAATCTCCAGCTAAATGTATGCATGCGACTCGAGCTAGGATCCTGGCGGGCCGATCCTACGAAGGCAAGGTTACCTGAAAATGCATACTAAAACAGTCAGCTATAAAGCTGGTGAGTTCGCAAGTTTTTATAAGAAAACAGTAATAATGATTTTACAAATCATTTCAAGAAGTATATAGTTTATACTTAGTACAACAGTAGTGTTTAGGTGTGTACAATCTTGTATAACAGTTTAATCTCGAACGAGTCTTAGTGTCTTAACTTCTAATCTTGTTTTATCCAGTTTCTAGTTTCTTGAAGTTTCTTGAAGTTTCTTGAATTTAGGTTTATTGAACTATTCTTGAATTTCATAAATAAGTCAAGTAATTTCTTGTTATCTAGTTTTTAGTTTTCTTGAGTCTTGTTTCTTGAATTCTTGTAATCTCTAAGTTCTTGAAGTCTAGGCGTTCTATTTTCTAGTTCTTGTAGTTACTAGTTTTCTTGACATTTCTTGACATTTCTTGACAGTTCTAGCAAATAAGTTCTTGATTCTTGCAAACAAGTTCTTGACATTCTTGACAATTTCTTACCATCACATAAGTTCTTGACATTTCTTGACCTTATTTCTTGGATCTTGTATTTCTTGTAATCCTTGTATTCCAAGTATCATGTAATTTCTTGATTCTAGTTTTTATAGTGTTCTTGTATTCTAATCTTGCATTATTGTTGTATTTACATTCAAATATCCTTGTATTCTTAGGTTGTAACTATGGTTTCTTGTATTCTTGAATCTATGACTTGAAGTGTCTAATATTCTTTAAATTCTTAACAAATAGACACATTATTTCTAAAATAACATATAAGGGTAAACACATAAGGAAATTAACTAACACATATTGGGTACATATAATTAAGTTACACATAGGTAAGCTACAGAAAAAAGAACAACACAGTTGAGAACCATCACAAATACACAACATTTACGTTGCCTATAACAATCAATCAATTTAGTAATACCACCACAACATGTAAGTTGTACACGTAAGAGTGTACACGTATTAGCAAGCTAGAGTAAAGTTGCCAAAGTATTTCCAAGTTGTAATCCTAGCATAAGTGGTGATAAGAAATTATCCTGTTAAAATAGTAGTTTTTAATAAACAATAGTTTACAAAAACGTTGAGTACGAATTTCCACCCCGAAAACAGTAAAACATTTGAAAGAGTGGGACCATGAACTCACCTAACGAGCTAGCGTTCCAAAAGTAAGTTTATGATCCGAGTTCAAATCCCTTGACATCCTAAATATGTGAGATTATATATTTGTAAGTGGACGTTTTAAATAAACTATCAATAAGTGTTTATTCGGTTTAATTATATCCAAGTATTCGATAAGTGTTCTTCCAATTTAATTATGCCCAAAGTATTCGGTTGTATTTGTTTTCGAAGTTGATAAAAATATACGGCCCATTGGTGGCGGATTGAAATTATAATTCAAAAATATAATTTTGTTTGTTTCATATAAATATTCTCGTATAAATTTACTTAGTTTGTTATCGTATCATATCGTATGAAAATGTACACGCTGTTAAGTTTGGATACTTTTTAACAATGTAATTTCAAGAAAAATACCATTTTTAGCAACACTTGTTTTTAAGTGTTTTCAGTTTTTATCGACACTTTAAAAAGTGTCGCAGAAGGCTTATTTTAGGCATCACTGGACATTAGCGACACTTGATGAAGTGTCGCTGAAAGGGTTAGCGACACTCATCAATTTGACCAGTTGGAGTGGTTTTTGAGTTGGCCCCCGGGTCCGGGTCAGACCCGCTGATTTCTTTGTGTTTTCCGGTTTCATTTCGCACAAACAATTCACAAATCATGTTCTACTCCTAATTTCATGTTTATTAATCGATGATATTCCTTAATACATAAAGATTACAAGTTTTTCTAACTCGAATTAATTAGAGAAAATGGAAGATTTCTCACGGTGGAGGTGGTGACCGGAAGTGATGGTGAGGTCCGACGATGATGATGGTGGTGAGCTACTGCTGCTCGTTTGTGTTGTTATTGATGGTTATTCCTGAACGATGATGTTGGTGGTCTCGGTGGTGGTGGATCGGGTGATGGTGGTGCTCGGTTGATGGTTGAGCCGAGAGGAGGAGATGGAGAATGATGATGATGATTATTGTTGTTGTTACCTTTCCTTGCTCCCTCCGATTTGATAATTTCCGAGAGGTGATGGTGGTCGGCGGTCTTGAGCTTGGGCCGAGAGTGAGAAAGAGACAGTTATCTATTGGTAAAGATGATGGATTATAGTTGTTGCTGCATTGTGATCTGCTGTTACTACTTATGTTATTGTTATTGTTGTGATAAAAAAATTAGAGAAAGGGGGATAGATAGATAGATACGAATGATATAATGAAGAAGAAGAATTGAAACAAAGAGAAAGGGGTGGGTTGGTCTGGGTTGGTGTATGAGAAAAGAGAAAGGAGTCAGACCATCTCCAAATAATTGAAGGTTGTTGGACTAGCTTGCATTATTCTGTAATATTTTGACCCGTGTTTTGGTACCCGATCGTTATATAAATAATATTTTTAAACTTCTAAAATTTCTTCGTACGATTCGAAATGCTTCGAGTTGAAACATTTTATTTTTATAAAATGTTTGTGTTATAATTTTATAAGTTTGTAGCGCGCTTACAACTAAATAAAAATACATTTTTAAATGAGACAAAAATGTATTTAAACGTTCTCCAAATAAATAAATATTATTTTCGAAGATAATATATTATGTAGAAAAGTTAACGTCCGTTTTCAAGTTTGTGTGCGCTTTCAGAATCGTTCATAAGTAATTATTTAATAATCGTTCTATGTTATATATATATATATATATATATATATATATATATATATATAGGGTAGTGATCGAGAGGGAAGTGCCTTTTTGGGGGGAAGGGGGAAGCGTTAGTATGCATCAAGAAGCATATTACAATTATCAATCAAAACGTCAACAAAAAATATTTTTATCTGTAAATAGTAATCAAAACTGATGCTATAAAGAATATTTTAACGAATGAATTTCATTTTTAAATCATAACATTAATTGATGAATATTTATTTAATAAATTGTTAACATGCAGTGTGATGCATATTAACTAATATGCATCGCGATGCATATTAAAAACTTCACATTATTTGAAAAATATTTTGAGTGTTAATATGCATCACAATGCATATTAACTAATATGCATCGCGATGCATATTAACGGATTTGGATCTAATATTCATAAATCGATGCTATAACTTGAAGAAATAATTTATCAAGGAAGCTTAACATTCATAGCATCGATTCTGATTAACATTTACTAAATTTCAGTTTGCTTTTTTCGAGATTTGTATGGGTGAAGGTAATATGCTTCCTGATGCATACTAACGTTTCCCCCCTTCCCTCAAAAAATGCGCTTCCCTCTGGATCATGCCAATATATATATATATATATATATATATATATATATATATATATATATATATATATATATATATATATATATATATATATATAACATAGAACGATTATTAAATAAATCCATATGAAGTAGGTAAAAATAGCCAGTTACTGAGGATGTCTGTTTATGTAACACCCCACAATTTTGAATACAGTTAAGTACACTAAACATTTGCATTTTAGGCTAATTTCCTACTTAAGTGAATTTACAACAAATTTTAGAGGTAAGTATAGAAAAGCCTAACTAGTTAATACGCATAGTATTACTTAATTCGTAATTAGTTATAATTACATATAAAACATTCGAAATGAACCCGACAAAAATACAGACGTTGGTGAACTAAAATATTAAGTAATATGAAATTATTTAATAACATTACTGTTTACTAAATATTATGTTGATATTATTTAAAGCGTATTTTGTATCGTATAAAACACATTGTACGTGATGAAAACGCATAATTCATGCCGGACCAACCGAATAATTATAAGTTATGTTTTTATAACTCAAAACCAAGTATTTTAATAAAATACTTCAATTAAAGATATTGAGAATCGAATATAAAGGAAAACGTATTTAAATAGCGTTACACGTCTAAATAAACGTCGAAACGGACGAGGAAACAGACACCACGCGTAACAAAAAATGGGGAATAAACTTAACACACTCACATGGGTGAGACCCCCTTGAAATCTGCAAAAAAATCAGCCCCCATACCCACTTTGGTTGAATGCATACTCCACTCAACCACTTTCTTTCCTTTCACTTATTCAACCCTCTCATTTCTCATACATCTCTTCTTCTCTCTTCTCTCTCTCTATAAAATGAATTTGGGGCTGTCCCCAGCCACCACCACAGCCTCTTAACACCACCACAAGTCCACCATACATCAACCACAAACCGTCATCGACCGCCAAGTCGGATATTGAAGAAAACGAGCATTCAACTTCATTTCTTCGTCTCCTCATCACTTTCTGTGAGTGCCCCTTGCTGTGGATCTAAATGATTGATGACAGCGATTGAATGGCGGAAACAAACAATCACACTAAACAAATATAATTGCAAACTGAAATCAAATAAATGAATCAAGATCAACTTTGTATTAATTATTATAACCTATTAGCTTGTTTATAGACTTACAATTTCGACAAATGGTGCTAGGGTTTCGTCAACCCTAGCCAGAAACCCGTAGGTTTGCTTATATACTAACACAAATCGGCAGACATGCGTCACTTGACTAGTTTCGCATGTGGCCGCCTTCATGCGTCACTTACCTAAGTGTCGCTATGCGTCACTAAGGCAAGTGTCGCCTAGACCAAACTAAGTGTCGCTAACCCAGAAATAACTTTTCTATTACAATTAATAAACGACACTTACAATTCGATAGACCAACTGACTGACACACTAAATGTACCAACAAACTCCCCCTTGTCAGCAGCTTGGTCTTCAAAAAATCTTCAAATCTTCAAACTATTTCCAGCCAGCTGGGAATACACCACCAGCGTGTACCCCATTGGTTACGCAGATATCAACAATCTTCTGAAATTTAATAGCTTCAGTTCTGTCCTTTGCTATGAAATGAATCTTGTTCTGATGTAATCTCTTCATATCTTGTTCTGAAAGATTGATCAAACTCTAAGGGTTAAATACACAAAGTCTGTTTCTTCTCAAACCCCACATAGACCTCTTCCTAGGCTGTACAACATCCCATGCTGTTTTCTCTTCAGCTCCCAAATCTGCATTTGTTGAAGACTCTGGATCCGTAGTCGGTTCGGAATTAGGAACAAAAACGATCACAGCTTCTCCCGTAATATCATCATATTCCCAATATAGCAACCTGTTCAAAAAATCCAAAGGAATGATCTCTAGAGGTATCTTCTGTAAGCATTTTGCTGGTGGGTAGATCATCCTTACAATCGGTTATCGTGTAACCGGATCCAACTTCTTTTTAAACTTATATCTCATACCCAGCGTCAGTTTAATCATATTGTATTTCTTGCTGTTGATTTCCCGACGAATAATAACCTGAAAGAAATCTGCTCGTGAATCTCGAGCGCGGTTGATCAAGGGTATCTGAGATAATCTTTGAAGTTCACATTTTGGCAAAGTATTTATTTGATAGAACTTCAAGTTGAAGTACTGAATGTCATCACTCCTTTTGATCATGAACACTGAATTATTTTCATCGAACTTCCAACTTTTGATCAAACCCGTATAATCAGTTCTGACTTTGTAAAATTGACAAGTAACGGGTACCTCAACTCTAGGTTTAAACACTAGATCAGGTTTTATCGTTGAGGGTTCAGCTATAGAAACTGATGGCTCAGTGGTTTCTGCCTCCGATACATGATCCGCTTCATCTTCTGAAGAATCCGATTCAATAATAGGAGCATCATCATAACATTCATCACTCTGGAGCTCCTCCCCCTCAACTTCAATGTCATCATTCCCTTCAAAGTAACAATCCTATGCCATTGGATCATTTATCACTTCTTCCTCAGGCATTGACATATTTTCATTCATCATACGTTGAAGAAATGTAAGATCTACATATGAATAGTCAACCGTAATTGGTTTCGGTTGACCTTGAACCTCAACAAAGTAATCCAAAGATATATTTTCATTGATCGAAGAAGGTTGTACATATTCTGGTTCTGGGGAAGGTGTTACATTTGTTTCCAAGGTCCTGGGACCAGCCTCCCCCGAAACAATCATAACAGACTCCAACTCTAACAACCTAGATTGTAGATCTGTCACCTAAAGCTTTAAATCATCAACCGTATCAGCCTTGGACTTTAATTCCCTGATCTCTGCAGCCTGAACTTGAATAATCGTAGATTGATCTTCAAAACGTTTGTTCATCTGTTCAATATGAGCAAAAAGTTGTTGAATCGAAGGAAGTTGCGGCTGAGATGGTGGTTGTTGTTGTTGTTGTTGCTGAGTTGTTTGCTGACCAGGTTCCTGAATAACCACCCCTGTGCATTGGCGCCTTTTGTGGGGCAAGTTAGCGTAAGAGGGAGCAGACCTAGCTAGTCTTTTGCCCGGATTCCTCGGGACGTGAACCCTGCCCTCAGAAATGCGTCTCAAAATGCGTCTAAATCGTTTCGGATTAACCATTTGAATTGCATCTAAAGCCTCTTGAGGAGGCACATCACCCTAAGAATCGGGTGGTGTGGGTCCACCATCATCATCATCCTCGGCATCAACATTCTCGACCTGATCAATGTCATCTAAATCTTGAGCTACCTCTGTATCGACCAAATCATCCTCATTCATCTGAGGGATCACGACATCCTCAAACCCATTATTTGGTGGCGCAACATAGTTTTCGTTTACTATGTGCCCAAATAGCTCCCTATCTGCCAACACTTGTTCACCTTTGGGCGCTAACTTACAGTCATTGAAGACTCGTAAGAGCATTGGTGTCGGAACCAATAACGAGCGCTTATCGGGAGCGATGTTCAAATTCAAATCATTCAATAGTAGCTGCACAAACCTCGGATACTGCAGCCACTTATCTTTCCCAGCGCGAATGTTCTCAACCATATTTCCAAAGATATATCCGCTGAAATTATAAGGCTTGTTGTCTACCAGTGCCAACATCAAAGATAGAGTCAAAGGACTCGCAACATCTTATCCTCCTTTCCTTGGAGAGAAGCAAACAATAACGATATGGCATAGATATCTCCAAACCCTGCACAAATATTGTTTCCAAAAGTCGGAGAGCTGATTTGCAGGATAACCCATCCGCTGAAGGCCACCGTTGATAAAGGTTATCTCAAACATAGTCGGCATCGCATGAGTATCATTGAATTGGAGAACTCGACGAACAGAATTCTCCGTAATTTCAATCTCTTCGCCAAACATAGTGGAAACAATCCTTGGCACATCATCCTGAGTTCTGATAAATGCGTGGTCATAAAGTTCCTCGATCTGATTCATGTACACTGGAGTAGATGCGGTGATAGCGTAGTGAATCCTCGATCGGTGTAAAAACTCAATCATCGGTCAGAATGGAATTGAGTTCGCATGTGTTGACTCCAGAAACGCAACGATGTTGTGGCGTGTATTGGTGCGATGATAGTAATTTTGCAGACCTGCCATCTGTAAGCTAGAATACCGAAAAAATAACCAGAAACATCGTTATAGAATTAGCACAAATATTCACAAAATTTAAATAAAATTCTGATTTTGGTGTCACTTAGGAAGTGACGCATAAACACTACCGGCACTTAGGAAGTGTCGCATGAAACAGTGTTGAAAATCAGAAATTAAGTATAGCGTCACTTAGGGTAAGTGACGCTATCAGGCGTCACTGGTGTAAGTGACGTGACCAAATCATGCGTCATTAAGAACGACACTTAGAAAGTGTCGGTACAAAATTATGCATCATTTAGCATAATGGCGGTAACCTAGGTGAGTCACTTAGAAAGTGACGGTATAAGTGTCGGTATGGATAAGGGCGTCACTAAGGGAGTCACTTAAAGAAGTGACGCACAGATGGGCGTCACTCATTCGAGTGACGGGCTAAATAGTGATACAAGCATATGCGTCACTAAGGGAGTCACTTAATGAAGTGACGCATTAAAGAGAGTCACTGAATAAGTGACGATAAGGGCTCTAAATTGCCAAATAGCATCACTTACAGGAAGTGACGCATGAAGTGACGCAACGATGAAGATCATCGCATCACTGTTCACACCCAGAAATCACGAAGAACAAAAATTGAGGGTTTTTCAAAACGATGGTACCCAAAGATGCGTATAATAAAGATGAGTGAAACCCACCAATTATTAACACAAAACTTTAACAAATCAATCCCCAATTCATGTGATTTCGATAAAACCTAAAACCCGCAACCCTAATATACGATTAAAGCAAGTATACATGATTAAAAGGGTTAAAGGTTATACCTAATGAAGCGTACGAGTGTGGGGAACAAGAATATCACGTCCGATTGCACAAACAAAGCTTGAAAATCCTCAAACAAATCGACAGTTTAAGTGAAAAATTTTGAAAATTTTGAGACTTTGTCGATTTTGTGCGTTTTGATTTTGGTACTTAAATTTGAAGGTAACTATAACTTGGTCATACTTACTAAATTAAGTAAAATAAAATAAGTCAAAGTAACATATAATCTACGCAAAATTACAAATACAAAATAAACACATTCTTTTTGGTGATGGAGTTGATTTAATCTGGTTAGGGATCATATCGGTATAACATGCATTTATTAGGAACAGTAAGTGTTATTTCGATCATCAGTATATTTGTCCACTTTAAATTTACTTGGCATGCTAAAAGCACTTTTTATAAAAATTATTTTAAAACGATTATCAGTATATGTGTCCTCTTAAACATGGTACACTCACATCTAGGAGCTAATTTTATTATTATTCGTTTGTACATTTCTTTGTGGTCCCCACCATAGATATACATCTTAACTTAAGACATAGACCATGCTTCCATTTACAAAAAGAATATAAGAAAATCAATTTTAAGAATCAAGTTAGCGGTGACAGGTCTGTACTTACGTACAACAGAGCGACATAGCTTGATTCAGGTTTAAGCAAAACCAGACTTGGTCAAACCATTTTGGCGACCTGGTTAGGTATCTTAATTTTTAAAGACTTTGCAAGTTCTTTGACTTGTGTTTGCTTAATTTTTAAGTATATATTAACATAAACCAGGTCTATACTTACGTATAACAAAGGAGACTGTCAATATATACCCCCAAATGATATCAAATAAACTTCTTCCACGAAAACATGTCTAGCATAAGTAAGATATTAAGACTTTTGTCATACATCTAACGGTGTTATACCACTTGAAATAAACAATTGTATATTAGGCTTCTTAAGAGGTCTCAAAGAGTTTTGCGTAACATGCCTACTAATATATCGTATGATGAAGACAATGTTTATAAAAACTGTTTTCAACATGTCAGATAAATCTACTGACATATCCAAGATAAATCTTAAAATTCCATTTTGTGTATGTCACCCGATGTACTATCATATCTAAAGTTGTTTACAGACACAACTTAACGTCTATCTTTACAATGTAGCAACCGTGCATTTCTTTAATACTGTATAAAGAGTGGTTGTTGCTTTTTTTTTATTTTAAATAACACACATAAAAGCAAGTAAGTTACGTTCCAAGTTACAAATTAATTTTTGGTCACAAAGAACCTTAAACCAATCATGTTGATTAGTTCATCAAATCGAGTACGTGAAAAAGCTTTTGTGAAAAGGTCGGCATTCTTCTTTAGGGTGTCTATGTGGACAAGGTATATCAGGTGTTTTTCATAGCAATCCCGTATAAAGTGGAACCTAAGTTCTATATGTTTAGTATTAGAGTGTTGTACCGGATTGCGTGTGATAGATATGGCAGCAGTGTTATCTATGTGAATAGGAGTCATAGAAAGAAGTAACCCGTAATCACACAGTTGATGCTGAATCCATAGAACCTGAGAGCAACAACTGGCAGCAGCAACATACTCAGCTTCTGTGGTTGAAAGAGAAACTGTAGTCTGTTTCTTGCACTGCCACGAGACCAAGTGAGATCCGAGAAATTGGCATCCACCAGTGGTGGACTTCTTGTCTATGCTGTAGCCGCCATGATCAGAATCCGAATAGGCAGTAAGAGCGAATGATTTCTCATTTGAATACCATAGACCAAGATTGGGTCTATGTTTGAGATAACCAAAAATTCGCTTTACCGCCTTCATGTGAGACACCTTGGGTTTGGCTTGAAAGCGTGAACAAACGGATACCGCGAACACAATATCCGGTCGAGAGGTAGTCAAATACATCAGAGAACCTATCATTGAGCGATAATAATTTTCTTTGCAATCTTCTTCATCCTCAACGAGTCTAAGGTTGTGATTAAGTTCGATAGGAGTCCCATAGGTTTTACAATTGAGCATGTCATATCTAGTCAACATGTCATTGACATATTTTGACTGATGAATATAAATACCTTTTGCAGACTGCTCAACTTGTACACCTAAAAAGAATTTGAGCTCTCTCATCGCACTCATCTCAAACTTAGACTTCATGATTTCCTCAAAGTTCTTGCACATTGCCTCATTTGTAGAGCCAAAGATAATATCGTCAACGTAAACTTGCACAAGTAACATATCTTCTCGATCCCCAGTTTGTTCTTTACGGATGAACAGAGTATTGTCAATGTTCCGTCGAACAAAACCATGCTTGATTAGGTGAGTAGTGAGCCTCTCATACCAAAGCCTCGGAGCTTGATGAAGACCATATAACGCCTTGTTCAATTTGCAAACATATTCTGGATGCTCAGGGTCTTCAAAACCCGGAGGCTGTTTAACATACACATCCGTATCCACTTGTCCATACAGGAAGGCGCTTTTAACATCAAGTTGGTTAACACGAAATTCCTTGAAAGAAGCGAATGCAAGGAAGATACGAATAGACTCCAATCTTGCCACAGGAGCAAAGACTTCATCATAGTCCAAACCCTCGATTTGACTAAAACCTTGAACAACCAATCGTGCTTTGTTACGAATCACCATACCCCGATCATCCATCTTATTTCGAAATACCCATCGAGTGCCAGTTAAGTGGGCACCTTTGGGTAACGGAACTACATCCCAAACGTGTAGCTTGTTGAACTGCTGTAGTTCTTCTTGCATGGCCTCAACCCAGGATGGATCTTTTAAGGCCTCATCAACCTTCTTGGGTTCAATTTGAGAAAAATGAATAGAATTTATCCGAGCAACTAGAGTCAACATTTGCTGATTTGGATTTTGTTTCACTTGTTGTCTTGTTTGAACCGCAGCATTAGGATCACCAATAATATTATCGATGGGGTGATTCCTGTGTACACGAGTCACTGGGATTATGTCCAGCGCAAGTACTAACTCCAAATTGTTCATTTCCCCTTCAGTGGCAGGAACAGTTGTAGTCTCAGGAGCAGTAGAACTTTCAGGTTGCGCGGGTTGTTGTGGTTCCTCATCTTCTTCATCATGAGAGTTAAAATGGGTGAAGACCGTTTCTTCTTCTTCTTCGGCTTCCTCTAAAGGAGGCATATTAGGATCATCAGGAAGATCTTTTGCATTAATCGTTCCTGAAGTTGAAGGAGCATTCGAGGATGGGGTAATAGGAGATGGTTCAGTTGTAGTAGGTGATGGTGTGGGTGTTGGAGTAGGTGTTGAAATGGGTGTTGCAGCAGATGTTGAAGTGGGTGTTGCAGCAGATGTGTCTTGACATAGATTGATGCCATGAAGTAGGGTGACCAACTCCTCCTCTTCATCATCTTCTTCGGGTATGTTGAAAGAGTTAAAAACATATTTATAGTTGAACAGCCAATCCGGACCCGTTTCTTGAGGAGGATCCGTGTAACGTAAGCATTTTACCTCAAAATGCTCCTCCACCTGGTGTGTTGATTTAATGTAGACTCTTTTGTTTGGAGAATTAACTGAATAATCAAGAAAAATCCCTTCAACAGCTTTATCTCCAAACTTTGAGACTGTTTCTTTTGGGATCATAATCAGACACGGACACCCAAACGGCTCTAGAAACTGCAGAGTTGGTTTACGGTTATTGAAAAGTTCATAACATGCCTTGTTCTTTTTCTTAACCGTGAGCACTTGATTTAGAACGTAACAAGCAGTGCTGACTGCCTCAACCCAAAATATGATAGGTAGCTTAGAATCAGCCAGCATAGTCCAAGCTGTCTCGATAATAGTCCTATTCTTACGTTCTGCAACTCCATTCTATTGAGGAGTTCTTGGAGCACTGAACTGATGATCAATGCCTTTCGAGGCACAATATAACTAGAGAGATGAGTTCTTGAATTCAGTTCCATTATCACTTTGCAGTCTCTTCACCTTTAAGTTGCACAGATTTACCAACTTATCCAACAGGTACACTAAAATATCTGTTGTTTCACTCTTCGCAGCAAGAAAGTATACCCACGAAAATCTAGAGTAGTCATCGGTGACTACTAAGCAGTAAGATCGGCCACCAATGCTCTTAGTAGAAATAGGACCAAACAAATCCATATGTAAGAGCTCCAGTGGTGCAGCAATAGAATTCACTACCTTGGACTTATGGGACTTTTTGTGGAGTTTCCCCTTGTGGCATGAAATACAGTCATCTTTTAGAGCAAAGGACTGTTTTGGAACTCCGTTTACCAAATCATTATTTATATGAAACTCTTTCATTGTTCACATTTAAGTTATTTTTCAAAATCTTTATAGGTGTCTGTAAAGTTTGAGTTTTCTCATTTAAAACCTTTTTCTTGCCCTTATCATTTTGTACTTTAAGGACAACTTCATTCATCATAATCACGTTTACTGATTTGACCTCAACCTTCTCAACCTTAGGATACTCATGATCGGTAATGTCCTCAATCTCAACTATCTCCTCAACACTAACTGGAGATACAACTTCAGACTTAACAAACTTAGGCGAAGGATACTCTGGCCGCTTGGTTTTCTCCTTTGCCTGTTTGTTTTCCTTGGATTCTTTTGACTTGATACCATATAACAATGCATAGTCAACAGGAATCTCTTCAGTGCCTTCCTTAACAGGCATAGGACAGTATTCAGTGGGAGGCGGGACTTCAGCATAGCCTAGTCCTGTCTTAGTTTTGTTATCTGTCATTTGCTTATTAAGGATTTCATTGAAGGCAACTGTAGAGGAAGAGGAAGAGGAACCTAGAATCTTTTTCTTATAGTTATCATACTCAACTTTTAAATCAGAGAGTTCCTTATTCAACAATTCTATTTCATCAAGATAGCTGTTAATAGCATCTTGTTGACTAAAAACCTTTGATTTGTACTTTTGAATGTCTTGTTTATAAGCCTCAATCTTCTTATCATAAAGTTGTTTATTAGCTTTTAAGTATTTATTGGACTCATTAAGTTTTGCAACCTTTTCTCTTAATTCTACGTTTTCTTCTTGAAAGCACTTTAAAGATTCAGTTAACTTAATGCATGAAATACAGTTCAAAGGTTCGGCAGGTTCATTGTGTACCTCATTAGTAATGTGAGCCATAAGACGTTGTTGGTACTTTTCAGCAAACATGCTCCAGTACGTGTTTGTAGAATCGAAGACAATTAAAGCATCAGTTGTCGCTTGTTTCACTTCATCCTTCTCTTGAGCTTTAGGAGCATCAGGCTTCATAAAACCCGATGGAGGAACTTTGGGTTTCTCACATTCCCTTGTGAAATGTCCTAAATTTTGACAATTATAGCAATGGACCTTGCTCTTGTCAAAACCAAAGCTGGTTTTGCCGTTTCCTTCCAAACTCTTGCGTCTAGTCCTTTGCAAGAATTTTTGAACTCTTCTTGAGATCATGGCAATATTCCAATTTAAATCCATTTGCTCAAGATCATCATCATCCAGTTGAACATAGTCTTCTTTAGCAAGTTCTAGTGTAGAATTTGATTGTGAAACCAAATCCTTGTAGGAGCTCAGAAAAGTTGTATAGATAGCAGCTTGTTCTTCAATAGCTGGGGAAATCGTAACTTGCTGTTGTGAACCTTGTGAAGGTCTAGAAGCATAGACTGGATGATGAGCACCAGTAGACTGCAATGGAGAACTAGTATCAGAAATAAAGGCCATTCCACCATATGTCTTCCCGGTGTTTACCTTTCCTCCATATAATGTCGGGTCTTGAACAAACCCACCCGATTTACACTTCTTTTTCTTCAACTCCATTGCATGAGCTTGAAGAACGCCAATTAACTCATCCAGATTCATTCTTGCTAACTCTTGGTTCTCCTTTAGAAATTGTACTTTTACGTCTCAAGTACTAGGCAGAACATCTAACATCTTCTTATTCACCTCAATCTGAGGGAAATTGTAACCTCCTTCGGTTAACTCACTAACCAACTGTGAGTACCTTGTGAATAATCCTGATGCAGTTTCATTAGGAAGAATATCAAACAGATCATATTGTTTCTTGATTAGTTCTAGTTTAGCCTCCTTATACTTTTCGTTTCCTCCACATCTTGTTTCAATAGCCTTCCAAAGATCGTATGTGATGTCATGAGTTTTGAAAAGTCATAAGACATCTTTAGTTAGGCACATACAGATAGTAGAATGAGCCTTTCTCTCGATGTCATACTCCTTTTTCTCTTCAGGAGTCATAGCTTTATACGTCTTGGCTGGAGGGATACCACGATAGTTTCCCTCGGCTACTGGAGCCTCATATCTTTCTCTAAGTGGACCCTAAAGCTCTGGACAATGGAAATCCACGTATTGTTCGAATCGGTCACGCCAATATGCATAATCTATATCCGCAGTAAACAAAGGAGGTTTACTATTAGAACCAACATCGTGATTTTGTTTGATCATTTCTCTAATTCCCCTAATATCTTATTTATCAGCAGCAGCCATTTAAGAAAATCTTGAAAAATAGCTCAAAAACAAGAACTAGAAAACTTATTAGTACCAAAGGCGTCACTTGATAAGTGACGCATTGAAGTGTCGCAACGACTAGCGACACCCAATAAGTGACGCTATCGAGTGACGTATAAAGTGACTGATGACACTAGAAGTAAGTGTCGCTCAATCAAGCAAGTGACGCACTTGAGTGACGCAGTAAATCAAACAGGCGTCACTAGTAGAAGTGACGCATGACAAACAAGTGACGTGCAGAAGTGACGCACGTGAGTGTCGCTAAATTAAAGCAGACGGCACTAGAGGCAAGTGTCGTATTACTCACAAATGACGCTCTTAGTGACGCACAAAGTGACGCACCAGAGTGTCGGTAAAACCCTATATGGAACTTACAGAGTGTCGCTCAAAGTGTCGCAACAAGTGATGCAAAAATGACCGTGATGTCCCAAAAAACCCTAAAATTCGAATTTTCGTAGATGTAACGAAAATTCTTCAATCCCAATCGAACAAAACCTGTAGATGTTGATTAAAATCGTCTGAATAGCACCCAATTGATCCAAATAACTCGATTGTTCTTGATTCTCTTCACAAAGAAAACCGAAAAAAAAACGATTACGTGATCAATACGTTAATCAAACCACTTTGAGGCTCTGATACCAGTTGTGAGTGCCCCTTGCTGTGGATATAAATGATTGATGACAGCGATTGAATGGCGGAAACAAACAATCACACTAAACAAATATAACTGCAAACCGAAATCAAATAAACGAATCAAGATTAACTTTGTATTAATTATTATAACCTATTATCTTGTTTACAGACTTGCAATTTCGACAAATGGTGTAAGGGTTTCGTCAACCCTAGCCAGAAACCCGTAGGTTTGCTTATATACTAACACAAATTGGCAGACATGAGTCACTTGACTAGTGTCGCATGTGGCCGCCTTCATGCGTCACTTACCTAAGTGTCGCTATGCGTCACTAAGGCAAGTGTATCCTAGACCAAACTAAGTGTTGCTAACCCAGAAATAACTTTTCTATTACAATTAATAAACGACACTTACAACTCGATAGACCAACTGAGTGACACACTGAATGTACCAACACTTTCATAGTAAGGAACCTCACTTTCTTTATAGAATTTGTTGCATGTTCATTATTTACATGTCTACTAGCTCAATTAACAAGATTATGTCCAAATCTAAAGCAAAAACTCATTTTTGATAAACATCTAAAAGTGACAGATTCTGTCCCAGAAAACTCAGCTTACAAAATCGACCATATCTTGAGTTCTACTTTGAATTAGACCATGAAACACATACCAAAATCTTCGTATGGAAGAGTTCTACAAAAAGTTCTAATTTTGATCCTTCCAGAAATCTATGGATTATAAGTTATAAACTGATCTTTGCATGCTGTCTAAAATTTGTCAAAAACTGTGTTCGATTTTTTCGCGGAATTATCTACCTAACAAGATGGACACTATAAATCATGGAAAAATAATGTTAAATAATAGATACATAGGTGACCAGTTATCAAAAATTGCGGACATTGATTCAGAATAGAAGGTGTCGAGAAAAATAGGCGGAGTGAACCGATAATACCGAAATCATGAAAACTTTGAAGTTTTAACATGTTATTTAAAAACTGACACTTTAGGTTAACTCCGACACAAATCGATAATTTTTATGTACTCTACAAACTGAAATAGGGGTTGGGTAAAAGTCTTGGGTCAAACCGAAGTCGCTGACCACAAACCCGAACCTTGGAAACACAACAGCAGGTAATGTTGCATCGGGGCCAAACCCGATTGCGACACTAAGCTAATATCGCATAAACCACGATTGTCTCATATAGCGACACTAAGCCTTGTGTCGCACCTTAACCCGATTGTCGCATGTTGCGACACTATGAAAATGTCACACGAACCATTAGTGACCATGAACCATCAGTGAATTTAAACCTGAGACACTACATGCGACACTAACCCAAATGTCGCAACACTCACGATTTAATTTATATGTGAACTGATCTCAGTGTCGCAACCTGTACCCAATGTCGCACCTAGTGTCGCCAAAAACAAAAACTTCAAAACTAGATTCCATACTAAGTGTTGAACTTCACATACGATACAACTCTATTCCACATGAAACATGCTTTGCAAGCACAATGTTATAACAACATAATAATAATTAATAATGCTTTGATATTATTATTACAAATCATCACTAACGGGTCGTACATGTTTTCAAAACAGAAATAAATAATCAAACATTAAACATAACTAGTTGATAAACAACTAGCATGGATGGTTGATATCGCGTAAAAAGTCACATTTTTACTACCGATATCTCTCCCATTCTGGAACAATACTTGGCAAATAAACTCAAATAATGTTCAAATCAATGAAACTTTGTCAAGAAGGTCAAAATAGTGTTGCACGAGAAAAATCAAGCAAAAAGGACGAAAAACAAAAATTCCACACACGTTTGAAGATTCAAGACATCAAGACAAGATTTAAAGGAAAAAGTGCCCATCACTGAGATTTCTCTTATCCAAGATATTTGTTTTCAAAATACGAATCTAACAGAAGAAAAATCAACAAAAACAGATGAAGAATGAAGATTCTAGGTACGCCTAAAAATTCAAACAATTCGAACGAGAAATCCAAAGATCAGAGATATATTTTTGGGATTTCTTTTCATCAAAGTCGTTGTTTTTGAAAATAGAATCCAACGCAAAAAGAATCAACACAAACGGATGCATAACAAAGAAGATACGCGTGATTTAAGAAACAGAGCGAAAGACGGTGAACCGGGGCGGGGGAGGGGCAGCCGCCGCCGGTCACACCACAGCCGCCTCCGGCCACACCACAACCGCCACTAGCCACACCACAGCCGCCGCCGGCCACACCTCCACGCCATCTGCCCTCCCCCTGTCCCCCGTGTGCTTTTTCATCCCCGCCCGTACTCGCAGGGTACATGTGCTAGGCATTTTCCACAACTCAAGGGTACACGTGCTAGACCTTTACACGCTTTAGGGTACATCTGCTAGCAACTTTCCCACCTTTTGCTAACATATACCCCAAGTTGCTAAAATGCACCTATTTATCCCTATAAATAGGGAGCCCATGGTTCATTTGAAGACACACCTTGGAAAAACACACACCATACACTTTCTACATTCTATATCTTTCTTGTTTTTGTAAAATTAATATTTCTTCCTTTAGGATAGTTTAATTAAATAGAATAGCTAATTAATTAACTAAGGAAGATTTATACGGAGGTGCTCCAAGACGCATTGTTGCTACGAGTTATTTGTATACCTTCCCAGGTTCTAATCTATCTTCTATATTTAAATATGTTTGTTCTCTATTTTATAAATATATATGCTAGAATTGCCATGGGTAACTAGATAACTCAATTGTCTGCTATGATATTCGTTTAGAAAGTTTTAAATATGTAATTGTGTTGTATGTTATGAGATTGCGGATGGTTTATATTATAAATAGATGTAGGAATTAAATCTTTATCGTTCATCTGCCCAACTCATGTTGTGACTAAAACCTTATCAAAAAATGAATGTAGGTCACTTAGTTATACTATGTTAGATTGAATCATTGAGCTCGGCATGGCCGGTGTTCTCTAGACGAAAATAGGATCCAAGAGACACGGAATATGGGAATAGAGGTAGATTAAGATTAAATTCATATAGACGATATTTTTGGGAAAACTTTCGGAATATCCTTGACTTAAATAATACCATTGTATGCTTATATCGAACTGTTGCTTTGATCGTCTTATTGCATGTTCTTATTTGATTGTTGCCTTAAGATCATCATAATAGTGAAATACAATTGGCATTAAATATAGTGAAGTAATATGACGGCCCCTATTCGACTGTTCTCAGATATAGTACTGGAAACGCCTACAACGGAGTACAAATGTATGGAAGTCGAGAATGACCGAAGGTAGTTATATTATGAATCGAATAACAAACGTATTACTTACGTTTCCATTTGTAGTACTAATCATCCCTGTATTCTTGCATACCTGAGTAATGTTGATAATTCGTACGAATAAGTGATGACATATTATCCGGCCGCCTAGACCAGTTAGTCCAACCTATTCCGGTGAGGGTAAACCTTGTTCATAAGATTGTTTATTCAACAAACTATGCCATGATTCGGACATCTCTGAGGATCGAGATTGGGGAATAGGATTCAAGATTAACTATCGGATAATATGGGTATACATTTGAGAGAACTTTTGGTGTATGCTTTAATATATTATGCAACCCACGTGACATTCTCTTTGCCTGATTGTGGACACCTCCGCGTTAGCCCAATAGTAGGATTGCAGTAATAGCTCACATTAACTTATGAACTTATCCCCGTTAGAACTCTCCATATTTAACAAATCCTAAACCACTTCATAGTAGACAATCGCTTTAATTGCTAAACGCCTGAAGTAACCTCTACTTTTTAGTTTATTCTAGTTTAATTTGGAATAGAAAACCCAAAACCAAAACCAACTCTTTTTTCCCTAGCTAAATACATAAAAGTTTCTAAATCCCTAGTTTCAATTTGCCGCGCTTTGAAGAACAATCCTAGGTCATACTTATCCTTTGCTAGCCCTTTGATTAGCATAATAGTAACCCTAGGCCCCAGCCTTACAAATTTAAAGCCCACTATTGTCTCGTATCACCATTAGAAATTCCAACGATCGGTGTGCAGCACAACAAGTTTTTGGCGGCGCTGCCGGGGAGCGTCGGCAACCGATTTTAGGAATTTAGCAACTTTAGGTTTAGCGATCCTTTTGAAAGATCAACATCGATCAAAAGTTACCCTTTTTACCTTTAGAATTAGTTTAGTTTTAGTTTAACCACTTTTGACCAATCATGTCAACACCCTATTTTGACTCAACTATCCCCACACCAAATGAATCTTTAACCCAACTATTGGTTGTTTCCTCACCTACAAACCACTTACCTTCCTTAAAAGAATCTTTATCATATTTTATGTTCGAACAAAATGTTATAAACAAAAGAGTAACCGGATTTCAAGATAATATTGACGCTATGATAAAAATTTCTAGAAAAATTAATCTCTAACGTGGAATCTATTTTGAAAAACTTAAGTTTTATTGAGGAAAGTACGTCGGCAATCACTAATGACTCCACCCATCCACCAAGTGATGATGTGTTAATCGTGACTAGAGGAGGAAAAGTAACCAAAGTTGACCCACCACCACCCGATAACACCCCCCGAAAACACTTCTTTGCCCACACCTACACCTAGTGAAAATGTGTCAATTGACATCCCTGTCACAACATCTGACCCATACAAAACTCCAGATAATGTACCTCACACGAGAATACCTTATCCTGGTAGACTAAAGAAGGAAAATCAAGAAGCCGAATTCGGTAAATATCTGGAAATATTTAAAAGCCTACACTTAAACGTTAGATTATTAGATGCTTTAGTAGAAATGCCCTCTTGTGCCAAATTCTTTAAAGAAATCCTTTCAAACAAAGAAAAACTTAGGAAAATAGTTAGTTTACCCTTGAATGTTGAATGTTCTTTAATTGTACAACATGGTCTCCCACCTAAATTAGGCGATACTGGACGCTTTACTATACCCTGTTTTCTTGTAACACACCCAAATTTACTGTTTAGCGGAAGCATAATTTGGGTGTTACTAATCAATAATCAAAACACATGGATATATAGCAAACGACTCTATATGCGTCGTTTTAACAAAATATGTAAATATTAGAATGTTTACAATAGTTGAAGCCGTACGTAGCTCGTGTTCGATTAAATGAGAGATTCCAATACATAAATACTTGTATAAAATATACTAATGCAAGGAAATATCTATTGTCTGCATGCTGACTCGAGCTATAGTAATCCTGAGGGCAGTCCAAATCTACTGCTGAGTATCTATGATACATGCTAAAATGGGTCAGCTAACGCTGGTGATTTCACAGGTATGAATATCAAATAATATCGTGTGAACCGCAAGATTTAAGTACTTATTTTCATCCAGCAAATAAAGATAATGATAATGTATACAGCCATTAGCACATAGTCTGAGCTTAACTCGAGGGGTCAGGATCACAATCAGTGCCTGAACGAGGTTCCTCCACAAGTGCCTAATCAACACTCGTTTGAACAAATATTAGTACATGCGTTTACCCAGTTAGTGCTTGCTAACCCGGACGAGGAGGGTCAATCCTATATGGTACCATATACTAATATTCACGCTACAACGTATTACCCAACTATGCCGACGGTGGACTTTGAAATGATTAGTTGTGTAAAACTCATGTAGTATATGAAAGTGTTTGTACTTGCATTCACATGTTAAAAATAAGCAATGAATCACACCTCTAAGTAAAAAACAGTAAAAGAGGGGCCATGAGACTCACCTGAGTCTTGAAGCGTTTAATCAATAAATGTGAGTTGATTAGCCGATTAGTGATTGTCCGAAGACTCGTAACCTGAGGGTGTCCACGACACGCGATGGTTATAAACATGATCGGGTATCTCAAAAGATCACCCTTGTAGTTGTTCGTCCAACTAGAATGTCCAAATTACTACGATTTGGTTGATTTTTTTAAGTATTTGAAAATGCGTACGACCCGTTGGTGATTGTTTGTAATAAAAATCCCATTATTATTATGATTTCGAAGTGTTTATACTTAAAAGTATGTTCGACTGTGTTTTAGAAGTCGTATCGTATAAGTGTTTGAAGTTATACAAGTGTGATGCTTAGTATAAAAATCTGTGTTTTCAAGGTTCAAATTTGTGCGACACTGGGTGCGACATAAGGCTTTGTTTCACTAGGTGCGACATAGTCTGTTGTGTCGCAGGTCATGACTGCGACATAAGTCATTGTATCGCTATGTGCGACATCCGCAATTCAATGCAACATAAGGTAGTGTGTCGCTATGTGCGACGGGAATGAGGTCTGCGACATAGTGTTTTGTGTCGCTATATGCGACATCCGAAAGTATTGCGACATAGACATTTGTGTCGCTATATGCGACATAAGTAATGGTTTTGCGACATAAGAGCTTGTGTCGCAGGTGGCCTGGAGCCTCTGCGACATAACGAGCTGTTGGCCGGAATTTGGGCCGAAAATATGTTTTTCGGTTTCCATTTGACTTGAAACTTTTACCCAACCCATATTTGGACATTTTAAGCTTATAGAAACAACATTTATGTAAAAACAAACGAAATCGGAGTGTTTTCGAGTTTTGTCAAAAACTTATGAGTTAACGCCGGAGAATTTCAAAAAGGTACAAATGTAGATCGTGGCTCCGTGAATCT